>JAVIAB010000088.1:580285-1180285 GCA_032433765.1 Megaustenia siamemsis
TTAAGATTAGTTATGGACTTAGGGTTAATTAGTGGTTAGGTTTAGTTAGGGGTTTATAGTTTAGGGTTAATTAGTGGTTTCGGTTTACTTAGGGGTTTAAGTTTAGGGTTAATTAGTGGTTTAGGTTTAGTTAGGGGTTTAAGTTTAGGGTTAATTAGTGGTTTAGGTTTAGTTAGGGTTTAAGTTTAGGGTTATTAGTGGTTTAGGTTTCGTTAAGGGTTTAAGTTTAGGGTTAATTAGTGGTTAGGTTTCGGATTAGTTAGGAGTTTTATGATTAGTTAGGGGTTTAGGGTTAGTTAGGGTTTAGGATTAGTTGGGGTTTAGGATTAGTTAGGGGTTTATGATTAGTTAGGGGTTTAGGTTTAGGATTAGTTAGGGGTTTAGGGTTAGTTTAGGGGTTTAGGTTTAGGATTAGTTAGGGGTTTAGGATTAGTGAGAGGTTTAGGTTTAGGATTAGTGAGATGTTTAGGTTTAGGATCAGTTACGGGTTTAGGATTATTTAGGGGTTTAGGTTTAGGATTAGTTAGGGGTTTAGGTTTTAGGATTAGTTAGGGGTTTAGGATTAGTAGAGGTTTTAGGTTTAGGATTAGTGAGAGGTTTAGGATTAGTGAGAGGTTTAGTTTAGGATTAGTTAGGGGTTTATGATTATTTCGGGGTTTAGATTTAGGGTTAGTTAGGGGTTTAGGTTTAGGGTTAGTTAGGGGTTTAGGTTTAGTGAGAGGTTTAGGTTTAGGATTAGTTAGGGGTTTATGATTAGTTTAGGGGTTTTAGGTTTATGATTAGTTAGGGGTTTAGGTTTAGGGTTAGTTAGGGGTTTAGGATTAGTGAGAGGTTTAGGTTTAGGATTAGTGAGAGGTTTAGGTTTAGGATTAGTAGGTGGTTTAGGATTAGTTAGTGTTTAAGTTAGGTTAATTAGTGGTGAAGGTTTAGGATTAGTAGGGGTTTAGGATTAGTTAGGGTTTAGGTTTAGGGTTAGTTAGGGGTTTAGGATTAGTGAGATGTTTAGGTTTAGGATTAGTGAGAGGTTTAGGTTTAGGATTAGTGAGGGGTTTATGGTTAATTAGTGGTTTAGGTTTAGGATTTGTTTGGGGTTTAGGTTTAGGGTCAGTTAGGAGTTTAGGGTTAGTTATGGGTTTAGAATTAGTGAGAGGTTTAGGTTTAGAATTAGTGAGGTTTAGAATTAGTGAGAGGTTTAGGTTTAGTATTAGTGAGAGGTATTATATATTAGGGTTAGTTGGGGGTTTAGGGTTAGTTGAGGGTTTAGGATAGGAATAGTTGGGGGTTTAGGATTAGTTGTGGGTTTATGATTACTGAGAGGTTTAGGCTTAGGATTAGTTGTGGGTTAGGATTAGTTGGGGTTTAAGATTAGTTGGGGGTTTAGATTAGTTGGGGATTTAGGGTTAGTTGGGGGTTTAGGTTAGAATTGGTTGGGGGTTTAGGGTTAGTTGGGGGTTTAGGATTAGTGAGGGGGTTTAGATTTAGGATTAGTTGTGGGTTTAGTTAGGGTTAGTTAATAATGTTTATGGGTTTAGGTTTAGTTAGGGGTTCATGTTTAGGGTTAGTTAGGGTATAGAGTTATGGGTATAGCGTTAGGGGTATAGAGTTGTGGGGTATAGCGTTTGGGGTATAGAGTTATGGGGTATAGAGTTAGGGGTATAGAGTTATGGGGTATAGAGTTATGGGTATAGAGTTAGGGGTATAGAGTTAGGGTATAGAGATGGGGTATAGAGTTATGGGGTATAGAATTAGGGGTATAGAGTTATGGGGTATAGAGTTAGGGGTATAGAGTTAGGGGTATAGAGTTTTGTGGTATAGAGTTATGTGGTATAGAGTTATGGGTTATAGAGTTATGGGGTATAGAGTTATGTGGTGTAGAGTTAAGTGGTATAGAGTTATGGGGTATAGAGTTATGTGGTATAGAGTTAGGGTATAGAATTATGCGGTATATGTTATGGGGTATAGAGTTATGTGGTATAGAGTTAGAGTTATGTGGTATAGAGTTATGTGGTATAGAGTTATGTGGTATAGATTTATTTTTATAGAGTTATGGGTATAGAGTTATGTGGTATAGAATTATGTGGTATAGAGTTTATGGGGTATAGAATTATTGGGTATAGAGTTAGGGGTATAGAGTTATAAGGTATAGAGTTATGGGGTATAGAGTTATGTGGTATAGAGTTATGTGGTATAGATTTATTTTTATAGAGTTATGGGGTATAGAGTTATGTGTATAGAATTATGTGGTATAGAGTTATGGGTATAGAATTTTGGTATAGAGTTAGGGGTATAGAGTTATAAGGTATAGAGTTATGGGGTATAGAGTTATGTGGTATAGAGTTATGTGGTATAGAGTTATGGGTATAGAGTTATTGGGTATAGAGTTATGTGGTATAGAATTATGTGGTATAGAGTATGGGGTATAGAATTATTGGGTATAGAGTTAGGGGTATAGAGTTATGGAGTATAGAGTTATGGAGTATAGAGTTATGTGGTATAGAATTATGGTGTATAATTATGGGGTATAGAATTATGGGGTATAGAGTTATGTGGTATAGAGTTATGGAGTATAGAGTTAGGGGTATAGAGTTATGGGGTATAGAATTATGGGGTATAGAGTTATGTGGTATAGAGTTATGGAGTATAGAGTTTGGGGTATAGAGTTATGTGGTATAGAGTTATGGAGTATAGAGTTATGGGGTATAGAGTTATGTGGTATAGAGTTATGGAGTATAGAGTTATTGGGTATAGAGTTATGGAGTATAGAGTTATGGAGTATAGAGTTATGTGGTATAGAGTTACGGGGTATAGAGTTATGGGTATAGAGTTAGGGGTATAGAGTTATTGAGTATAGTGTTATGGGGTATAGAATTATGGGGTATAGAGTTAGGGGTATAGAGTTAGGGGGTATAGAGTTATGGGGTATAGAGTTAGGGGTATAGAATTATGGGTATAGAGTTAGGTGTATAGAGTTATGGAGTATAGAATTAGGGAGGGGGTTTTGGTTCAGTTATGGGTTAGGGTTAGTTAAGAGTACCCCTAACCCTATTGTCTGAAGACTGAACGGCATTGATCGGTCTTTTAATGACAAATTTAAAAAAAACGACCGAATAAAGTGCAAGGGGACGTTACTCCGAACAGAAGTAATTTACGACACTAAACTAGTAATTATAATTGTTTTCTAGCTCATTATTGTCTCATTTGTTGGGTTTCGCCACCGGCCTGCAGGTGGAGATGGCCGCACTTGTCGATTGTTACCAGGCAAAGGCGGTGCCAGGCTGGCTGCTGCTGGACGACGACGGAAGCAGCGACCTCGGGGCGACAGTCACAAGTTAGCGACTTCATCACGACCATGCTACTGCCGTTATTCTCAGTGTGTAAGGTAAATATGACCTTTCTTGTAGAATAACAACAACCTGGCCACCATAGTGTGTGCTATTCCCATCTCCTTCACAACGTGACTACCACTGCCTGACTCAGCGGCTGCTGGTGGTGGTGCATGACTCTGCTCGACAACAAGACGCAATAGTCAGATATGGTCAAGTGATTTCATTCTATAGCCATAACTAGGCTGCTGCTTTCTTCTCCCGTGCTTGAACTACCACACAGTAGACAGCACCGCGTCTCATCGTTACACAGTACAGCAGGTCTGATGATAATTCTTATTCTATTGTCTAGACAACGATCGTTAACCGTTAATAAATTATTTATTTTATAATATTTAAATATGCAGCAGAGAAGTGAAGTCAGTATTATTGCATTATATTTAACTTCAACTGAAATATTATTGAATTATTGAGGCAGACGATTCAGGCATCCTAATGTAGGAAGTAGCCACGGCGTGTTACAAGTGAACATCGTTAAGTAGGGAAGTGAGACAGGACAGAAGTAGCAACACAATATACTCAATACTGTACTGTGACACTGTACTGTACTCAACTGTGGGATTGTAGTGTGTTCCAGGACTGTGTGTGTGTTCTTCTTTGCTGGGCCTGCCTGCTACAGCCTGGATGGTGAGTGGAAACCAAATATTTCAATTTATTTTCTCCACCAAAGCTGGCATTAATCAGTCAGTGAGTTGTTGTTGTAGCTAGTAGAGTAGAGGGGACAGTAGAAAATACATTAGTTTAGTAGTTTACTATGAGCTTCTTATAATAAACATTTAATTTTTCATAAAGCTGTACATGTGCTTATAACACTTCTGTACACATTCATTGCTCAGTTTATGCAGCACCACTCAACAGAGGTGAGATGCAGAATGGCTCAGTCAAAAGCAGCTTTCCAAAAAATGAGGAAGATGCCATGCAATCCATTTTTGACAATAGAAACAAGAAAAAGAGTTCTTAAATGTTATGTAGAGCCAGTCTTAACATATACAGATGTGAATCATGGACAATAGGACAACAGACAAGAAAATCACTGAAGGTTGTAGAAATGTGGTTTTACAGAAGAATGTTGAGAATACCATGGACAGCTAAGAAAAGTAATGAAAACATTCTGAAAGAGGCCAAAGCAAAAAGAGAGCTAATTTCCAATATTAGGAAGAAACAATCATCATTTTTTGGCCATGTAATGAGAAGAGAACAACTGGAATATATTGTAACAACTGGAAAAATTGAGGGACAAAGAGATAGAGGGAAGCAAAGAGAGAAAACACCAGACAGCTTAAGAGAATGGCTTGGTAGAAGGTCAACAACAGAAATGATAAAGAACTGTCGAGATTGAAAGTTGTGGAGAGACATGATCACCTATGCCAGTAGACCCGGTACTTGATGATAATGATGACTCTCTGGGTAACGGTGTACAGACAGTCAACATACATTGATAGTTCCATACATTCATAATATGTTTATTAGTTGTGTACAAATGTGAGCTTTACAACACATGTTTATTAGTTGTGTACAAATGTGAGCTTTATAACACATGTTTATTAGTTGTGTACACATGTGAGCTTTATAACACATGTTTATTAGTTGTGTACACATGTGAGCTTTATAACACATGTTTATTAGTTGTGTACACATGTGAGCTTTATAATACATGTTCAAAACATTCAACATACACACCTCACTTAAACATATTTATTGTAGTTTCATACATTGTTCTATCCCGTGTGTTACCGGGGCCTCATTATGAGGGAGGTAAAGAATAGTGACACTGTGACCTTCCAGGCATGTCGTAAGAGGCGACTAAGGAGGTTGGTCGATGGCTTGACAAGCTGTCATTGTAAAAAGTATTGTTTTGGAACAGCACCATAAAGCAGTGATCTCTGCAATATGTGCCATTTTGGCACGCAAGGTTTCTGTTTTTGAGATTGTGGTTCTGCCCTATGTGCCGTATTCGGCTCGAAAGGACAATAGATAGATAGATACATTGTTCTACGCACTCAGTGTACAATTATTATAGTTTCACACACTAAATATGTTATAGTTTTACACATCATCAGTCAAGTGTCCTTAACAGAATGTTGCATTCACTAGAAGTCCATCTGAAACAAACTCAGTCTCTAGCCAGATCTCCCACAGAACGTTACACTCACCACAACTCTTTTGAAAGAATTCTCTGTCTGTTGCCAGATCTCCCACAGAACGTTACACTCACCACAACCCTTTTGAAAGAATTCTCTGTCTATTGCCAGATCTCCCACAGAACGTTACACTCACCACAACCCTTTTGAAAGAATTCTCTGTCTATTGCCAGATCTCCCACAGAACGTTACACTCACCACAACCCTTTAGAAAGAATTCTCTGTCTGTTGCCAGATCTCCCACAGAACGTTACACTCACCACAACTCTTTTGAAAGAATTCTCTGTCTGTTGCCAGATCTCCCACAGAATGTTAAACTCGCCACAACCCTTTTGAAAGAATCTCTGTCTGTTGCCAGATCTCCCACAGAATGTTGCATTCAAGCATGTCTGAAAGAATCTCTGTCTCTAGCCAGATCTACAGAACATTGCATTCATCACAGCTCATCTGAAAGAATCTCTTGTCTCTAGCCAGATCTACAGAACATTGCATTCATCACAGCTCATCTGAAAGAATCTATGTTAGCCAGTTTCACCACTTCTGCAGTCATTGAAACCACCTTCTTCTTGGTCTGCCCCTTATGTGTTGCCCAGGAACCATGCTTTCCTTTATTGTACTTTCCAGCCGCTGTGTCTGTTGACGTGGCCATGATATTTGAATTTCCTCTGTAGAATGGTGTTTATAAGCCACTTCTGTTTTATTATTGAAGTCCTTAACTATGTCTTCGTTGCTCTATTTCATTATCCAAGGTGTCTGAATAATTTTTCTGTAGTATTTAATTTAGAATGAATTGATTTTATTCAATGCTGTTTTTTAGATTGTCCATGATTTGCGATATGTTACTATCGCCTCAGTAGTTTTAATTTTACTACCTTGCAAGGAGAAATGTTTTTAGAAGATTATTACACAAGTAATTTCAGTTGAAGGCCTAAATAATAAAACATGACACATTTTGGTTGAACACTTGCTGGTCTCTAGGCAGACAGCTGAAAGTAGAGTTTACATCACCATCAAGTACCATGCCTGCTGGCATAGGTGATCATGTCTCTCCACAACTTTCGATCTCAACAGTTTTTATCATTTCTCTTGTTGACCTTCTGGCAAGCCATTCTGTTAAGCTGTCTGGTATCTTTTCTCTTTGCTTCCCCATATCTCTTTGTCCTCAACTTCCCCAGTTGTCACAATATATTCCAGCTCTTCCTTTCTCATTAGATGGCTAAAAAAATTATCTATCTATCTTTCGTTCACCCGAAGTATTGTCTATATCTGCAATGTTGTTTCCTGTATAAATTTTAGTCTTTTGTAATTCTTGCAGTGGCCCATATAGTTTTGTCTGTAGTGTTGTATCTATGGGCCAATGGATTTTCCTCAGTCTACTATATTCAGTGCAGTTTTGAAGTATGTGTTCAGCAGTCTGGGGTGCCTGTCCACATGTACAAGTAGTTGATGTGCCGATCTTGAATTTTGTATACATGTGACTATGGAGTCGATTGTGTCCTGTTCTGAGGCGTATAATGATAACTTGTTCATATCTATTCATATTATGAATGGCATCCTGATTTGGGGCTTATGGTCCTCTGATTGATTTGATTATCTGTTTCTTATGATGGTATGTAACCGGTGTATCTAGTTGTGTGCCTGTTGAACCTTCCTTTGCCAATTGATCTGCTTTCTCATTTCCTGGTATTCCACAGTGAGATGGGATCCACTGCAGGGCAACCCTGTGGTGCTTGCAGAGTTCAGTCAATAAGGTCTGCAGATGTGGTAATTTTCTGGATTGTAGTGCCTGGAGTACTGATCTTGTATCTGTCAAAACACTACAGGCTGTGGGCTAAGATTACTGTTCAGCAGTTTTTCTATTGCCAACTTTATTGCTTGTATTTCTGCATCATAATTGTGACAATATTTCCCTGTTGCTATTTTATTCATATCCCTAGTATTTAGGTACTCTATATATGCACCTGCTCCCCATTCTTTACTGCATTCTGTGCTGATCCATCTGTGTACACACGGATCCATTGGTCTTGTGGGTATTCTTCATCCAGGAAACTGAGAGTTATTGTTTTTCGCTGTAGACTATTTTGTTCCTCTTTGTCAACTATTCCTTTCACTTCTGTCCGTATTTGAACTGATAATCCTGATTCATCTGTCCAGGGAGTCTGTTCTGGTATGGGCAGAAGGGGTTTAACAACTCTTGGCATGTCTGGTGTTTGTCTACTAATACGCTTGGCTTGGTGGATAAAGCTGCGTCTCTTAAGTCGTCCCAATGCAAGATTTTCTAATCTGTCCTTCATTGGATGTCTCGGCATGCATGCACATTTTTCTGCCTATATCAGCACCTTTGTGTCCCTCCGTTCTCTCAGTGCTGGTATCCTCCACAATTTCTCCATCTCCAATATTGGTGTTGATTTAATTGCTCCTGTGGTGACCCTAAGTGCCTGGTTTTGTACTTTATCCAGTTCTTGCAGTGTGGTGTTTGATGCTGAGCACCATGCAGATGACCCATATTCTAAATGTGGGCGTATACTCTGTTGGTAAACTTTACTGAGTATTTTCCCACTCGCACCCCACGTGGTTCCACACAGCTTTCTTAGAATAGCCAATTTCCTCCTGCTTTTTGGGTTGCCTTATTTATCTGCTGTTTCTAAGATAGTTTGTTATCAAATGTAACTCCGAGATACGTAGCTTATGTGTCTTCTTTCACAGGCTCATTGTTTATGTAGATGGCTCCTGCTTTTTGTTTTGGGGAGAGAGTGAAAAGTGTAGTGTTGCATTTGTCTGTATTGATGCTGATACACCATCTATTTGTCCATGAATTAAATGCATTCATAGCTCTTTGTAGCAATTTGGAGGCCACTGTTGCATACTCTGTGAACTACATTACCAAGTCATCTACATACATTGCCACTTTGATGCCATGTGGTAGTTCAGTAACTAGGTCATTGATGTAGATCAGAAAAAGTGTTGGAGATAGTACCCCTCCCTGTGGAACGCCCTGGCGCAGTAAGACCTTCTTACTCTTAAGACCATCCAGTTGCACTCTGGCTCTCCTGTTATGCAGGTATGCTTTGACCCATTTGTACATCCTGCCATTTACTCCATAATTTCTCAGTTTCTTCAAAAGCCCTTCCTTCCATACCTTATCAAATGCTTTCTTTAGGTCTATCCATGCTGCTAGTACCAGTTTCTTTTCTTGAAACGCATCCTCAATTTCCTGGGAAAGATAGGTTGCTTGATCTTCGGTAGAGTAACACTGTCTAAAGCCTGCTTGTTGTGGGACAAGGAGATTTTCACTTTCCAGGTACCACTGCAGTCTGAGATTGATTATACGTTCCATTGTTTTACACAAACAGCTTGTAAGGCTGATTGGTCTATAGCTGGATGTCGTTGAACCATCTTTTCCTGGCTTTAGTAATGGTATCATAATTGCTTCTCTCCATGCCTGTGGCACTCTACCTGTGATCCAGCAAATGTTGTAGATCTGCAGTAGTCTTGATTTAGCTGCAGTTCCCAAGTTCTTAATTATTTCATTGGACACTCCATCACTGCCTGGTGGCCTTTTTCATTTTTAATTTGGATATTGCCAGCTCTAGCTCTCTTTGTGTAATGGATATTTCCATGACTTCTTGTGCTGTCTCTTCTTGTCTTGTATTTTGTTGTTTTAAACGGGTCTCTTGTCATTTCTCTAGGCTAATTTCAATATTATTGTCATTTGCAAAGTGTTTTGCTGCATGCTTACCTGTAAGGATGTTTCCATCCTTCTTCACTGTAATTTTGGTGTTCCTTTCTATACCCTCATCATTCAGCTGTTTTACAAGCTTCTACACTTTTCTTGTGTCTCGTTCAAGATTCAAGGACTCAGTTTTCTCTTTCCAGCTTCTCCGTCTGGCTTGTAGTTTAGCCCATTGAAATTTGGCTTTAGCATGCTGGTAGTTATTGTGGTGTTCCTGGCAAGGGTTATTGTCTGCTTGCTTTCGAGATGTTTCCATGTCATGCAGTTGCTCTAGTTCACTGCTCCAGTATGGTTTGTAATGTTTCCGTGCCCCTCTAGGTATTGTTTCACTCAGCTTGTATTATTAATCTACTGAATTCATCAACTATTTTGTTGATGTCTCTGTATTTATATCTTTAGTCAGTATACTGGTGTAGTGTTGATACATTTTCCAGTCTGCCATTTTGTAATTCCATCTGGAGAGAGTGCTGCTCTCCCTGGCGGCCTCATTTTGCACCACTAAAAAGACAGGTCGGTGGTCGCTGCCTCCAAGTTGTTTCCCAACAATACGTGTGATATTCCAATCCAGGTCTGGTGAATGGAAAGCAAGGTCTGGTGTAGATGTGGTGTGCCATGATCTGGAGTAAAAAATGATGATTGTTTACATTAGAAATAGCTTAAATGCAATTTGAAAACCTATGCTATATTTAGTCAAGTTTCCTTCTTTTGCTGCGATCATGGCTCATTCAGACTAATGACTCTTGTCTCTCTTTTGAAGGCAACTGTCTGTATCTGTGATTCGTCTGCCCTCTAGAATTTCTATTCTCTAGAATAACAACACCTAGTTGTGTTGTTAGGTGTTACAAACTTCAACCCTGAATGAAATCAGTTCTGAGAATTGTTCTCTTTATTCAAGTGATGGAGCACACTCTGAAGGTTTCTCAAAGAATTTCAACTTGTGAAGCAAATCAATCAACATCCATTTGTGTTGAAGAAATCCATTCCATCCATTTGTATTGAAGAAATCCATTCCATCCATTTGTGTTGAAGAAATCCATTCCTTCTATTCATATTGAAGAAATCCATTCCTTCTGTTCATATTGAAGAAATCCATTCCTTCTGTTCATATTGAAAAAATCCATTCCATCCATTTGTATTGAAGAAATCCATTCCTTCTGTTCATATTGAAGAAATCCATTCCTTCTGTTCATATTGAAGAAATCCATTCCTTCTGTTCATATTGAAGAAATCCATTCCTTCTGTTCATATTGAAGAAATCCATTCCTTCTGTTCATATTGAAGAAATCCATTCCTTCTGTTTGTATTGAAGAAATGTGAAGAAATCCATTCCTTCTATTCATATTGAAGAAATGTGAAGAAATCCATTCCTTCTGTTTGTAATGAAGAAATTTGAAGAAATCCATTCCTTCTGTTTGTATTGAAGAAATTTGAAGAAATCCATTCCTTCTGTTTGTATTGAAGAAATTTGAAGAAATCCATTCCTTCTGTTTGTATTGAAGAAATTTGAAGAAATCCATTCCTTCTATTCATATTGAAGAAATCCATTCCTTCTATTCATATTGAAGAAATCATCCATTCCATCTATTTGTATTGAAGAAATCCATTCCATCTATTCATATTGAAGAAATCCATTCCATCTATTCATATTGAAGAAATCCATTCCTTCTGTTTGTATTGAAGAAATTTGAAGAAATCCATTCCTTCTGTTTGTATTGAAGAAATTTGAAGAAATCCATTCCTTCTGTTTGTATTGAAGAAATTTGAAGAAATCCATTCCTTCTGTTTGTATTGAAGAAATCCATTCCTTCTATTCATATTGAAGAAATCCATTCCTTCTATTCATATTGAAGAAATCATCCATTCCATCTATTTGTATTGAAGAAATCCATTCCATCTATTCATATTGAAGAAATCCATTCCATCTATTCATATAGAAAAAATCCATTCCTTCTGTTTGTATTGAAGAAATTTGAAGAAATCCATTCCTTCTATTTGTGTTGAAGAAATCCATTCCATCTATTCATATTGAAGAAATCCATTCCTTCTATTTGTGTTGAAGAAATCCATTCCTTCTGTTCATATTGAAGAGGTCATATGGTATATGTCAACAAAATTTAGGATATCTCTGTCAGAGATTTGGGTCTCCCTCTGGACAAAGATCCCAATCTCCCCTCCCATTTTGTGTGCTGCTGTCTGGTATTATATGAAGATGTTTTGTCCTGTCATCACATTGAGGACTTGATGCTACTCTTCACATCAGTTCTCATCGATATCTTCTTGTGTGATGATGACTTTTTGATGCTGCTTTATTCTGTATCTTTACTTCACCTTTCTCTGCCTCTGTTGCAGAGGGAACATTGAGTGTTCAAGTCAATGACCTATAGTGTGTCATCAGTGTGGTACTCATCGCTGAATGTGAAAATTAACCTATCATTCTCCAGGTCTAAATTCCCCCCCTCTGTCCCTGACCCGTAGTTTCTGTACAAAGCCCACAGTTTTGATTGTTTTTTTTTTAAATTATGACAACAAAGTGTTGCCCTCAACTTCTTTTGTTCGCTTCACTTTCATCTGCATATTACCAAACCTAAATATTACCTGTCACCACATTTGTTTAATATGTATAGTGAGATTATTTTAAGATTCATAAGGGACATGCCTGGAATAACAATCGGAGGCTATAATATAAATAATCTAAGGTATGCTGATGATACAGTCTTAATCGCTAAGAGTGAAAATGAGTTACAAGAAATGTTAGACATTATAGTGAAAGAAAGCAAAAATAAGGGACTCAGCCTTAATAGCAAAAAGACAGAGATAACGGTAACAACAAAGAAAAAGACTTCACCGCAATGCACAATAAAGGCAAAGTGGAACAATATTAAAACAAGTAAATGATTTTAAAATCTGGGAACAATATTAACCTCAGATGGTAGATGTGCAACAGAGGTGAGATGCAGAATGGCTCAGGCAAAAGCAGCTTTTAAAAAAAATGAGGAAGATACTGTGCAATCCATTTTTGACAATAGAAACAAGAAAAAGAGTTCTTAAATGTTATGTAGAACCAGTCTTAACTATCATCATCATGTGCCATACCAATTGGCGTAAGTGATCATGTCCTTCCACAATCTTCTATCTACAGTGTATCGTATCAGTTCTGTTGTTGACTGTTTTCCATGCCGTGACACCAAGCTATCCAGTATTTTCTCTCTTTGTCATCTGCAATCTCTCTTTCCTTTTATTTTGACAGTTGTAACCAAGTATTCCAACTTTTCTCATGAAGTGCCTGAAAAATGTTGATTGTTGATGTTAACATATCATCATCATCGGGTGCCATCTCCACAACGAGGGTTGGCTACCATGGAGCGCCATTCTGCTCTGTCTCTTGCTTTAATGATGCAGGTTGTCATAGGCTGGTTTGTCCATCTTTTGATGTTACTCGTCCATGTTAGTCTTGGTCTGCTTCTGCCTCTTTTGCCTTGTATTTTCCCCTGCAAGATTACTTTTAGTAGGCTGCTGCGTCTTTTAACATGGCCCAAAAATCACATTTGTCTTGTTTGAATTGTGTTTAGTAGTTCTCTTGTCATATTTAGTTGTTTTAAGACTTAATCATTTGTTTTCTTTTCTTTCCATCCAATTCTACCTATTCTTCTATAAATCCACATTTCAAAGGCTTCAATTCTCTGTTCTGTTTTCTTGTCTAATGTCCATGTTTCTGCACGATATAGGAATATTGAGATGATGTAACATTTTGCTATTCTTATTTTTAACCCTGGTGTTATTTGTTTTGATGTTAGTATGTTCTTCATGACATTAAAATTACTTTTTGCCATTCCTATTCTTTTGTTTATTTCAGTTGTACATTTTCCATCACTGGTTATAGTATGTCCAAGGTAGTTGTAGTTCTGAACTGTCTCCAGGTCTACTCATTCAATTCTGATATCCAATTGTGGGTTTTAAGTATTTTCTTTGTTTATGATCATAGTTTTAGTCTTTTTGATATTCATATTTAGTCCATATTTTTTGCTTGTCATGTTTATTTCATTAAGTAATTGTTGTAGATCTTTAGGATTTTCTGCTAGTAGAACAGTATCATCAGCATATCTTAGGTTATTGATTATCTTTCCATTAATGTTTAGGCCTGGCATCTCTGTGATGTTTTTAAAGATTTGTTCAGTGTATAGATTGAACAAGCTTGGTGATAGGATGCATCCTTGTCTTATTCCTCTTTTTACATCAATGGGTTCTTAAAATATGGATGTGAAAAATGGACAATAGGACAACAGACAAGGAAATCACTGGAGGCTGTAGAAATGTGGTTTTACAGAAAAACGTTGGGAATACCATGGACAGCTAAGAAGAGTAATGAACACGTTCTGAAAGAGGCCAAAGCTAAAAGAGAGCTAATTTCCAATATTAGGAAGAAACAATCATCATTTTTTGGCCATGTAATGAGAAGAGAAAACTGGAATATATTGTAACAACTGGGAAAATTGAGAGACGAAGAGATAGAGGGAAGCAAAGAGAAAAGATACCAGACAGCTTTATGGCTTGGCAGAAGGTCAACAACAGAAATAATAAATAGCTGTTGAGATCAAAAGTTGTGGAGAGACATGATCACCTTTCGCCAGCAAGCTTGGCACTTGATGATGATGGTGATATTACCTACAAGCAATGAGGTCAAATGTAGTGTCCATGTCAATCATCTGTAGAGTGCCCCATCACACAGTGCCCATCATGTCTTCTACATCACTAATCCATCATCATCTAGTGTCCCATCACACAGTGCCCATCATGTCTTCTACATCACTAATCCATCATCATCTAGTGTCCCATCACACAGTGCCCATCATGTCTTCTACATCACTAATCCATCATCATCTAGTGTCCCATCACACAGTGCCCATCATGTCTTCTACATCACTAATCCATCAACATCTAGTGTCCCATCACACAGTGCCCATCATGTCTTCTACATCACTAATCCATCATCATCTAGTGGTTCCCTCCCCCAACAGTGCCCATCATGTCTTCTACATCACTAATGCATCATCATCTAGTGGTTCCCTCCCCCAACAGTGCCCATCATGTCTTCTACATCACTAATCCATCATCATCTAGAGGTTCCCACCCCCAACAGTGCCCATCATGTCTTCTACATCACTAATCCATCATCATCTAGTGGTTCTCTCTCTCCCCCCCCCCCCAACAATGCCCATCATGTCTTCTACATTACTAATCCATCATCGTCTAGTGGTTCCCCCCCCCAACAGTGCCCATCATGTCTTCTACATCACTAATCCATCATCATCTAGTGGTTCCCACCCCCAACAGTGCCCATCATGTCTTCTACATCACTAATCCATCATCATCTAGTGGTTCCCACCCCAACAGTGCCCATCATGTCTTCTACATCACCAATCCATCATCTAGTGGTCCCCCCCCAACAGTGCCCATCATGTCTTCTACATCACTAATCCATCATCATCTAGTGGTCCCCCCCCCACAACAGTGCCCATCATGTCTTCTACATCACCAATCCATCATCATCTAGTGGTTCCCCCCCCCCCCCCACAAAATTGCCCATATGTCTTCTACATCACCAATCCATCATCATCTAGTGGCCCCCCCCCCTCCACAACAGTGCCCATCATGTCTTCTACATCACTAATCCATCATCATCTAGTGGTTCCCCCCCCCCCCCCCCCACAACAGTGCCCATCATGTCTTCTACATCACTAATCCATCATCATCTAGTGGTCCCCCCCCCACACAGTGCCCATCATGTCTTCTACATCACCAATCCATCATCATCTAGTGGTCCCCCCCCCCCACAACAGTGCCCATCATGTCTTCTACATCACCAATCCATCATCATCTAGTGGTTCCCCCCCCCCCCCACAACAGTGCCCATCATGTCTTCTACATCACTAATCCATCATCATCTAGTGGTCCCCCCCCCCCTTTCTTGTCGTTGTCTCCCTCTCCTGTCGTCTTTGTTTCCCTCTCCTGTCGTCATTGTCTCTCTCTCCTGTCGTCATTGTCTCTCTCTCCTGTCGTCTTTGTCTCCCTCTCCTGTCGTCGTTGTCTCCCTCTCCTGTCGTCATTGTCTCTCTCTCCTGTCGTCTTTGTCTCCCTCTCCTGTCGTCTTTGTTTCTCTCTCCTGTCGTCTTTGTTTCCCTCTCCTGTCGTCTTTGTTTCCCTCTCCTGTCGTCTTTGTCTCCCTCTCCTGTCGTCTTTGTTTCCCTCTCCTGTCGTCTTTGTTTCCCTCTCCTGTCGTCATTGTCTCTCTCTCCTGTCGTCTTTGTCTCCCTCTCCTGTCGTCGTTGTTTCCCTCTCCTGTCGTCTTTGTCTCCCTCTCCTGTCGTCATTGTCTCTCTCTCCTGTCGTCTTTGTCTCCCTCTCCTGTCGTCTTTGTCTCCCTCTCCTGTCGTCTTTGTTTCCCTCTCCTGTCGTCTTTGTTTCCCTCTCCTGTCGTCATTGTCTCTCTCTCCTGTCGTCATTGTCTCTCTCTCCTGTCGTCGTTGTTTCCCTCTCCTGTCGTCTTTGTCTCCCTCTCCTGTCGTCTTTGTTTCCCTCTCCTGTCATCTTTGTTTCCCTCTCCTGTCGTCTTTGTCCCCCTCTCCTGTCGTCTTTGTCTCCCTCTCCTGTCGTCATTGTCTCCCTCTCCTGTCGTCTTTGTTTCCCTCTCCTGTCGTCGTTGTTTCCCTCTCCTGTCGTCTTTGTTTCCCTCTCCTGTCGTCTTTGTTTCCCTCTCCTGTCGTCTTTGTTTCCCTCTCCTGTCGTCTTTGTTTCCCTCTCCTGTCGTCATTGTCTCCCTCTCCTGTCGTCTTTGTTTCCCTCTCCTGTCGTCTTTGTTTCCCTCTCCTGTCGTCTTTGTTTCCCTCTCCTGTCGTCTTTGTTTCCCTCTCCTGTCGTCTTTGTTTCCCTCTCCTGTCGTCGTTGTTTCCCTCTCCTGTCGTCTTTGTTTCCCTCTCCTGTCGTCTTTGTTTCCCTCTCCTGTCGTCTTTGTTTCCCTCTCCTGTCGTCTTTGTTTCCCTCTCCTGTCGTCTTTGTTTCCCTCTCCTGTCGTCATTGTCTCCCTCTCCTGTCGTCTTTGTTTCCCTCTCCTGTCGTCTTTGTTTTCCCTCTCCTGTCGTCTTTGTTTCCCTCTCCTGTCGTCTTTGTTTCCTCTCCTGTCGTCTTTGTTTCCCTCTCCTGTCGTCGTTGTTTCCCTCTCCTGTCGTCTTTGTTTCCCTCTCCTGTCGTCTTTGTTTCCCTCTCCTGTCGTCATTGTCTCCCTCTCCTGTCGTCTTTGTTTCCCTCTCCTGTCGTCTTTGTTTCCCTCTCCTGTCGTCTTGTTTCCCTCTCCTGTCGTCATTGTCTCCCTCTCCTGTCGTCTTTGTTTCCCTCTCCTGTCGTCATTGTCTCTCTCTCCTGTCGTCTTTGTCTCCCTCTCCTGTCGTCTTTGTCTCCCTCTCCTGTCGTCTTTGTTTCCCTCTCCTGTCGTCTTTGTTTCCCTCTCCTGTCGTCTTTGTCTCCCTCTCCTGTCGTCATTGTCTCTCTCTCCTGTCGTCTTTGTCTCCTCTCCTGTCGTCTTTGTCTCCCTCTCCTGTCGTCTTTGTCTCCCTCTCCTGTCGTCTTTGTTTCCCTCTCCTGTCGTCTTTGTTTCCCTCTCCTGTCGTCTTTGTTTCCCTCTCCTGTCGTCATTGTTTCCCTCTCCTGTCGTCTTTGTTTCCCTCTCCTGTCGTCTTTGTTTCCCTCTCCTGTCGTCTTTGTTTCCCTCTCCTGTCGTCTTTGTCTCCCTCTCCTGTCGTCTTTGTTTCCCTCTCCTGTCGTCTTTGTTTCCCTCTCCTGTCGTCTTTGTTTCCCTCTCCTGTCGTCTTTGTTTCCCTCTCCTGTCGTCATTGTTTCCCTCTCCTGTCGTCATTGTCTCCCTCTCCTGTCGTCATTGTTTCCCTCTCCTGTCGTCATTGTCTCCCTCTCCTGTCGTCATTGTCTCCCTCTCCTGTCGTCATTGTTTCCCTCTCCTGTCGTCATTGTTTCCCTCTCCTGTCGTCATTGTTTCCCTCTCCTGTCGTCATTGTCTCCCTCTCCTGTCGTCATTGTTTCCCTCTCCTGTCGTCATTGTCTCTCTCTCCTGTCGTCTTTGTTTCCCTCTCCTGTCGTCATTGTCTCTCTCTCCTGTCGTCTTGTTTCCCTCTCCTGTCGTCTTTGTTTCCCTCTCCTGTCGTCATTGTCTCCCTCTCCTGTCGTCTTTGTTTCCCTCTCCTGTCGTCTTTGTTTCCCTCTCCTGTCGTCTTTGTCTCCCTCTCCTGTCGTCTTTGTCTCCCTCTCCTGTCGTCTTTGTTTCCCTCTCCTGTCGTCTTTGTTTCCCTCTCCTGTCGTCTTTGTCTCCCTCTCCTGTCGTCTTTGTTTCCCTCTCCTGTCGTCATTGTCTCCCTCTCCTGTCGTCTTTGTTTCCCTCTCCTGTCGTCATTGTTTCCTCTCCTGTCGTCATTGTCTCTCTCTCCTGTCGTCTTTGTTTCCCTCTCCTGTCGTCATTGTCTCTCTCTCCTGTCGTCTTTGTTTCCCTCTCCTGTCGTCTTTGTTTCCCTCTCCTGTCGTCATTGTCTCCCTCTCCTGTCGTCTTTGTTTCCCTCTCCTGTCGTCTTTGTTTCCCTCTCCTGTCGTCATTGTCTCCCTCTCCTGTCGTCTTTGTCTCCCTCTCCTGTCGTCTTTGTCTCCCTCTCCTGTCGTCTTTGTTTCCCTCTCCTGTCGTCATTGTCTCCCTCTCCTGTCGTCTTTGCTTCCCTCTCCTGTCGTCTTTGTCTCCCTCTCCTGTCGTCTTTGTTTCCCTCTCCTGTCGTCTTTGTTTCCCTCTCCTGTCGTCTTTGTTTCCCTCTCCTGTCGTCTTTGTTTCCCTCTCCTGTCGTCTTTGTTTCCCTCTCCTGTCGTCTTTGTTTCCCTCTCCTGTCGTCTTTGTTTCCCTCTCCTGTCGTCTTTGTTTCCCTCTCCTGTCGTCTTTGTTTCCCTCTCCTGTCGTCTTTGTTTCCCTCTCCTGTCGTCTTTGTTTCCCTCTCCTGTCGTCTTTGTTTCCCTCTCCTGTCGTCATTGTCTCTCTCTCCTGTCGTCTTTGTTTCCCTCTCCTGTCGTCTTTGTTTCCCTCTCCTGTCGTCATTGTCTCCCTCTCCTGTCGTCTTTGTTTCCCTCTCCTGTCGTCTTTGTTTCCCTCTCCTGTCGTCTTTGTCTCCCTCTCCTGTCGTCATTGTCTCTCTCTCCTGTCGTCTTTGTCTCCCTCTCCTGTCGTCTTTGTCTCCCTCTCCTGTCGTCTTTGTCTCCCTCTCCTGTCGTCTTTGTCTCCCTCTCCTGTCGTCTTTGTTTCCCTCTCCTGTCGTCTTTGTTTCCCTCTCCTGTCGTCTTTGTTTCCCTCTCCTGTCGTCTTTGTTTCCCTCTCCTGTCGTCATTGTTTCCCTCTCCTGTCGTCTTTGTTTCCCTCTCCTGTCGTCTTTGTTTCCCTCTCCTGTCGTCTTTGTCTCCCTCTCCTGTCGTCTTTGTTTCCCTCTCCTGTCGTCTTTGTTTCCCTCTCCTGTCGTCTTTGTTTCCCTCTCCTGTCGTCTTTGTTTCCCTCTCCTGTCGTCTTTGTTTCCCTCTCCTGTCGTCATTGTTTCCCTCTCCTGTCGTCATTGTCTCCCTCTCCTGTCGTCATTGTTTCCCTCTCCTGTCGTCATTGTCTCCCTCTCCTGTCGTCATTGTCTCCCTCTCCTGTCGTCATTGTCTCCCTCTCCTGTCGTCATTGTTTCCCTCTCCTGTCGTCATTGTCTCCCTCTCCTGTCGTCATTGTTTCCCTCTCCTGTCGTCATTGTTTCCCTCTCCTGTCGTCATTGTCTCCCTCTCCTGTCGTCATTGTTTCCCTCTCCTGTCGTCATTGTCTCTCTCTCCTGTCGTCTTTGTTTCCCTCTCCTGTCGTCATTGTCTCTCTCTCCTGTCGTCTTTGTTTCCCTCTCCTGTCGTCTTTGTTTCCCTCTCCTGTCGTCTTTGTTTCCCTCTCCTGTCGTCTTTGTTTCCCTCTCCTGTCGTCTTTGTTTCCCTCTCCTGTCGTCTTTGTTTCCCTCTCCTGTCGTCTTTGTTTCCCTCTCCTGTCGTCTTTGTTTCCCTCTCCTGTCGTCTTTGTTTCCCTCTCCTCTCGTCTTTGTTTCCCTCTCCTGTCGTCTTTGTTTCCCTCTCCTGTCGTCTTTGTTTCCCTCTCCTGTCGTCATTGTCTCCCTCTCCTGTCGTCTTTGTTTCCCTCTCCTGTCGTCATTGTCTCCCTCTCCTGTCGTCTTTGTCTCTCTCTCCTGTCGTCATTGTTTCCCTCTCCTGTCGTCATTGTCTCTCTCTCCTGTCGTCTTTGTCTCCCTCTCCTGTCGTCTTTGTCTCCCTCTCCTGTCGTCTTTGTTTCCCCTCTCCTGTCGTCTTTGTCTCCCTCTCCTGTCGTCTTTGTCTCTCTCTCCTGTCGTCTTTGTTTCCCTCTCCTGTCGTCATTGTCTCTCTCTCCTGTCGTCTTTGTCTCCCTCTCCTGTCGTCTTTGTCTCCCTCTCCTGTCGTCTTTGTTTCCCTCTCCTGTCGTCATTGTCTCCCTCTCCTGTCGTCTTTGTTCCCTCTCCTGTCGTCTTTGTCTCCCTCTCCTGTCGTCTTTGTTTCCCTCTCCTGTCGTCTTTGTTTCCCTCTCCTGTCGTCTTTGTTTCCCTCTCCTGTCGTCTTTGTCTCCCTCTCCTGTCGTCTTTGTTTCCCTCTCCTGTCGTCTTTGTCTCCCTCTCCTGTCGTCTTTGTCTCTCTCTCCTGTCGTCTTTGTTTCCCTCTCCTGTCGTCTTTGTTTCCCTCTCCTGTCGTCTTTGTTTCCCTCTCCTGTCGTCTTTGTTTCCCTCTCCTGTCGTCTTTGTTTCCCTCTCCTGTCGTCTTTGTTTCCCTCTCCTGTCGTCTTTGTTTCCCTCTCCTGTCGTCTTTGTTTCCCTCTCCTGTCGTCTTTGTTTCCCTCTCCTGTCGTCTTTGTTTCCCTCTCCTGTCGTCTTTGTTTCCCTCTCCTGTCGTCTTTGTTTCCCTCTCCTGTCGTCATTGTCTCTCTCTCCTGTCGTCTTTGTTTCCCTCTCCTGTCGTCTTTGTTTCCCTCTCCTGTCGTCATTGTCTCCCTCTCCTGTCGTCTTTGTTTCCCTCTCCTGTCGTCTTTGTTTCCCTCTCCTGTCGTCTTTGTCTCCCTCTCCTGTCGTCATTGTCTCTCTCTCCTGTCGTCTTTGTCTCCCTCTCCTGTCGTCTTTGTCTCCCTCTCCTGTCGTCTTTGTCTCCCTCTCCTGTCGTCTTTGTCTCCCTCTCCTGTCGTCTTTGTTTCCCTCTCCTGTCGTCTTTGTTTCCCTCTCCTGTCGTCTTTGTTTCCCTCTCCTGTCGTCTTTGTTTCCCTCTCCTGTCGTCATTGTTTCCCTCTCCTGTCGTCTTTGTTTCCCTCTCCTGTCGTCTTTGTTTCCCTCTCCTGTCGTCTTTGTCTCCCTCTCCTGTCGTCTTTGTTTCCCTCTCCTGTCGTCTTTGTTTCCCTCTCCTGTCGTCTTTGTTTCCCTCTCCTGTCGTCTTTGTTTCCCTCTCCTGTCGTCTTTGTTTCCCTCTCCTGTCGTCATTGTTTCCCTCTCCTGTCGTCATTGTCTCCCTCTCCTGTCGTCATTGTTTCCCTCTCCTGTCGTCATTGTCTCCCTCTCCTGTCGTCATTGTCTCCCTCTCCTGTCGTCATTGTCTCCCTCTCCTGTCGTCATTGTTTCCCTCTCCTGTCGTCATTGTCTCCCTCTCCTGTCGTCATTGTTTCCCTCTCCTGTCGTCATTGTTTCCCTCTCCTGTCGTCATTGTCTCCCTCTCCTGTCGTCATTGTTTCCCTCTCCTGTCGTCATTGTCTCTCTCTCCTGTCGTCTTTGTTTCCCTCTCCTGTCGTCATTGTCTCTCTCTCCTGTCGTCTTTGTTTCCCTCTCCTGTCGTCTTTGTTTCCCTCTCCTGTCGTCTTTGTTTCCCTCTCCTGTCGTCTTTGTTTCCCTCTCCTGTCGTCTTTGTTTCCCTCTCCTGTCGTCTTTGTTTCCCTCTCCTGTCGTCTTTGTTTCCCTCTCCTGTCGTCTTTGTTTCCCTCTCCTGTCGTCTTTGTTTCCCTCTCCTGTCGTCTTTGTTTCCCTCTCCTGTCGTCTTTGTTTCCCTCTCCTGTCGTCTTTGTTTCCCTCTCCTGTCGTCATTGTCTCCCTCTCCTGTCGTCTTTGTTTCCCTCTCCTGTCGTCATTGTCTCCCTCTCCTGTCGTCTTTGTCTCTCTCTCCTGTCGTCATTGTTTCCCTCTCCTGTCGTCATTGTCTCTCTCTCCTGTCGTCTTTGTCTCCCTCTCCTGTCGTCTTTGTCTCCCTCTCCTGTCGTCTTTGTTTCCCCTCTCCTGTCGTCTTTGTCTCCCTCTCCTGTCGTCTTTGTCTCTCTCTCCTGTCGTCTTTGTTTCCCTCTCCTGTCGTCATTGTCTCTCTCTCCTGTCGTCTTTGTCTCCCTCTCCTGTCGTCTTTGTCTCCCTCTCCTGTCGTCTTTGTTTCCCTCTCCTGTCGTCATTGTCTCCCTCTCCTGTCGTCTTTGCTTCCCTCTCCTGTCGTCTTTGTCTCCCTCTCCTGTCGTCTTTGTTTCCCTCTCCTGTCGTCTTTGTTTCCCTCTCCTGTCGTCTTTGTTTCCCTCTCCTGTCGTCTTTGTCTCCCTCTCCTGTCGTCTTTGTTTCCCTCTCCTGTCGTCTTTGTCTCCCTCTCCTGTCGTCTTTGTCTCTCTCTCCTGTCGTCTTTGTTTCCCTCTCCTGTCGTCATTGTCTCTCTCTCCTGTCGTCTTTGTCTCCCTCTCCTGTCGTCTTTGTCTCCCTCTCCTGTCGTCTTTGTTTCCCTCTCCTGTCGTCATTGTCTCCCTCTCCTGTCGTCTTTGTTTCCCTCTCCTGTCGTCTTTGTTTCCCTCTCCTGTCGTCTTTGTCTCCCTCTCCTGTCGTCTTTGTTTCCCTCTCCTGTCGTCTTTGTTTCCCTCTCCTGTCGTCTTTGTTTCCCTCTCCTGTCGTCTTTGTCTCCCTCTCCTGTCGTCTTTGTTTCCCTCTCCTGTCGTCTTTGTTTCCCTCTCCTGTCGTCTTTGTTTCCCTCTCCTGTCGTCTTTGTCTCCCTCTCCTGTCGTCTTTGTTTCCCTCTCCTGTCGTCTTTGTTTCCCTCTCCTGTCGTCATTGTCTCCCTCTCCTGTCGTCTTTGTCTCCCTCTCCTGTCGTCTTTGTCTCCCTCTCCTGTCGTCTTTGTTTCCCTCTCCTGTCGTCTTTGTTTCCCTCTCCTGTCGTCTTTGTCTCCCTCTCCTGTCGTCTTTGTTTCCCTCTCCTGTCGTCTTTGTTTCCCTCTCCTGTCGTCTTTGTTTCCCTCTCCTGTCGTCTTTGTTTCCCTCTCCTGTCGTCTTTGTCTCCCTCTCCTGTCGTCTTTGTTTCCCTCTCCTGTCGTCTTTGTCTCTCTCTCCTGTCGTCTTTGTCTCCCTCTCCTGTCGTCTTTGTTTCCCTCTCCTGTCGTCATTGTCTCCCTCTCCTGTCGTCTTTGTTTCCCTCTCCTGTCGTCTTTGTCTCCCTCTCCTGTCGTCTTTGTTTCCCTCTCCTGTCGTCTTTGTTTCCCTCTCCTGTCGTCTTTGTCTCCCTCTCCTGTCGTCTTTGTCTCCCTCTCCTGTCGTCTTTGTCTCCCTCTCCTGTCGTCTTTGTTTCCCTCTCCTGTCGTCTTTGTTTCCCTCTCCTGTCGTCTTTGTTTCCCTCTCCTGTCGTCTTTGTTTCCCTCTCCTGTCGTCTTTGTTTCCCTCTCCTGTCGTCATTGTCTCCCTCTCCTGTCGTCCCTGTCTCCCTCTCCTGTCGTCGTTGTTTCCCTCTCCTGTCGTCTTTGTTTCCCTCTCCTGTCGTCCCTGTCTCCCTCTCCTGTCGTCTTTGTTTCCCTCTCCTGTCGTCTTTGTTTCCCTCTCCTGTCGTCTTTGTTTCCCTCTCCTGTCGTCTTTGTTTCCCTCTCCTGTCGTCCCTGTCTCCCTCTCTTGTCGATATCTCCCTCTCTTGTCGTTGTCTCCCTCTCTTGTCGTCCCTGTCTCCCTCTCCTTTCGTCCTTGTCTCCCTCTCCTGTCGTCCTGTCTCCCTCTCTTGTCGATATCTCCCTCTCTTGTCGTTGTCTCCCTCTCTTGTCGTCCCTTTCTCCCTCTCCTGTCGTCCCTGTCTCCCTCTCTTGTCGATATCTCCCTCTCTTGTCGATATCTCCCTCTCTTGTCGTCCCTGTCTCCCTCTCCTTTCGTCCTTGTCTCCCTCTCCTGTCGTCTCTGTTTCCCTCTCTTGTCGTTGTCTCCCTCTCTTGTCGTCCCTGTCTCCCTCTCTTGTCGATATCTCCCTCTCTTGTCGATATCTCCCTCTCTTGTCGTCCTGTCTCCCTCTCCTTTCGTCCTTGTCTCCCTCTCCTGTCGTCTCGGTTTCCCTCTCTTGTCGTTGTCTCCCTCTCTTGTCGTCCCTGTCTCCCTCTCTTGTCGTTGTTTCCCCCCTCTTGTCGTTGTCTCCCTCTCTTGTCGTTGTTTCCCCCCTCTTGTCGTTGTCTCCCTCTCTTGTCGTCCCTGTCTCCCTCTCCTTTCGTCCTTGTCTCCCTCTCCTGTCGTCTCTGTTTCCCTCTCTTGTCGTTGTCTCCCTCTCCTTGTCGTCCCTGTCTCCCTCTCTTGTCGATATCTCCCTCTCTTGTCGATATCTCCCTCTCTTGTCGTCCCTGTCTTCCTCTCTTGTCGATATCTCCCTCTCTTGTCGATATCTCCCTCTCTTGTCGTTGTCTCCCTCTCTTGTCGTTGTCTCCCTCTCTTGTCGATATTTCCCTCTCTTGTCGTTGTCTCCCTCTCTGTCGTTGTTTCCCTCTCTTGTCGTTGTCTCCCTCTCTTGTCGTTGTCTCCCTCTCTTGTCGTTGTTTCCCCCCTCTTGTCGTTGTCTCCCTCTCTTGTCGTCCCTGTCTCCCTCTCCTTTCGTCCTTGTCTCCCTCTCCTGTCGTCTCTGTTTCCCTCTCTTGTCGTTGTCTCCCTCTCTTGTCGTCCCTGTCTCCCTCTCTTGTCGTTGTTCCCCCCTCTTGTCGTTGTCTCCCTCTCTTGTCGTTGTTTCCCCCCTCTTGTCGTTGTCTCCCTCTCTTGTCGTCCCTGTCTCCCTCTCTTGTCGATATCTCCCTCTCTTGTCGTCCCTGTCTCCCTCTCCTTTCGTCCTTGTCTCCCTCTCCTGTCGTCTTTGTTTCCCTCTCTTGTCGTTGTCTCCCTCTCTTGTCGTTGTCTCCCTCTCTTGTCGTTGTCTCCCTCTCTTGTCGTTGTCTCCCTCTCTTGTCGTTGTCTCCCTCTCTTGTCGTTGTCTCCCTCTCTTGTCGTTGTCTCCCTCTCTGTCGTTGTCTCCCTCTCTTGTCGTTGTCTCCTCTCTTGTCGTTGTCTCCCTCTCTTGTCGTTGTCTCCCTCTCTTGTCGTTGTCTCCCTCTCTTGTCGTTGTTTCCCTCTCTTGTCGTTGTCTCCTCTCTTGTCGTTGTCTCCCTCTCTTGTCGTTGTTTCCCTCTCTTGTCGTTGTCTCCCTCTCTTGTCGTTGTCTCCCTCTCTTGTCGTTGTCTCCCTCTCTTGTCGTTGTCTCCCTCTCTTGTCGTTGTTTCCCTCTCTTGTCGTTGTCTCCCTCTCTTGTCGTTGTCTCCCTCTCTTGTCGTTGTCTCCCTCTCTTGTCGTCCCTGTCTCCCTCTCTTGTCGTTGTTTCCCCCCTCTTGTCGTTGTCTCCCTCTCCTGTCGTCCCTGTCTCCCTCTCTTATCGTCGTTGTCCCCTTCTCTTGTCGTCATTGTCCCCCTTCTCTTGTCGTCATTGTCTCCCTCTCTTGTCGTCCCTGTCTCCCTTTCTTATCGTCCCTGTCTCCCGCTCTTGTCTTCGATATCTCCCTCTCTTGTCGTCCCTGTCTCCCTTTCTTATCGTCCCTGTCCTCCCGCTCTTGTCTTCGATATCTCGCTCTCGTCGTTGTCTCCCTCTCTTGCCGTCATTGTCTCCCTTTCTTATCGTCCCTGTCTCCCGCTCTTGTCTTCGATATCTCCCTCTCGTCGTTGTCTCCCTCTCTTGCCGTCATTGTCTCCCTTTCTTATCGTCCCTGTCTCCCGCTCTTGTCTTCGATATCTCCCTCTCGTCGTTGTCTCCCTCTCTTGCCGTCATTGTCTCCCTTTCTTATCGTCCCTGTCTCCCTTTCTTATCGTCCCTGTCTCCCTTTCTTATCGTCCCTGTCTCCCTTTCTTATCATCCATGTCTCCCGCTCTTGTCTTCGATATCTCACTCTCGTCGTTGTCCCCCTTCTCTTGTCGTCATTGTCTCCCTCTCTTGTCGTCCCTGTCTCCCGCTCTTGTCTTCGATATCTCGCTCTCGTCGTCTCCCTCTCTTGTCGTCCCTGTCTCCCTTTCTTATCGTCCCTGTCTCCCGCTCTTGTCTTCGATATCTCGCTCTCGTCGTCTCCCTCTCTTGTCGTCATTGTCTCCCTCTCTTGTCGTCCCTGTCTCCCTCTCTTATCGTCCCTGTCTCCCGCTCTTGTCTTCGATATCTCGCTCTCGTCGTTGTGTCCCTCAACAATAAATAATGAACCCACGGCTAGACGACCAGGCCGCCGATACATTAGATCAGACAGGTAGATTCGACCTCCAGCCTGGATGTCGGTGACATTGTTAGATAACGAGTGTGTGTGTGTGTGTGTGTGTAGGCTTCTGTTCTGTGTGTCCATGCCTTGGCTTTGGTCCTGTTTAAACACGTGTGGTCATTTACTGCGATCAAGCATTTCCTGTGGGTATCTCGTGTTAGTGAAAACGTTTAGTGTGGGTATCTCGTGGCTTGTGTTAATGAAAACATTTAGTGTGGATATCTTGTGATAGTTAAAACATTTATATCTCGTGGCTTGTGTTAGTTAAAACATTTAGCGTGGGTATCTTGTGTTAGTTAAAACATTTAGCGTGGGTATCTTGTGTTAGTTAAAACATTTAGCGTGGGTATCTTGTGTTAGTTAAAACATTTAGCGTGGGTATCTTGTGTTAGTTAAAACATTTAGCGTGGGTATCTTGTGTTAGTTAAAACATTTAGCGTGGGTATCTTGTGTTAGTTAAAACATTTAGTGTGGATATCTTGTGGCTTGTATTAGTGAAAACATTTAGTGTGTGTATCATGTGGCTTGTATTAGTTAAAACATTTAGTGTGGATACCTCGTGGCTTGTATTAGTTAAAACATTTAGTGTGGATATCTTGTGTTAGTTAAAACATTTAGTGTGGATATCTCGTGGCTTGTATTAGTTAAAACATTTAGTGGGGATATCTTGTGTTAGTTAAAACATTTAGTGTGGATATCTCGTGGCTTGTATTAGTTAAAACATTTAGTGTGGATATCTTGTATTAGTTAAAACATTTAGTGTGGATACCTCGTGGCTTGTATTAGTTAAAACATTTAGTGTGGATATCTTGTATTAGTTAAAACATTTAGTGTGGATATCTCGTGGCTTGTATTAGTTAAAACATTTAGTGTGGATATCTTGTGTTAGTTAAAACATTTAGTGTGGGTATCTTGTGGCTTGTGTTAGTTAAAACATTTAGTGTGGATATCTTGTGTTAGTTAAAACATTTAGTGTGGGTATCTTGTGGCTTGTGTTAGTTAAAACATTTAGTGTGGATATCTTGTGTTAATTAAAACATTTAGTGTGGATATCTTGTGTTAGTTAAAACATTTAGTGTGGATATCTTGTGTTAATTAAAACATTTAGTGTGGATATCTTGTGTTGGTTAAAAAAAAAATTTAGTGTGGATATCTTGTGTTAGTTAAAACATTTAGTGTGGGTATCTTGTGTTAGTTAAAACATTACGTGTGTGTATCTCGTGGCGTGTGTTAAATTTAAAACATTTAGTGTGGATATCTCATGGCGTGTATTAATTTAAAACATTTAGTGTGGGTAGATCGTGGCCTGTATTAAATAAAATACATTTAGTTTGGGTATCTCGTGGCGTGTGTTAAATTTAAAACATTTAGTGTGGGTATCTCTTGTTAGTTAAAACATTAAGTGTGGGTATCTCGTGTTAGTTAAAACATTAAGTGTGGGTATCTCGTGGCATGTGTTAAATTTAAAACATTTAGTGTGGGTATCTCTTGTTAGTTAAAATATTAAGTGTGGGTATCTCGTGGCATGTGTTAAATTTAAAACATTTAGTGTGGGTATCTCGTGGCATGTGTTAAATTTAAAACATTTAGTGTGGGTTTCTCGTGGAATGTGTTAAATTTAAAACATTTAGTGTGGGTATCTCTTGTTAGTTAAAACATTAAGTGTGGGTATCTCGTGGCTTGTGTTAAATTTAAAACATATAGTGTGGGTATCTCGTGGAATGTGTTAAATTTAAAACATTTAGTGTGGGTATCTCTTGTTAGTTAAAACATTAAGTGTGGGTATCTCATGGCTTGTGTTAAATTTAAAACATTTAGTGTGGGTATCTCGTGGAATGTGTTAAATTTAAAACATTTAGTGTGGGTATCTCTTGTTAGTTAAAACATTTAGTGTGGGTACCTGTGAATGTTAAGGTTGAAACGTTTTGTGTGGCTGGCTGTGATCATAGCCAGAGTTACTGGAAGTAACACACGATTTGTCCCAGTTTTGTGTCTTGATAAAACTGTTGAATCTTATCTTCTGTTGTGCTTGTGACATCACTGATATTTATTTACATATTCATGGTGTGTGTGTATGTGTGTCAAGATGGCAGACAAGAAAACTGCCACAATACTCCCACTGTGTATAGTTTTTTTTATTTTTATGGAATATAGAGGGGGAGGGAAGATCATATGGAAAGCCAAACTGCCAACATGCGGGGCCACAGCAGTTGACATGTTTTATTGCTAGCACCACAGCATTAGCCCAGATCTGAGATCATTTCTAACAAGCAGAGAGATTATGGTCAACATGGCCAGTCATTCACATCACACACGGAGCTTGATTGTTGAGTTGCTGTCATCTCTATTTCAGATATAGATCTGGCGACTGATTGCCATGTCATCTCTATTTCAGTTATACAAATTGTGCCTGACTGTCATGTCATCTCTGTTTCAGATATAGAACTGGTGCCTGACTGTCGTGTCATCTCTATTTCAGTTATAGAAATGGTGCCTGACTGTCATGTCATCTCTGTTTCAGTTATAGAACTGGTGCCTGACTGTCGTGTCATCTCTATTTCAGTTATAGAAATGGTGCATGACTGTCATGTCATCTCTATTTCAGATATAGAACTGGCGCCTGACTGTCATACCATCTCTATTTCAGATATAGAACTGGTGCCTGACTGTCATGTCATCTATATTTCAGATATAGAACTGGTGCCTAACTGTCATGTCATCTCTATTTCAGATATAGAACTGGTGCCTGACTGCCATACCCAGCCTGCTGTTGTTGTAGATGGATGAGAAGATGGAGGAAAGCTCTAGCCTGTTTGCCCCACTCAATGCTCGAGCAGACCAGTCCCACAGCGAGCCAGATGTGGTTCAATGCTCATCTTCGTCTGGTCACAGACGTTCCAAAACAACAAAGAGCAAATCTATGGACAAGTGCCAAGAGGAGCATGAAAATGACGTGTCGCAGCGTCGACTGAGTCACGGAGACGATCCACTGTGGCTGGGTCAGGTAAATTCTGCTTTTTTTTTTGATTCAAATTCTTTTACTATTACCATAACTGAGAATTATAATACTAGAAGGAAGGCATTCAGGTATCTAAGATAGGTGAGGTGTTGGAGAGAGTCATGTAGATAAGGCATTCAGGTGTCTAAGATAGGTGAAGCGTTGGAGAGGGTTAGTCATGTAGATAAGGCATTCAGGTATCTAAGACAGATGAAGTGTTAGAGAGAGTCATGTAGATAAGGCATTCAGATATCTAAGACAGGTGAGGTTTGGGAGAGGGTCAGAAGTGGAGCGTGGTCTCTAGAATGGAAATAGGTCAACCAGAGAGGAATTTATGGAGGTCAAGAGGACAGAGAAGATCTGGAGTACAAGAAGATAGCGGCAAAATTCTCTTTCTGTGAACCTAAAGGGAATGGTTGTCCTCTTTCACATCCACTCTTAATTAAAGTATGTTAGGTTGGTGTATGTGGCTTGTGTCATTCCATCCACTCTTAATTAAAGTATGTTAGGTTGGTGTATTTGGCTTGTGTCATTCCATCCACTCTTAATTAAAGTATGTTAGGTTGGTGTATGTGGCTTGTGTCATTCCATCCACTCTTAATTAAAGTATGTTAGGTTGGTGTATTTGGCTTGTGTCATTCCATCCACTCTTAATTAAAGTATGTTAGGTTGGTGTATGTGGCTTGTGTCATTCCATCCACTCTTAATTAAAGTATGTTAGGTTGGTGTATGTGGCTTGTGTCATTCCATCCACTCTTAATTAAAGTATGTTAGGTTGGTGTATGTGGCTTGTGTTATTCCATCCACTCTTAATTAAAGTATGTTAGGTTGGTGTATGTGGCTTGTGTTATTCCATCCACTCTTAATTAAAGTATGTTAGGTCGGTGTATGTGGCTTGTGTCATTCCATCCACTCTTAATTAAAGTATGTTAGGTCGGTGTATGTGGCTTGTGTCATTCCATCCACTCTTAATTAAAGTATGTTAGGTTGGTGTATTTGGCTTGTGTCATTCCATCCACTCTTAATTAAAGTATGTTAGGTTGGTGTATGTGGCTTGTGTCATTCCATCCACTCTTAATTAAAGTATGTTAGGTTGGTGTATTTGGCTTGTGTCATTCCATCCACTCTTAATTAAAGTATGTTAGGTTGGTGTATGTGGCTTGTGTCATTCCATCCACTCTTAATTAAAGTATGTTAGGTCGGTGTATGTGGCTTGTGTCATTCCATCCACTCTTAATTAAAGTATGTTAGGTTGGTGTATGTGGCTTGTGTCATTCCATCCACTCTTAATTAAAGTATGTTAGGTTGGTGTATGTGGCTTGTGTTATTCCATCCACTCTTAATTAAAGTATGTTAGGTTGGTGTATTTGGCTTGTGTCATTCCATCCACTCTTAATTAAAGTATGTTAGGTTGGTGTATTTGGCTTGTGTCATTCCATCCACTCTTAATTAAAGTATGTTAGGTTGGTGTATTTGGCTTGTGTCATTCCATCCACTCTTAAAGTATGTTAGGTTGGTGTATTTGGCTTGTGTCATTCCATCCACTCTTAATTAAAGTATGTTAGGTTGGTGTATTTGGCTTGTGTCATTCCATCCACTCTTAATTAAAGTATGTTAGGTTGGTGTATTTGGCTTGTGTCATTCCATCCACTCTTAATTAAAGTATGTTAGGTTGGTGTATTTGGCTTGTGTCATTCCATCCACTCTTAATTAAAGTATGTTAGGTTGGTGTATTTGGCTTGTGTCATTCCATCCACTCTTAATTAAAGTATGTTAGGTTGGTGTATGTGGCTTGTGTCATTCCATCCACTCTTAATTAAAGTATGTTAGGTTGGTGTATGTGGCTTGTGTCATTCCATCCACTCTTAATTAAAGTATGTTAGGTTGGTGTATGTGGCTTGTGTCATTCCATCCACTCTTAATTAAAGTATGTTAGGTTGGTGTATGTGGCTTGTGTTATTCCATCCACTCTTAATTAAAGTATGTTAGGTTGGTGTATTTGGCTTGTGTCATTCCATCCACTCTTAATTAAAGTATGTTAGGTTGGTGTATTTGGCTTGTGTCATTCCATCCACTCTTAATTAAAGTATGTTAGGTTGGTGTATTTGGCTTGTGTCATTCCATCCACTCTTAATTAAAGTATGTTAGGTTGGTGTATTTGGCTTGTGTCATTCCATCCACTCTTAATTAAAGTATGTTAGGTTGGTGTATTTGGCTTGTGTCATTCCATCCACTCTTAATTAAAGTATGTTAGGTTGGTGTATTTGGCTTGTGTCATTCCATCCACTCTTAATTAAAGTATGTTAGGTTGGTGTATTTGGCTTGTGTCATTCCATCCACTCTTAATTAAAGTATGTTAGGTTGGTGTATTTGGCTTGTGTCATTCCATCCACTCTTAATTAAAGTATGTTAGGTTGGTGTATTTGGCTTGTGTCATTCCATCCACTCTTAATTAAAGTATGTTAGGTTGGTGTATTTGGCTTGTGTCATTCCATCCACTCTTAATTAAAGTATGTTAGGTTGGTGTATTTGGCTTGTGTCATTCCATCCACTCTTAATTAAAGTATGTTAGGTTGGTGTATTTGGCTTGTGTTATTCCATCCACTCTTAATTAAAGTATGTTAGGTTGGTGTATTTGGCTTGTGTTATTCCATCCACTCTTAATTAAAGTATGTTAGGTTGGTGTATTTGGCTTGTGTTATTCCATCCACTCTTAATTAAAGTATGTTAGGTTGGTGTATTTGGCTTGTGTTATTCCATCCACTCTTAATTAAAGTATGTTAGGTGGTGTATTTGGCTTGTGTCATTCCATCCACTCTTAATTAAAGTATGTTAGGTTGGTGTATTTGGCTTGTGTCATTCCATCCACTCTTAATTAAAGTATGTTAGGTTGGTGTATTTGGCTTGTGTTATTCCATCCACTCTTAATTAAAGTATGTTAGGTTGGTGTATGTGGCTTGTGTCATTCCATCCACTCTTAATTAAAGTATGTTAGGTTGGTGTATGTGGCTTGTGTTATTCCATCCACTCCTAATTAAAGTATGTTAGGTTGGTGTATGTGGCTTGTGTCATTCCATCCACTCTTAATTAAAGTATGTTAGGTTGGTGTATGTGGCTTGTGTCATTCATCCACTCTTAATTAAAGTATGTTAGGTTGGTGTATTTGGCTTGTGTCATTCCATCCACTCTTAATTAAAGTATGTTAGGTTGGTGTATTTGGCTTGTGTCATTCCATCCACTCTTAATTAAAGTATGTTAGGTTGGTGTATTTGGCTTGTGTCATTCCATCCACTCTTAATTAAAGTATGTTAGGTTGGTGTATTTGGCTTGTGTCATTCCATCCACTCTTAATTAAAGTATGTTAGGTTGGTGTATTTGGCTTGTGTTATTCCATCCACTCTTAATTAAAGTATGTTAGGTTGGTGTATTTGGCTTGTGTTATTCCATCCACTCTTAATTAAAGTATGTTAGGTTGGTGTATTTGGCTTGTGTTTATTCCATCCACTCTTAATTAAAGTATGTTAGGTTGGTGTATTTGGCTTGTGTTATTCCATCCACTCTTAATTAAAGTATGTTAGGTTGGTGTATTTGGCTTGTGTCATTCCATCCACTCTTAATTAAAGTATGTTAGGTTGGTGTATTTGGCTTGTGTCATTCCATCCACTCTTAATTAAAGTATGTTAGGTTGGTGTATTTGGCTTGTGTTATTCCATCCACTCTTAATTAAAGTATGTTAGGTTGGTGTATGTGGCTTGTGTCATTCCATCCACTCTTAATTAAAGTATGTTAGGTTGGTGTATGTGGCTTGTGTTATTCCATCCACTCCTAATTAAAGTATGTTAGGTTGGTGTATGTGGCTTGTGTCATTCCATCCACTCTTAATTAAAGTATGTTAGGTTGGTGTATGTGGCTTGTGTCATTCCATCCACTCTTAATTAAAGTATGTTAGGTTGGTGTATTTGGCTTGTGTCATTCCATCCACTCTTAAACCATGTTAAGTTGGTGTATTTGTGTTGTGGTTTATTTGCTCTGTACTGCCCAACTCATCAAAGAACAGTACACTATTTTTGAGTACCAAGTTACCTCCCCTTTTTTATTCCTACATTTATAATCAAACTGGATAGACCACTGGGAAGTGGAGCAAGGTCTTGATCAGCTGTTGTTTGCAAATCCAAATGCACGCAGTTGATGTGGGTTGGTGACTGCACTTAGTTCAGTTGTGTGTTGGTGACTGCACTCAGTTCAGTTGTGGGTTGGTGACTGCACTCAGCTCAGTTGATGTGGGTTTGTTGCTGCACTCAGTTGATGTGGGTTGGTGACTGCACTCAGCTCAGTTGATGTGGGTTTGTTGCTGCACTCAGTTGATGTGGGTTGGTGACTGCACTCAGCTCAGTTGATGTGCGTTGATGACTGCACTCAGTTGATGTTGGTTTGTGGCTGCACTCAGTTGATGTGGGTTGGTGACTGCACTTAGCTCAGTTGATGTGGGTTGGTGACTGCACTCAGTTGATGTGGGTTGGTGACTGCACTCAGTTCATCTGTGGGTTGGTGACTGCACTCAGTACAGTTGATGTAGGTTGGTGACTGCACTCAGTACAGTTGATGTGGGTTGGTGACTGCACTCAGTACAGTTGATGTGGGTTGGTGACTGCACTCAGTACAGTTGATGTAGGTTGGTGACTGCACTCAGTACAGTTGGTGCCGGTTGGTGACTGCACTCAGCACAGTTGATGTGGGTTGGTGACTGCACTCAGTACAGTTGATGTGGGTTGGTGACTGCACTCTGCTCAGTTGATGTGGGTTGGTGACTGCACTCAGTACAGTTGATGTGGATTGGTGACTGCACTCAGTACAGTTGATGTGGGTTGGTGACTGCACTCAGTACAGTTGATGTGGGTTGGTGACTGCACTCAGTACAGTTGATGTGGGTTGGTGACTGCACTCAGTACAGTTGATGTGGGTTGGTGACTGCACTCAGCACAGTTGATGTGGGTTGGTGACTGCACTCAGCACAGTTGATGTGGGTTGGTGACTGCACTCAGCTCAGTTGATGTGGGTTGGTGACTGCACTCAGCTCAGTTGATGTGGGTTGGTGACTGCACTCAGTACAGTTGATGTGGGTTGGTGACTTCACTCAGTACAGTTGATGTGGGTTGGTGACTGCACTCAGTACAGTTGATGTGGGTTGGTGACTGCACTCAGTACAGTTGATGTGGGTTGGTGACTGCACTCAGCTCAGTTGATGTGGGTTGGTGACTGCACTCAGTTGCTGGACTTGGCCCCAGATTGGGTAAATGAAATATAAGATGGGTAATAAATAGGAAACTCTTTCTACAGACCTTTGTAGCAGGAGGCAGTCTGACCATCAGAAGAGTGCCCCTTCTAAAACTTTTTTTCCCCCTGTTAATTCATTTAACTGATTGTGCATAAATCTTGATTCTTTCTTTTGTTTGTTTTTCTATTTCTTCACATTTCTGTTTTAACTTCCTTTCTTTGATTCTCTGCATTTGTTGTGGATCTCTTTGTGCAATATTTTGTATGTCCGTTATTCTTTCTTATGTTTTTATCTTTCGTCCATTAGTTGTAATATTTCTTCTGTCATCCATTTCTTTTTGTTGATTCTTTTGGTCACTGGTATTACTTCTTTTGATGTTTGTTGAATCGATTGTTTGAGCATTTCCCACTGTTCCTCGATGTTCTGTATTTTCTCAATAGCATTATATCTATTTTGTACTATTGTACTGTACTTATCACTCATCTGTCTATTTACTCTAAGCGTATCTAGTTCTAATTTCATATTTCTTGGGGATTTCTGTGCCTTCTGTAGTTTTATTCTTATCTTTCCAACTACTGGTACATGGTCACTATTGCAATCTGCTCCTGGCCTTGTTTTAACAGATGTTAGCCCATTCTATACCAGTATAAAATCAATTTGACATAATCATTTCATGTGTCTTTGCCCAATCTATCAATCTATCCCCTCTGTCATTCATCTCTCCAAAGCCATGTTCCCCAGTCACATTTTGCACTTCAGCTGTTCCTAACTTTGCATTGAAATCCCCTAAAATAATAGTTATTTCTTGGGATTTACACTGTTCCATGGTCATCTCTAACTCATTGTAAAAAGTGTCAATGTCTTCTTCTTCGCTATTACTTTTTGGTGCATAAACTTGAATTATGTTGATATCCATTGGTCTACCTCTCAATTTTACTAGCAGAATTCTGTCTGATACTGGCCAAAATCCTTTCACTGTTTTGCTTCTTTCTGTATCTAACATGATGCCTACTCCTCTTTCGTGTGTGGTTCCCCCAGAGTAAATTACATGTCCACTGTCGCGTTGTAATAATCCTGCTCCTGTCCATCTCATTTCACATAGTCCCAAGATGTTCAATTTCATTCTCTTCATTTCTTGACTGATGTTTTCTAGTTTTCCAACCTGGAATGCTGATCTAATGTTCCAAGTTCCTATTGCTAGTGTCTATTTATTTGTTATCTTGCATACAGTGGCTTGATGTCGATCGGGTGTCACCTGTAGCATATGATGTCCCCTACTAGACAAGGTCACTGTGAAGTCCCCATTAACATCATTAGCTGTAGATATTAAGTTGTATTTGAACATAATTATACTAGGCAATATTGTGCAAATAAAACGATTATGCATTCCGTTGAATGTAAATAAACGTTCTTCTGTTCTCGTTATTGTATAGTGCTCAATGTTGTTGTTGTTGATGTCACCCTGTGAAGGGCTGTAACACCAATGCCTTTATAGATAAAGTGTTCTGCGACTCCTCTGCAGATTCTGCAACCGTGGCTGTGTTCTGCTTGGCCTGTTTCGCTGCCTTGTTGAATCTGGCCGCCTGCTGTACTAATTGTCGGCCCCTGACAAATCTTGCTGGTCTGGACTCGTGATTTACTTATTGACTACTGCCTCCTAATTTGCTGAGACGGCAGCTCTTGAATCACCAGGAAAACTGACTCAGCTTCCCTTTGTGATTTTTCTATGTAGTGTACTTCGCGTTGACTTTATGATATAACGACCCGCAGAAATCTGAGAACAAAGTCTTCTCCGCAACCCTGATGTTCGTACTTCACCACACTGACGATAAATCACTGTTCCCAATGTCCACTCATAATACGAACTTGGGTTTATTAACAGGTAACTTGTCAAGTAACACAATGGTAAAAAGAAAGCCAACCAGCGACCTACACCTCGCTCGGTTGCTCACACACACACAAAATGTCCTGTAGGCACTGTTTGCATCAACCATGCTTCCACCAACTCTCGCACTCTGTTTATCCACACTGAAATTTTGCTTAATCTCGAACTTAATCTAATCCCTAATTGAACACAATGTCGTCTTGACTTAACCACGAGACTTGCGTCTATTCTAGGCTTGCTCACTGGACAGAGTAAGCTTGGGTTAATCACTTCCACATAGACTTGGAATGGCACAAGTTGTTAATGAGTACTAATGTTGTGTCTGGATGTGTGTGGAAGCATTGAATATGTGGGTTTGTAACATGGTAGTTTGTGGGAAACATTGAGTAATGTGGGTTTGTAACATGGTAGTTTGTGGGAAACATTGAGTAATGTGGGTTTGTAACATGGTAGTGTGTGGGAAACATTTGAATATGTGGGTTTGTAACATGGTAGTGTGTTGGGAAACATTTGAATATGTGGGTTTGTAACATGGTAGTGTGTGGGAAACATTGAATAATGTGGGTTGTAACATGGTAGTGTGTGGGAAACATTGAATAATGTGGGTTGTAACATGGCAGTGTGTGGGGAAACATTTGAATATGTGGGTTTGTAACATGGTAGTGTGTTGGGAAACATTTGAATATGTGGGTTTGTAACATGGTAGTACGTGGGAAACATTGAATAATGTGGGTTGTAACATGGTAGTGTGGGGAAACATTGAATAATGTGGGTTTGTAACATGGTAGTGTGTGGGAAACATTGATTAATGTGGGTTTGTAACATGTAGTGTGTTGGGAAACATTTGAATATGTGGGTTTGTAACATGGTAGTGTGTGGGAAACATTGAATAATATGGGTTTGTAACATGGTAGTGTGTGGGGAAATATTGAATAATGTGGGTTTGTAACATGGTAGTGTGTGGGGAAATATTGAATAGTGTGGGTTTGTAACATGGTAGTGTGTGGGAAATATTGAATAATGTGGGTTTGTAACATGGTAGTGTGTGGGGAAATATTGAATAATGTGGGTTTGTAACATGGTAGTGTGTGGGGAAATATTGAATAGTGTGGGTTTGTAACATGGTAGTGTGTGGGGAAATATTGAATAATGTGGGTTTGTAACATGGTAGTGTGTGGGGAAATATTGAATAATGTGGGTTTGTAACATAGTAGGGTGTGGGGAAACATTAAATAGTGTGAGTTTGTAAAATGGTAGTGTGTGGGGAAACATTGAATAATGTGGGTTTGTAACTTGGTAGTGTGGGAAACATTGAATAATGTGGGTTTGTAAAATGGTAGTGTGTGGGGAAACATTTGAATATGTGGGTTATAACATGGTAGTGTGTGGGAAACATTGAATATGTGGGTTGTAACATGGTAGTGTGTGGGGAAACATTGAATAATGTGGGTTGTAACATGGTAGTGTGGGAAACATTGAATAATGTGGGTTTGTAACATGGTAGTGTGTGGGAAACATTTGAATATGTGGGTTTGTAACATGGTAGTACGTGGGAAACATTGAATAATGTGGTTGTAACATGGTAGTGTGGGAAACATTGAATAATGTGGGTTTGTAACATGGTAGTGTGTGGAAACATTGATTAATGTGGGTTGTAACATGGTAGTGTGTGGGAAACATTTGAATATGTGGGTTTGTAACATGGTAGTGTGTTGGGAAACATTTGAATATGTGGGTTTGTAACATGGTAGTGTGTGGGAAACATTGAATAATGTGGGTTTGTAACATGGTAGTGTGTGGGAAACATTGAATAATGTGGGTTGTAACATGGCAGTGTGTGGGGAAACATTTGAATATGTGGGTTTGTAACATGGTAGTGTGTTGGGAAACATTTGAATATGTGGGTTTGTAACATGGTAGTACGTGGGAAACATTGAATAATGTGGGTTGTAACATGGTAGTGTGGGGAAACATTGAATAATGTGGGTTTGTAACATGGTAGTGTGTGGGAAACATTGATTAATGTGGGTTTGTAACATGGTAGTGTGTTGGGAAACATTTGAATATGTGGGTTTGTAACATGGTAGTGTGTGGGAAACATTGAATAATATGGGTTTGTAACATGGTAGTGTGTGGGGAAATATTGAATAATGTGGGTTTGTAACATGGTAGTGTGTGGGGAAATATTGAATAGTGTGGGTTTGTAACATGGTAGTGTGTGGGGAAATATTGAATAATGTGGTTTGTAACATGGTAGTGTGTGGGGAAATATTGAATAATGTGGGTTTGTAACATGGTAGTGTGTGGGGAAATATTGAATAGTGTGGTTTGTAACATGGTAGTGTGTGGGGAAATATTGAATAATGTGGGTTTGTAACATGGTAGTGTGTGGGGAAATATTGAATAATGTGGGTTTGTAACATAGTAGGGTGTGGGAAACATTAAATAGTGTGGGTTTGTAACTTGGTAGTGTGGGAAACATTGAATAATGTGGGTTTGTAAAATGGTAGTGTGTGGGGAAACATTTGAATATGTGGGTTTATAACATGGTAGTGTGTGGGAAACATTGAATAATGTGGGTTGTAACATGGTAGTGTGTGGGGAAACATTGAATAATGTGGGTTGTAACATGGTAGTGTGGGAAACATTGAATAATGTGGGTTTGTAACATGGTAGTGTGTGGGAAACATTGAATAATGTGGTTTGTAACATGGTAGTGTGTTGGGAAACATTTGAATATGTGGGTTTGTAACATGGTAGTGTGTGGGAAACATTGAATAATGTGGGTTTGTAACATGGTAGTGTGTGGGAAACATTGAATAATGTGGGTTGTAACATGGCAGTGTGTGGGGAAACATTTGAATATGTGGGTTTGTAACATGGTAGTGTGTTGGGAAACATTTGAATATGTGGGTTTGTAACATGGTAGTACGTGGGAAACATTGAATAATGTGGGTTGTAACATGGTAGTGTGGGGAAACATTGAATAATGTGGGTTTGTAACATGGTAGTGTGTGGGAAACATTGATTAATGTGGGTTTGTAACATGGTAGTGTGTTGGGAAACATTTGAATATGTGGGTTTGTAACATGGTAGTGTGTGGGAAACATTGAATAATATGGGTTTGTAACATGGTAGTGTGTGGGGAAATATTGAATAATGTGGGTTTGTAACATGGTAGTGTGTGGGGAAATATTGAATAGTGTGGGTTTGTAACATGGTAGTGTGTGGGAAATATTGAATAATGTGGGTTTGTAACATGGTAGTGTGTGGGGAAATATTGAATAATGTGGGTTTGTAACATGGTAGTGTGTGGGGAAATATTGAATAGTGTGGGTTTGTAACATGGTAGTGTGTGGGAAATATTGAATAATGTGGGTTTGTAACATGGTAGTGTGTGGGGAAATATTGAATAATGTGGGTTTGTAACATAGTAGGGTGTGGGAAACATTAAATAGTGTGAGTTTGTAAAATGGTAGTGTGTGGGAAACATTGAATAATGTGGGTTTGTAACTTGGTAGTGTGGGAAACATTGAATAATGTGGGTTTGTAAAATGGTAGTGTGTGGGGAAACATTTGAATATGTGGGTTTATAACATGGTAGTGTGTGGGAAACATTGAATAATGTGGGTTGTAACATGGTAGTGTGTGGGGAAACATTGAATAATGTGGGTTGTAACATGGTAGTGTGGGAAACATTGAATAATGTGGGTTTGTAACATGGTAGTGTGTGGGAAACATTTGAATATGTGGGTTTGTAACATGGTAGTACGTGGGAAACATTGAATAATGTGGGTTGTAACATGGTAGTGTGGGGAAACATTGAATAATGTGGGTTTGTAACATGGTAGTGTGTGGGAAACATTGATTAATGTGGGTTTGTAACATGGTAGTGTGTGGGAAACATTTGAATATGTGGGTTTGTAACATGGTAGTGTGTTGGGAAACATTTGAATATGTGGGTTTGTAACATGGTAGTGTGTGGGAAACATTGAATAATGTGGGTTTGTAACATGGTAGTGTGTGGGAAACATTGAATAATGTGGGTTGTAACATGGCAGTGTGTGGGGAAACATTTGAATATGTGGGTTTGTAACATGGTAGTGTGTTGGGAAACATTTGAATATGTGGGTTTGTAACATGGTAGTACGTGGGAAACATTGAATAATGTGGGTTGTAACATGGTAGTGTGGGGAAACATTGAATAATGTGGGTTTGTAACATGGTAGTGTGTGGAAACATTGATTAATGTGGGTTTGTAACATGGTAGTGTGTTGGGAAACATTTGAATATGTGGGTTTGTAACATGGTAGTGTGTGGGAAACATTGAATAATATGGTTTGTAACATGGTAGTGTGTGGGGAAATATTGAATAATGTGGGTTTGTAACATGGTAGTGTGTGGGGAAATATTGAATAGTGTGGGTTTGTAACATGGTAGTGTGTGGGGAAATATTGAATAATGTGGGTTTGTAACATGGTAGTGTGTGGGGAAATATTGAATAATGTGGGTTTGTAACATGGTAGTGTGTGGGGAAATATTGAATAGTGTGGGTTGTAACATGGTAGTGTGTGGGGAAATATTGAATAATGTGGGTTTGTAACATGGTAGTGTGTGGGGAAATATTGAATAATGTGGGTTTGTAACATAGTAGGGTGTGGGGAAACATTAAATAGTGTGGGTTTGTAACTTGGTAGTGTGGGAAACATTGAATAATGTGGGTTTGTAAAATGGTAGTGTGTGGGGAAACATTTGAATATGTGGGTTTATAACATGGTAGTGTGTGGGAAACATTGAATAATGTGGGTTGTAACATGGTAGTGTGTGGGGAAACATTGAATAATGTGGGTTGTAACATGGTAGTGTGGGAAACATTGAATAATGTGGGTTTGTAACATGGTAGTGTGGGAAACATTGAATAATGTGGTTTGTAACATGGTAGTGTGGGGAAACATTGAAAAATGTGGTTTGTAACATGGTAGTGTGGGGAAACATTGGATAATGTGGTTTGTAACATGGTAGTGTGGGGAAACATTGAATAATGTGGGTTGTAACATGGTAATGTGCAATAAAGTGCACTCTCTCTGTCTCAGACAAATGAGGACAGAGACGATGTTGAGGTGAGCTTCTTGCTAGGACGGGCGGCCAAATACGACATCAGGAAAATTCGACTAACGGAAGTGGCTCCTCAACACACCAGTATTAGGGAAGGTGAGTGCCACATGTTGCAGCCAGTACTTTTCCTTTTGGTTCTAAGCTCTAGCGGTCAAGCTGTACAGGCTATATTGTGTTGTCAGCACACTGACTTACTGCTTACCTAAACATTTATAGTTTTTTGTGCAATAGTTGCAACCCAATAATGAACCAATACAGTTGCAACCCAATAATGAACCAATGCAGTTACAACCCAATAATGAACCAATACAGTTACAACCCAATAATGAACCAATACAATTACAACCCAATAATGAACCAATACAGTTACAACCCAATAATGAACCAATACAGTTACAACCCAATAATGAACCAATACAGTTTCAACCCAATAATGAACCAATACAGTTACAACCCAATAATGAACCAATACAGTTGCAACCCAATAATGAACCAATACAGTTACAACCCAATAATGAACCAATACAGTTACAACCCAATAATGAACCAATACAGTTACAACCCAATAGCTATGCAATAGTTTGTATGGTTTACTAATTTACATGTTTGTATTGCCTACTAATTTACACGATTGTATGGTTTACTAATTTACATGTTATTTTTAATGTAAATGTGTTAGTTCACATTTTTCATACTTGCATGATGATATGAGTTGTTGTTATACCTGACTCTTGTAACTTTATACCTGACTCTTGTAACTTGTGTAACTTTATACCTGACTCTTGTAACTTGTGTAACTTTATACCTGACTCTTGTAACTTGTGTAACTTTATACCTGACTCTTGTAACTTGTGTAACTTTATACCTGACTCTTGTAACTTGTGTAACTTTATACCTGACTCTTGTAACTTGTGTAACTTTATACCTGACTCTTGTAACTTGTGTAACTTTATACCCGACTCTTGTAACTTGTGTAACTTTATACCCGACTCTTGTAACTTGTGTAACTTTATACCCGACTCTTGTAACTTGTGTAACTTTATACCCGACTCTTGTAACTTGTGTAACTTTATACCCGACTCTTGTAACTTGTGTAACTTTATACCCGACTCTTGTAACTTGTGTAACTTTATACCCGACTCTTGTAACTTGTGTAACTTTATACCTGACTCTTGTAACTTGTGTAACTTTATACCTGACTCTTGTAACTTGTGTAACTTTATACCTGACTCTTGTAACTTGTGTAACTTTATACCTGACTCTTGTAACTTGTGTAACTTTATACCCGACTCTTGTAACTTGTGTAACTTTATACCCGACTCTTGTAACTTGTGTAACTTTATACCCGACTCTTGTAACTTGTGTAACTTTATACCCGACTCTTGTAACTTGTGTAACTTTATACCTGACTCTTGTAACTTGTGTAACTTTATACCTGACTCTTGTAACTTGTGTAACTTTATACCTGACTCTTGTAACTTATGTAACTTTATACCTGACTCTTGTAACTTTATACCTGACTCTTGTAACTTATGTAACTTTATACCTGACTCTTGTAACTTGTGTAACTTTATACCTGACTCTTGTAACTTGTGTTACTTATAATACCTGACTCTTGTAACTTATGTAACTTTATATCTGACTCTTGTAACTTTGTACCTGACTCTTGTGTAACTTATAATACTTAACTCTTGTATCTTATAACACCTGACTCTTGTAACTTATAACACCTGACTCTTGTACCTTATAACACCTGACTCTTGTAACTTATGTAACTTTATATCTGACTCTTGTAACTTATCTAACTTTATACCTGACTCTTGTAACTTGTGTAACTTATAACACCTGACTCTTGTAAAACCTTGCATTTGTAGATGAGAGCTCTGGCTGGAAGATGCCGTTGGAGATCTTTACATCCAAGAAACAAGTGAACGTGAAGCACAAATCAAAGCGACTGAGGTCTTACTACAAAGCTCAAGATGAACTCATCTCAGCGTTTGAAGGTATTGCCTTGGAGGTCGAGTCAGACCTGACTCCCCTCAATGTTCAGAATAACTACAAGAAGGCGTTCCTCTTTTCCAAGATCACACTGTTGGTCAATCTCCTCCTGCTTATAGCCAAGGCTGTGGCCAGTGCTTTGTCTGGTTCTATTGCAATCATTTCCAGTTTGGTAGACTCCTGTCTGGATATCTTCAGTGGTGTCATCATGTGGTGGGCAACTCGAGCTGTCAGACAGCGAGACCCATACAACTACCCACAGGGCCGCACTAAGTTGGAGCCAGTTGCAGTCATCATCCTGTCTGTTGTCATGGCCTTGTGCTCCATCCAGCTTATTCGAGAATCTTTGGAGAAAATCATTCACCTCGCCGGTGTCGACTCATCACTACCAAATGTTGACTATGTTACGTTTGCAATATCAGGAAGTACGGTTGTCATCAAACTGGTTCTGTGGCTGGTTTGTCGACGAGTGAACTCTTCCATTGTCCAAGCCTTGGCCCAAGATCACAGAAACGATGTCCTCTCTAACACTGTAGCCATTATCTGTGGCTACCTTGGATCCAAGAACTTCAAGTCGGTTACGGATATCTATGGGTTTGTCTTTATTGATCCCATTGGAGCTATCTTGATCAGTGTGTACATCATGTACAACTGGTGGCAGACAGGCTCCGAGCAAATCAAGATGTTGACAGGGCACACCGCCAGGCCAGATTTTCTCAGCAAACTCACGTGGGTGTGTGTCAACCACCACCCAGAAGTGCGGCACATTGACACCGTGCGAGCATTTCACTTCGGAAGCAATTTTTTGGTTGAGGTTGACATTGTTTTGCCCGAGGATATGATTTTACGAGAAGCACACGACATCGGGGAGAGCTTGCAGCACCGTCTGGAAAGTTTACCAGAAGTAGAGAGGGCATTCGTCCACTTGGACTTTGAGTTCAAGCACAACCCACACTCGGAGCATAAGATTGTGTAGTTTCTAGTTGTTTATGTTGTCATCATTAGTAACAACAGCACACCAATCTCTTCACTCTTGTTTAATTTAATAGAAATGACAAGCTTAAAACATCAACCCACAGGTGACATCATTAAATAGACCTCATGATTTTGTTTGTGTGTGTCAGGTGCCCCAGGACAGTACGGATGACTTGTGTGATGTTTTAGATAGTTCAGCCACTGCCGTCTAAGCAGATGTGTTTTGTGTGTGTGTCAAGTGACCAAGGACAGTATGGATGACTTGTGTGATGTTTTAGATAGTTCAGCCACTGCCATCTAAGCAGATGTGTTTTGTGATCTCTACAAGTGAGGGCTTTCACTGGTAGCCAAGTCACAGACACCAGTCATACTACAGTTTGTGGTGTTAATGTCTGCTGTCCACATTGTCTGTTATCCATATTTATGTTTGCTGTCCAAATTGATGTTTGCTGCCCATATTCATCATTGGGTTCACAATGACATGTCACTCATGACAGAATGTTGTCCACACCTGAGCTGACAATCCTCACTGGATCACAGGCCTGGCTTTAGCTGTCAATAAGTCAGGGGCTAGATGTGGCTCATTGATCTCAGTGTGTCCCAATACCTTGGATTGTGGGCCTACACAAGTCCTGTGACTTCCACACACACTGGACTTGGAAACACCCCCACCTTTCATCAAACAACCACCAATCATGTCTGTAGCTTTCATCAAACATCCAACAATCATGTCTGTAGCTTTCATCAAACATCCAACAATCATGTCTGTAGCTTTCATCAAACATCCAACAATCATGTCTGTAGCTTTCATCAAACATCCAACAATCATGTCTGTAGCTTTCATCAAACATCCAACAATCATGTCTGTAGCTTTCATCAAACATCCAACAATCATATCTGTAGCTTTCATCAAATATCCAACAATCATGTCTGTAGCTTTCATCAAACATCCAACATTCATGTCAGTAGCTATCATCAAACATCCAACAATAATATCTGTAGCTTTCATCAAACATCCAACATTCATGTCTATAGCTTTCATCAAACATCCAACATTCAAGTCTGTAGCTATCATCAAACATCCAACAATCATGTCTGTAGCTTTCATCAAACATCCAACAATCATGTCTGTAGCTTTCATCAAACATCCAACAATCATGTCTGTAGCTTTCATCAAACATCCTACAATCATGCCTGTAGCTTTCATCAAACATCTGTCTCGCATGCCATGGTGGTCACAAGATCATCATTTGTGCTGTTTGGTAATGAGAACTACTTGGCCATGAAAGTGGAGCTTGAGCACTCATGGAGAAGTCACCAGCCACTGTTGCTAATATTTATTTATCACATGAACTCTGTTGTATGTATACATCAAGTCATCCATATATAAGTATTTATTCCCCTAGTACACAGATAATATATTTATAGTAGCAGATAGGACTTGTGTTGTTGCTGACTCCCTCAGATCTCATTATCTGTAGATAAAGCCAACATGTCATCATTAGCTCACAGTTTCCATGATCTCAGTGATGATTATTTAAACATGTTTTTTTGTGTTCAAATATGGTCCTGCAATCACTCATTGTGGTGCTGGTATATTTCACATGCAGCCACTGGGTTGGTATAGTTCACTTACAGACACTGAGTTGTATAGTTCACATATATTCACTGGGTTGGTATAGTTAACTTACAGACACTGAATTGGTATAATTCACTTAGAGATACTTGAGTTAGTATAGTTCACTTACAGCACCAAGTTGGTACAGTTCATATACAGACACTGAGTTGATATAGTTCACTTACAGACACTGTGTTGGCATAGTTCATATACAGACACTGAGTTGATATAGTTCACTTACAGACACTGTGTTGGCATAGTTCACTTACAGACACTGTGTTGGCATAGTTCACTTACAGACACTGTGTTGGCGTAGTTCACTTACAGACACTGTGTTGGCATAGTTCACTTACAGACACTGAGTTGGCATAGTTCACTTACAGACACTGTGTTGGCATAGTTCACTTACAGACACTGAGTTGGAATAGTTCACTTACAGACACTGAGTTGGAATAGTTCACTTACAGACACTGTGTTGGCATAGCTCACTTACAGACACTGTGTTGGCATAGTTCACTTACAGACACTGAGTTGGCATAGTTCACTTACAGACACTGTGTTGGCATAGTCCACTTACAGACACTGTGTTGGCATAGTTCACTTACAGACACTGTGTTGGCATAGTCCACTTACAGACACTGTGTTGGCATAGTTCACTTACAGACACTGTGTTGGCATAGTTCACTTACAGACACTGAGTTGGCATAGTTCACTTACAGACACTGTGTTGGCATAGTTCACTTACAGACACTGTGTTGGCATAGTCCACTTACATACACTGTGTTGGCATAGTTCACTTACAGACACTGTGTTGGCATAGTTCACTTACATACACTGTGTTGGCACAGTTCACTTACAGACACTGAGTTGGTATAGTTCTCTTTCAGACACTGTGTTGGTATAGTTCACTTACAGACACTGTGTTGGCATAGCTAACTTACAGACACTGTGTTGGCATAGTTCACCTACAGACACTGTGCTGGCATAGTTCACCTACAGACACTGTGCTGGCATAGTTCACTTACAGACACTGTGTTGGCATAGTTCACCTACAGACACTGTGCTGGCATAGTTCACTTACAGACACTGTGCTGGCATAGTTCACCTACAGACACTGTGCTGGCATAGTTCACTTACAGACACTGTGTTGGCATAGTTCACTTACAGACACTGTGTTGGCATAGTTCACTTACAGACACTGTGTTGGCATAGTTCACCTACAGACACTGTGCTGGCATAGTTCACTTACAGACACTGTGTTGGCATAGTTCACTTACAGACACTGTGCTGGCATAGTTCACCTACAGACACTGTGCTGGCATAGTTCACTTACAGACACTGTGTTGGCATAGTTCACTTACAGACACTGTGCTGGCATAGTTCACTTACAGACACTGTGTTGGCATAGTTCACTTACAGACACTGTGTTGGCATAGTTCACCTACAGACACTGTGTTGGCATAGTTCACCTACAGACACTGTGCTGGCATAGTTCACCTACAGACACTGTGCTGGCATAGTTCACCTACAGACACTGTGCTGGCATAGTTCACCTACAGACACTGTGCTGGCATAGTTCACCTACAGACACTGTGCTGGCATAGTTCACCTACAGACACTGTGCTGGCAGTATTGACATGCCCTACACACTGCCAGACCACTTCATTACACCCATATGGACCCCCCCCCCCCCCCCCCCCCCCCCCAATCCCCAACCATGATATTTGTACTGTGACCTCCTAGTACCCAATGTCAAGAGCTAACAAACCCAACCACGATATTTGTACTGTGACCTCCAATGTCAAGAGCTAACAAACCCAACCAGCAACTCTGGTTCAGATGTTTATTTTATGTTTAGACAAAGCTTGTATAACCAATGTTTTTATGGAGAATACAAATTGTTATCTATTCATTCTTTCAAGTAATTGTTGCCAGAACTGTATTATTTTGTTGCAAATCTTTGTGCCAATGGCACACATTACAAACTACAAAGTGATTCTTGTCCAGTTGAAATGCAAATGAAAGTGTATCCAGGGTTAAATGAAATGTAAGGGATGAAAAGACTGATTACCACTCTGAACTCATTGATATAACAAAGAGAACTCTGTACTTATTGATATAACAAAGAGAACTGCACTTATTGATATAACAAAGAGAACTCTGTACTTATTGATATAACAAAGAGAACTCTGTACTTATTGATATAACAAAGAGAACTCTATACTTATTGATATAACAAAGAGAACTCTATACTTATTGATATAACAAAGAGAACTCTGTACTTATTGATATAACAAAGAGAACTGCACTTATTGATATAACAAAGAGAACTCTATACTTATTGATATAACAAAGAGAACTCTGTACTTATTGATAAAACAAAGAGAACTCTGTACTTATTGATATAACAAAGAGAACTCTGTACTTATTGATATAACAAAGAGAACTCTGCACTTATTGATATAACAAAGAGAACTCTGTACTTATTGATATAACAAAGAGAACTCTGCACCTGATGATACCATATTAATGGCAGATAATCCAGAAGACATACAACTAGTGAACAAAATAAACAAGACATGCAAGGAATATGGATTGGAAATAAATATTAAAACGAATAGAACTGTGATTATTAGCAGAGAAAAGACACAAAATGTACAAGGTAATATTGAAGTAGATGACAAGAAGCTAGAAAGAGTTCAAGAATATAGCTATCTTGGACATATTACAAACAAGTGATGGACATTGTCAGAGAAACCAAACAAATAGGAATGGTAAAAACCAATTTTAACATGAAAAATATACTAACACCAAGACAAATAACACCAGGACTAAAACTAAAAATAGCAAAATGTTATATCTTCTCAACATTCTTGTTTGGTGTAGAAATAAGGGCATTAGGCAAGAAAGCAGAACAGAAAAATTGGAGCTTTAGAAATGTGGATTTATAGAAGAATATGAAAAATTGGATAGACAGAAAAGGAAACTAATGATGAAGTTTTAAAACAACTAAAAAATGAAAAGAGAACTACTAAATACAGTTCAAACAAGACAAATGAGATTTTTGGGGCATGTTAAAAGATAACAGTATACTAAAAGTAATATTTGAAGGAAAATACAAGGTAAAAGAGGCAGACCAAGACTAACATGGATGAGTAGCATCAAAAGATGGACAAGTCAGCCTATGACAACCTGCACTATCAAGCAAGGGACAGAGCAGAATGGCACTCTGTGGTAGCCAACCTTCAATGTGGCAACGGCACCCACTATCATTACGATGTTTTTCCAATACTGGTGTCTGTCAGGATGAATTATTGGACCGGGAGAATAAAGGCCGCTTGTCCAGTGCAGTCGCAACAAGGTGTTCAGATTTGAGTTTATTTCACCCCCAATAGGAACAACTTTTGACCATGCTGGGATTCGAACCCGCATCTCCTGGTTTAGAGCCCGACAAGTTATTGATTCGGCCATTCACTCTCCAGTGAAAGAATGTGTACTTTCTTAAGCTGGTTCAAGTACATCAGACTATCATCATGATACCCAGTGTCCAGCAGCAGTGGAAACCCTTGTCTGATCCACAGGGAAAACCAACCTGGTCTATGAACTCTGGTACAGGGTACATTTAGACCAGGTTGCTTCATCTTTGGTTGTAACAAGACCTTCTTGATTGTGACTGCCCAGGACAGGTCTAAGACTTGTTGAGAAATGGGAGCATTCGAGTGTAGGGGATGCTTCAGACAACGATGGAGATGATTATTTGATATCTTGAACACAACACAAGGTTTTCAGATCAAAGATTGTGGTGGTGAGGGCAATGATGTACATGAAACACGACATGTCAGTGGTGAGGGCAATGATGTACATGAAACATGACAAGTCAGTGGTGAGGGCAATGATGTACATGAAACATGACAAGTCAGTGGTGAGGGCAATGATGTACATGAAACACGACATGTCAGTGGTGAGGGCAATGATGTATATGAAACATGACATGTCAGTGGTGAGGGCAATGATGTATATGAAACACGACATGTCAGTGGTGAGGGCAATGATGTATATGAAACACGACATGTCAGTGGTGAGGGCAATGATGTATATGAAACATGACATGTCAGTGGTGAGGGCAATGATGTATATGAAACATGACATGTCAGTGGTGAGGGCAATGATGTATATGAAACACGACATGTCAGTGGTGAGGGCAATGATGTATATGAAACATGACATGTCAGTGGTGAGGGCAATGATGTAAATGAAACATGACAAGTCAGTGGTGAGGGCAATGATGTACATGAAACATGACAAGTCAGTGGTGTGGGCAATGATGTACATGAAAACACAAGTCAGTGGTGAGGGCAATGATGTACATGAAACATAACAAGTGAGGGCAATGATGTACATGAAACATAAGTCAGAGGTGAGGCAATGATGTACATGAAACATGACATGTCAGTGGTGAGGGCAATGATGTACATGAAACACAAGTCAGTGGTGAGGGCAATGATGTACATGAAACATGACATGTCAGTGGTGAGGGCAATGATGTACATGAAACATGACATGTCAGTGGTGAGGGCAATGATGTACATGAAACATGACAAGTCAGTGGTGAGGGCAATGATGTACATGAAACATGACAAGTCAGTGGTGAGGGCAATGATGTACATGAAACACAAGTCAGTGGTGAGGGCAATGATGTACATGAAACACGACAAGTCAGTGGTGAGGGCAATGATGTACATGAAACACAAGTCAGTGGTTATGGCAATGATGTACATGAAACACGACAAGTCAGTGGTGAGGGCAATGATGTACATGAAACATAAGTCAGAGGTGAGGGCAATGATGTACATGAAACATGACATGTCAGTGGTGAGGGCAATGATGTACATGAAACACAAGTCAGTGGTGAGGGCAATGATGTACATGAAACATGACATGTCAGTGGTGAGGGCAATGATGTACATGAAACATGACATGTCAGTGGTGAGGGCAATGATGTACATGAAACACAACAAGTCAGTGGTGAGGGCAATGATGTGCATGAAACATGACAAGTCAGTGGTGTGGGCAATGATGTGCATGAAACATGACAAGTCAGTGGTGAGGGCAATGATGTGCATGAAACATGACAAGTCAGTGGTGAGGGCAATGATGTACATGAAACACGACAAGTCAGTGGTGAGGGCAATGATGTACATGAAACACAAGTCAGTGGTGATGGCAATGATGTACATGAAACACGACAAGTCAGTGGTGAGGGCAATGATGTACATGAAACATAACAAGTCAGAGGTGAGGGCAATGATGTACATGAAACATGACATGTCAGTGGTGAGGGCAATGATGTACATGAAACACAAGTCAGTGGTGAGGGCAATGATGTACATGAAACATGACATGTCAGTGGTGAGGGCAGTGATGTACATGAAACATGACATGTCAGTGGTGAGGACAATGATGTACATGAAACACAACAAGTCAGTGGTGAGGGCAATGATGTGCATGAAACATGACAAGTCAGTGGTGTGGGCAATGATGTGCATGAAACATGACAAGTCAGTGGTGAGGGCAATGATGTACATGAAACATGACAAGTCAGTGGTGAGGGCAATGATGTGCATGAAACATGACAAGTCAGTGGTGTGGGCAATGATGTGCATGAAACATGACAAGTCAGTGGTGAGGGCAATGATGTGCATGAAACATGACAAGTCAGTGGTGAGGGCAATGATGTACATGAAACATGACAAGTCAGTGGTGAGGGCAATGATGTGCATGAAACATGACAAGTCAGACACATCAACCAAGAGACTGTTCTTTATTTTCAATTCAACAAAACCTTGTCAGTACAAAATGGTCACAGAGCAAACATTTACCACACACTCTCCTGTCACCACACAACAAACCTTTACACAAAATGTCCTGTCACCACACAGGAAACCTTTACCACACACAGTCCTTTCACCACACAACAAACCTTTACCACGCACACTGTCCTGTCACCACACAGGAAAACTTTACCACACACAGTCCTGTCACCACACACTGTTATGTCACCACACAACAAACATTTACCATACACTCACTGTCCTGTCACCACACTAAAAACATTTACCACACACTGTCCTATCACCACACTATAAACCTTTACCACACACTGTCCTATCATCACACAACAAACCTTTACCATACACTGTCTTGTTACCACAGAACAAACCTTTACCACACAGTCATATCACCGCACAAAAAACATTTACCACACACTGTCCTGTCACTACACACCATCCTGTCTCATCACACATCTATATGTTGTCATATGTCTATATGTTGTCACACGTCTATATCTATCGATTGACCTTTCGAGCCGTAGCCGGCCCATAGACTCAGATACTCTTTCTCTTATCTAAATTTGTGTTTTAGCAGTTTTCAATCCTAGTAAAGATCTTTTATCAAATCTCACCATTTGTCTCTGTTCTATTCAAGCAACTCTATCTCACTGAGGGAGCTGATTCCTGCTGCTCTTGCCTCTCTGATCAATGTTCAGACAAGTCTTTATAGTGGTTATGAAAAGCTTGATCCTATAGCATAAGACTAAGTAGTGCAGTTCAAGCTAAGCCTGGGGAGTCAGTGTTTAACCTTCTCTCAAAATCATTTCAAGTGAGGTACCACATCTTATAACTAGACAAATCCTGACACCTGGATTCATGTTAGCATCTAGTACTGAGTCCCTTACTCCTGACACCTGGATTCATGTTAGCATCTAGTACTGCCTCCCTTACTCCTGACACCTGGATTCATGTTAGCATCTAGTACTGCCTCCCTTACTCCTGACACCTGGATTCATGTTAGCATCTAGTACTGCCTCCCTTACTCCTGACACCTGGATTCATGTTAGCATCTAGTACTGCCTCCCTTACTCCTGACACCTGGATTCATGTTAGCATCTAGTACTGCCTCCCTTACTCCTGACACCTGGATTCATGTTAGCATCTAGTACTGCCTCCTTACTCCTGACACCTGGATTCATGTTAGCATCTAGTACTGCCTCCCTTACTCCTGGATTCATGTAGCATCTAGTACTGCCTCCCTTACTCCTGACACATGGATTCATGTTAGCATCTAGTACTGCCTCCCTTACTCCTGACACATGGATTCATGTTAGCATCTAGTACTGCCTCCCTTACTCCTGACACCTGGATTCATGTTAGCATCTAGTACTGCCTCCCTTACTCCTGACACATGGATTCATGTTAGCATCTAGTACTGCCTCCCTTACTCCTGACACATGGATTCATGTTAGCATCTAGTACTGCCTCCCTTACTCCTGACACCTGGATTCATGTTAGCATCTAGTACTGCCTCCCTTACTCCTGACAAAAAATCTGTTCCACTGCTTGTTTACAGAGCCTAACCAAACTTGCTGCACTACAGGCAGGCCTACAGGTGCTCTATCTACCATTTAGCACAAGGCTATGCATGAAGCTGTTCTTGTGCACTGGCCAAACATTGGACCTAACCTCTAAGTTAGCTCCTTCTGTTTGTACCAAGCTATTTCCCACTTGCTGCATGATCTATAACATCTGATAGTCATTGGCCATGTAAAACCATAGAGAAGCCCACTAGGATATAAGCAAACCTGATTACATGAGTCCCCTACATCCAGGTTGGAGCAAACAAAAATAAGTAACTGTGACCAAAGTTAGGCATACTGGGATATGGTAGCAGTGATTTTACATGTCTTTCAGAATATGCCAGGTAGACATACTGACATATGGTAGCAGTGATTTTACATGTCTTTCAGCATATGCCAGGTAGACATACTGACGTATGGTAGCAGTGATTTTACATGTCTTTCAGCATATGCCAGGTAGACTTACTGACATATGGTGGCAGTGATCTTATATCTCTACCAGCATGTCTCAGGCAAGGCTTACTCACATATGGTAGCAGTGATCTTACATCTCTACCAGCATGTGTCAGACAGACTTACTGACATATGGTGGCAGTGATCTTATATCTCTACTGGCATGTGTTAGACAGACTTACTCACATATGGTAGCAGTGATCTTATATCTCTACCAGCATGTGTCAGACAGACTTACTGACATATGGTAGCAGTGATCTTATATCTCTACCAGCATGTGTCAGACAGACTTACTGACATATGGTAGCAGTGATCTTATATCTCTACCAGCATGTGTCAGACAGACTTACTGACATATGGTGGCAGTGATCTTACATCTCTACCAGCATGTGTCAGACAGACTTACTGACATATGGTGGCAGTGATCTTACATCTCTACCAGTATGTGTCGGACAGACTTACTGACATATGGTAGCAGTGATCTTACATCTCTACCAGCATGTGTCAGACAGACTTACTGACATATGGTGGCAGTGATCTTACATCTCTACCAGTATGTGTCGGACAGACTTACTGACATATGGTGGCAGTGATCTTACATCTCTACCAGTATGTGTCGGACAGACTTACTGGCATATGCTGGCAGTGATCTTATATCTCTACCAGTATGTGTCGGACAGACTTACTGACATATGGTAGCAGTGATCTTACATCTCTACCAGTATGTGTCAGACAGACTTACTGACATATGGTGGCAGTGATCTTATATCTCTACCAGCATGTGTCAGGTAAGGCTTACTGTTGCAGATCCCCATTTCCAGCTTTATGAGCCATGAAGACGTGCCATCCAGGGGAAGATGATCTTGCAGCAACACCTGGAGGTTTAATCTTCAACCACCTGGTTGGTTGAGGAGAGCGCTAACAACTTTACCACTGAAGTTACAAACATAAATGGGAGAACTTGAGGGCCAGACAAACATAAACTATTTGGAAAACTCTGGACAAACATAAACTATTTGGAAAACTCTGGACAAACATAAACTATTTGGAAAACTGGCTGGACAAACATAAACTGTTTGGAAAACTGGCTGGACAAACATAAACTATTTGGAAAACTCTGGACAAACATAAACTATTTGGAAAACTCTGGACAAACATAAACTATTTGGAAAACTCTGGACAAACATAAACTATTTGGAAAACAGTGGTTGGACAAACATAAACTATTTAGAAAACTCTGACTGGAAAACACAAACTATTTGGAAAACTGGCTGGACAAACATAAACTATTTGGAAAACTCTGGACAAACACAAACTATTTGGAAAACTCTGGACAAACATAAACTATTTGGAAAACTCTGACTGGAAAACATAAACTATTTGGAAAACTGGCTGGACAAACATAAACTATTTGGAAAACTCTGGACAAACATAAACTATTTGGAAAACAGTGGTTGGACAAACATAAACTATTTAGAAAACTCTGACTGGAAAACACAAACTATTTGGAAAACTGGCTGGACAAACATAAACTGTTTGGAAAACTGGCTGGACAAACATAAACTGTTTGGAAAGATTTGAGGCTACAAAAGATAAGTAACGGGGAAAATTCTGAGACTTTGGAAACATGAATTATAGAAATATCCTGATCTAGACTTCATGAACTTTTTGAGTTCCACAGATTGACCACCGAGACATGCCTTCATGTCCACCGACCAAGGACACATGAACAAGCTCTCAGTGTCAAACTTTGAGCACATCTGGCAAAACTTTGTATGGGTTCATGATTCCCTTGGGATCGATTGCCTTTTTGATGGTGGCCATTAATGAAACAGCCGAAGGTGTCTTGCTGTGGTAAATGAAATTCCTTTTCTTGAAGCCCAAGCCATGCTCTGCGCTGATACTTCCCCGGCACTTGGACACCCAATCATAAACAAATGGTTCAATGAGTGCCATTGTTTCTGGGTTGTACTCTTTGCTGGTGATGTTCAAGTGAAGATTTCCTGTGGAAATGTCAGAAACGTTTATCTTAGAGTGTCAGTGTATGTGTCTTAGAGTTTCAGTGATTGTGTCATAGATTATCAGTGTGTGTCTTAGAGTTTCAGTGATTGTGTCATAGATTATCAGTGTGTGTCTTAGAGTTTCAGTGATGTGTGTCATAGATTATCAGTGTGTGTCTTAGAGTTTCAGTGATTGTGTCATAGATTATCAGTGTGTGTCTTAGAGTTTCAGTGATTGTGTCATAGATTATCAGTGTATGTGTCTTAGAGTTTCAGTGATTGTGTCATAGATTATCAGTGTGTGTCTTAGAGTTTCAGTGATTGTGTCATAGATTATCAGTGTATGTGTCTTAGAGTGTCAGTGTATGTGTCTTAAAGTTTCAGTGATTGTGTCATAGATTATCAGTGTATGTGTCTTAGAGTTTCAGTGATTGCGTCGTAGGTTATCAGTGTATGTGTCTTAGAGTCTCATGTTTCAGTAAATTTTTCTGATCAGAACTGATTGTTCCTGCTATAGACAGGAATCGCTGGAAATGTTTCTAATTCAGAATTGATTGTGTCCGCTTCAGACAAGAATCTCAATGTCTCTGAAAGACACTTCTTTGGTCTCCTTGATGCTTAAGCCAGCCTTTTATACTGTCTGGGGTTGTCATCAATCAAGGATAACTTCAAGCACTGCAAAGCTGGCTTAACTAGGCTGCAAGTTTGATAACACTGGCAAAGTTGAAGGCTGTCATTCTTAATGTAGCACAGCCACATTGAGTGCACACAGTTTTGGACATTCTCCTGTTTGCCAGATTTATTCAACATTACACTGAGAATGTTGACCATTGTTTCTTATTAGTTTAGGTGGAGCTAATGTCAGCTGTCTGTAGCATGACAAGGTAATGTAGGTGGAGCTAATGTCAGCTGTCTGTAGCATGACAAGGTAATGTAGGTGGAGCTAATGTCAGCTGTCTGTAGCATGACAAGGTAATGTAGGTGGAGCTAATGTCAGCTGTCTGTAGCATGACAAGGTAATGTAGGTGGAGCTAATGTCAGCTGTCTGTAGCATGACAAGGTAATGTAGGTGGAGCTAATGTCAGATGTACAACAAGGTAATGTAGGTGGAGCTAATGTCAGATGTAGCAACAAGGTAATGTAGGTGGAGCTAATGTCAGCTGTCTGTAGCATTACAAGGTAATGTAGGTGGAGCTAATGTCAGATGTCTGTACAACAAGGTAATGTAGGTGGAGCTAATGTCAGATGTACAACAAGGTAATGTAGGTGGAGCTAATGTCAGCTGTCTGTACAACAAGGTAATGTAGGTGGAGCTAATGTCAGCTGTCTGTAGCATGACAAGGTAATGTAGGTGGAGCTAATGTCAGATGTACAACAAGGTAATGTAGGTGGAGCTAATGTCAGATGTACAACAAGGTAATGTAGGTGGAGCTAATGTCAGCTGTCTGTACATGACAAGGTAATGTAGGTGGAGCTAATGTCAGCTGTCTGTACAACAAGGTAATGTAGGTGGAGCTAATGTCAGATGTACAACAAGGTAATGTAGGTGGAGCTAATGTCAGATGTACAACAAGGTAATGTATGTGGAGCTAATGTCAGCTGTCTGTAGCATTACAAGGTAATGTAGGTGGAGCTAATGTCAGCTGTCTGTAGCATTACAAGGTAATGTAGGTGGAGCTAATGTCAGATGTACAACAAGGTAATGTAGGTGGAGCTAATGTCAGATGTCTGTAGCATTACAAGGTAATGTAGGTGGAGCTAATGTCAGATGTACAACAAGGTAATGTAGGTGGAGCTAATGTCAGCTGTCTGTAGCATTACAAGGTAATGTAGGTGGGGCTAATGTCAGATGTACAACAAGGTAATGTAGAATGAGCTAATGTCAGCTGTCTGTAGCACAGCAAGGTAATGTAGGTGGAGCTAATGTCAGCTGTCTGTAGCATGACAAGGTAATGTAGGTGGAGCTAATGTCAGATGTACAACAAGGTAATGTAGAATGAGCTAATGTCAGCTGTCTGTAGCATGACAAGGTAATGTAGGTGGAGCTAATGTCAGCTGTCTGTAGCACAACAAGGTAATGTAGGTGGAGCTAATGTCAGATGTACAACAAGGTAATGTAGGTGGAGCTAATGTCAGATGTACAACAAGGTAATGTAGGTGGAGCTAATGTCAGATGTACAACACGGTAATGTAGGTGGAGCTAATGTCAGCTGTCTGTAGCATGACAAGGTAATGTAGGTGGAGCTAATGTCAGATGTACAACAAGGTAATGTAGGTGGAGCTAATGTCAGATGTACAACAAGGTAATGTAGGTGGAGCTAATGTCAGCTGTCTGTAGCACAGCAAGGTAATGTAGGTGGAGCTAATGTCAGCTGTCTGTAGCATGACAAGGTAATGTAGGTGGAGCTAATGTCAGATGTACAACAAGGTAATGTAGGTGGAGCTAATGTCAGATGTACAACAAGGTAATGTAGGTGGAGCTAATGTCAGCTGTCTGTAGCATGACAAGGTAATGTAGGTGGAGCTAATGTCAGATGTACAACAAGGTAATGTAGGTGGAGCTAATGTCAGATGTACAACAAGGTAATGTAGGTGGAGCTAATGTCAGCTGTCTGTAGCATGACAAGGTAATGTAGGTGGAGCTAATGTCAGATGTACAACAAGGTAATGTAGGTGGAGCTAATGTCAGATGTACAACAAGGTAATGTAGGTGGAGCTAATGTCAGCTGTCTGTAGCATGACAAGGTAATGTAGGTGGAGCTAATGTCAGCTGTCTGTAGCATGACAAGGTAATGTAGGTGGAGCTAATGTCAGCTGTCTGTACAACAAGGTAATGTAGGTGGAGCTAATGTCAGCTGTCTGTAGCATGACAAGGTAATGTAGGTGGAACTAATGTCAGCTGTCTGTAGCATGACAAGGTAATGTAGGTGGAGCTAATGTCAGCTGTCTGTAGCATGACAAGGTAATGTAGGTGGAGCTAATGTCAGATGTACAACAAGGTAATGTAGGTGGAGCTAATGTCAGATGTACAACAAGGTAATGTAGGTGGAGCTAATGTCAGCTGTCTGTAGCACAACAAGGTAATGTAGGTAGAGCTAATGTCAGCTGTCTGTAGCATGACAAGGTAATGTAGGTGGAGCTAATGTCAGCTGTCTGTAGCACAGCAAGGTAATGTAGGTGGAGCTAATGTCAGCTGTCTGTAGCATGACAAGGTAATGTAGGTAGAGCTAATGTCAGCTGTCTGTAGCATGACAAGGTAATGTAGGTGGAGCTAATGTCAGCTGTCTGTAGCATGACAAGGTAATGTAGGTGGAGCTAATGTCAGCTGTCTGTAGCACAGCAAGGTAATGTAGGTGGAGCTAATGTCAGCTGTCTGTAGCACAGCAAGGTAATGTAGGTGGAGCTAATGTCAGCTGTCTGTAGCATTACAAGGTAATGTAGGTGGAGCTAATGTCAGATGTACAACAAGGTAATGTAGAATGAGCTAATGTCAGCTGTCTGTAGCACAGCAAGGTAATGTAGGTGGAGCTAATGTCAGCTGTCTGTAGCACAGCAAGGTAATGTAGGTGGAGCTAATGTCAGATGTCCGTAGCACAGCAAGGTAATGTAGATGGAGCTAATGTCAGATGTCCGTAGCACAGCAAGGTAATGTAGATGGAGCTAATGTCAGATGTCCGTAGCACAGCAAGGTAATGTAGATGGAGCTAATGTCAGATGTCCGTAGCACAACAAGGTAATGTAGGTGGAGCTAATGTACAACAAGACAATCACTCTAAAGGTGGCTGTGATCTCAAAATTTAAATAATTCATTCAGGGGCTATGATCCACTAACAACTGAGCTCAGAGCCATCAGTAACCCACAGCTGACTGTGTGCATCTTGATTTGCCAACCGAGCTGATGGAAACCTTATTCCATCTCCAAGCAGTGCACCTGGAAATAGCATAAGGCAACAAGAAGGCAACTGGTATTAGAAAATGTTGAAGTCGAATGTGATGGCTGAAAGATGCACTTAGCACAACCAAACCACAACACATCTAAATCCACTTAATGTCCATGAAAGAGCCAATACAAACCCATTGAAACAGATAAACTACATCTAAATAATTTGAAATCAACTGAAACAGCACCCATAGTAAATGCTGCGATATTTGAAGAAGACTTTACGAGAATTAGAAATGATAATACAAAAGTTAAAATCTAGAAAATCTCCAAGGGCCAGACAAGGCACATAATGAGATAATCTTCGCAAGTCAGGAAAGGAAACACTACTTAGACTTATCAACAAGACATGGAGAGACAGGAAAATCCCCAAAGTTTGGAGGAATGCCTAAATGGTAGCACTGCTCAAGAAGAACAAACAACAGATGTCCCCAGAAGCTACCGGCCCCTATCCCTAACATCGTGTATAGGAAAAATAGCAGAGAGTATGATCAACAACAGACTGGACTGGTGTTTGGAAGCTTCTAATAACCTGTGCCACGAACAAGCTGGATTTAGGGCAGGTAATAATGCAGTAGACCAAATCTTTAGGTTAATGCAGCAAGACCAGAATGGATTCCAGAAGAAGCAACATACTCTAGCTGTCCTAGTTCATTTGCAACAAGCCTACAACCTAGTCTGACAGAAACAACATACTCTAGCCATCCAAGATGACTTGTAACAAGTCTACAATCTAGTCAGACAGAAACAACATACTCTAGCCATCCAAGATGACTTGTAACAAGTCTACAATCTAGTCAGACAGAAACAACATACTCTAGCCATCCAAGATGACTTTTAACAAGCCTACAATCTAGTCAGACAGAAACAACATACTCTAGCTGTCCTGGTTGACTTGCAACAAGCCTACAATCTAGTCTGACAGAAACAACATACTCTAGCTGTCCTGGTTGACTTGCAACAAGCCTACAATCTAGTCAGACAGAAACAACATACTCTAGCCATCCAAGATGACTTGTAACAAGTCTACAATCTAGTCAGACAGAAACAACATACTCTAGCCATCCAAGATGACTTGTAACAAGCCTACAATCTAGTCAGACAGAAACAACATACTCTAGCTGTCCTGGTTGACTTGTAACAAGCCTACAATCTAGTCAGACAGAAACAACATACTCTAGCCATCCAAGATGACTTGCAACAAGTCTACAATCTAGTCAGACAGAAACAACATACTCTAGCCATCCAAGATGACTTGTAACAAGCCTACAATCTAGTCAGACAGAAACAACATACTCTAGCCATCCAAGATGACTTGTAACAAGCCTACAATCTAGTCAGACAGAAACAACATACTCTAGCCATCCAAGATGACTTGCAACAAGTCTACAATCTAGTCAGACAGAAACAACATACTCTAGCCATCCAAGATGACTTTTAACAAGCCTACAATCTAGTCAGACAGAAACAACATACTCTAGCTGTCCTGGTTGACTTGCAACAAGCCTACAATCTAGTCTGACAGAAACAATATACTCTAGCTGTCCTGGTTGACTTGCAACAAGCCTACAATCTAGTCAGACAGAAACAACATACTCTAGCCATCCAAGATGACTTGTAACAAGTCTACAATCTAGTCAGACAGAAACAACATACTCTAGCCATCCAAGATGACTTGTAACAAGCCTACAATCTAGTCAGACAGAAACAACATACTCTAGCCATCCAAGATGACTTGCAACAAGTCTACAATCTAGTCTGACAGAAACAACATACTCTAGCCATCCAAGATGACTTGTAACAAGCCTACAATCTAGTCAGACAGAAACAACATACTCTAGCCATCCAAGATGACTTGCAACAAGTCTACAATCTAGTCAGACAGAAACAACATACTCTAGCTGTCCTGGTTGACTTGTAACAAGCCTACAATCTAGTCAGACAGAAACAACATACTCTAGCCATCCAAGATGACTTGCAACAAGTCTACAATCTAGTCAGACAGAAACAACATACTCTAGCCATCCAAGATGACTTGTAACAAGCCTACAATCTAGTCAGACAGAAACAACATACTCTAGCCATCCAAGATGACTTGTAACAAGCCTACAATCTAGTCAGACAGAAACAACATACTCTAGCCATCCAAGATGACTTGCAACAAGTCTACAATCTAGTCAGACAGAAACAACATACTCTAGCCATCCAAGATGACTTTTAACAAGCCTACAATCTAGTCAGACAGAAACAACATACTCTAGCTGTCCTGGATGACTTGCAACAAGCTACAATCTAGTCTGACAGAAACAATATACTCTAGCTGTCCTGGTTGACTTGCAACAAGCCTACAATCTAGTCAGACAGAAACAACATACTCTAGCCATCCAAGATGACTTGTAACAAGTCTACAATCTAGTGAGACAGAAACAACATACTCTAGCCATCCAAGATGACTTGTAACAAGCCTACAATCTAGTCAGACAGAAACAACATACTCTAGCTGTCCTGGTTGACTTGTAACAAGCCTACAATCTAGTCAGACAGAAACAACATACTCTAGCTGTCCTGGTTGACTTGCAACAAGCCTACAATCTAGTCTGACAGAAACAACATACTCTAGCTGTCCTGGTTGACTTGCAACAAGCCTACAATCTAGTCAGACAGAAACAACATACTCTAGCCATCCAAGATGACTTGTAACAAGTCTACAATCTAGTCAGACAGAAACAACATACTCTAGCCATCCTGGTGACTTGTAACAAGCCTACAATCTAGTCAGACAGAAACAACATACTCTAGCTGTCCTGGTTGACTTGTAACAAGCCTACAATCTAGTCAGACAGAAACAACATACTCTAGCCATCCAAGATGACTTGCAACAAGTCTACAATCTAGTCAGACAGAAACAACATACTCTAGCCATCCAAGATGACTTGTAACAAGCCTACAATCTAGTCAGACAGAAACAACATACTCTAGCCATCCAAGATGACTTGTAACAAGCCTACAATCTAGTCAGACAGAAACAACATACTCTAGCTGTCCTGGTTGACTTGTAACAAGCCTACAATCTAGTCAGACAGAAACAACATACTCTAGCTGTCCTGGTTGACTTGCAACAAGCCTACAATCTAGTCAGACAGAAACAACATACTCTAGCTGTCCTGGTTGACTTGCAACAAGCCTACAATCTAGTCAGACAGAAACAACATACTCTAGCCATCCAAGATGACTTGTAACAAGTCTACAATCTAGTCAGACAGAAACAACATACTCTAGCCATCCAAGATGACTTGTAACAAGCCTACAATCTAGTCAGACAGAAACAACATACTCTAGCCATCCAAGATGACTTGTAACAAGCCTACAATCTAGTCAGACAGAAACAACATACTCTAGCCATCCAAGATGACTTGCAACAAGTCTACAATCTAGTCAGACAGAAACAACATACTCTAGCCATCCAAGATGACTTGTAACAAGCCTACAATCTAGTCAGACAGAAACAACATACTCTAGCCATCCAAGATGACTTGTAACAAGCCTACAATCTAGTCAGACAGAAACAACATACTCTAGCCATCCAAGATGACTTGCAACAAGTCTACAATCTAGTCAGACAGAAACAACATACTCTAGCCATCCAAGATGACTTTTAACAAGCCTACAATCTAGTCAGACAGAAACAACATACTCTAGCTGTCCTGGTTGACTTGCAACAAGCCTACAATCTAGTCAGACAGAAACAATATACTCTAGCTGTCCTGGTTGACTTGCAACAAGCTACAATCTAGTCAGACAGAAACAACATACTCTAGCCATCCAAGATGACTTGTAACAAGTCTACAATCTAGTCAGACAGAAACAACATACTCTAGCCATCCAAGATGACTTGTAACAAGCCTACAATCTAGTCAGACAGAAACAACATACTCTAGCTGTCCTGGTTGACTTGTAACAAGCCTACAATCTAGTCAGACAGAAACAACATACTCTAGCTGTCCTGGTTGACTTGCAACAAGCCTACAATCTAGTCTGACAGAAACAACATACTCTAGCTGTCCTGGTTGACTTGCAACAAGCCTACAATCTAGTCAGACAGAAACAACATACTCTAGCCATCCAAGATGACTTGTAACAAGTCTACAATCTAGTCAGACAGAAACAACATACTCTAGCATCCAAGATGACTTGTAACAAGCCTACAATCTAGTCAGACAGAAACAACATACTCTAGCTGTCCTGGTTGACTTGTAACAAGCCTACAATCTAGTCAGACAGAAACAACATACTCTAGCCATCCAAGATGACTTGCAACAAGTCTACAATCTAGTCAGACAGAAACAACATACTCTAGCCATCCAAGATGACTTGTAACAAGCCTACAATCTAGTCAGACAGAAACAACATACTCTAGCCATCCAAGATGACTTGTAACAAGCCTACAATCTAGTCAGACAGAAACAACATACTCTAGCCATCCAAGATGACTTGCAACAAGTCTACAATCTAGTCAGACAGAAACAACATACTCTAGCCATCCAAGATGACTTGTAACAAGCCTACAATCAAGTCTGACAGAAACAACATACTCTAGCCATCCAAGATGACTTGTAACAAGTCTACAATCTAGTCTGACAGAAACAACATACTCTAGCCATCCAAGATGAGTTGTAACAAGTCTACAATCTAGTCTGACAGAAACAACATACTCTAGCCATCCAAGATGAGTTGTAACAAGCCTACAATCTAGTCTGGCAGAAACAACATACTCTAGCCATCCAAGATGACTTGTAACAAGTCTACAATCTAGTCAGACAGAAACAACATACTCTAGCCATCCAAGATGACTTGTAACAAGCCTACAATCTAGTCAGACAGAAACAACATACTCTAGCCATCCAAATGACTTGTAACAAGTCTACAATCTAGTCAGACAGAAACAACATACTCTAGTCATCCAAGATGACTTGTAACAAGTCTACAATCTAGTCAGACAGAAACAACATACTCTAGCCATCCAAGATGACTTTTAACAAGCCTACAATCTAGTCAGACAGAAACAACATACTCTAGCCATCCAAGATGACTTTTAACAAGCCTACAATCTAGTCAGACAGAAACAACATACTCTAGCCATCCAAGATGACTTGTAACAAGTCTACAATCTAGTCAGACAGAAACAACATACTCTAGCCATCCAAGATGACTTGTAACAAGTCTACAATCTAGTCTGGCAGAAACAACATACTCTAGCTGTCCTGGTTGACTTGCAACAAGTCTACAATCTAGTCAGACAGAAACAACATACTCTAGCTGTCCTGGTTGACTTGCAAAATTCTACAATCTAGTCAGACAGAAACAACATACTCTAGCCATCCAAGATGACTTTTAACAAGCCTACAATCTAGTCAGACAGAAACAACATACTCTAGCTGTCCAAGTTGACTTGCAACAAGCCTACAATCTAGTCTGACAGAAACAACATACTCTAGCTGTCCTGGTTGACTTGCAACAAGCCTACAATCTAGTCAGACAGAAACAACATACTCTAGCCATCCAAGATGACTTGTAACAAGTCTACAATCTAGTCAGACAGAAACAACATACTCTAGCCATCCAAGATGACTTGTAACAAGCCTACAATCTAGTCAGACAGAAACAACATACTCTAGCTGTCCTGGTTGACTTGTAACAAGCCTACAATCTAGTCAGACAGAAACAACATACTCTAGCCATCCAAGATGACTTGCAACAAGTCTACAATCTAGTCAGACAGAAACAACATACTCTAGCCATCCAAGATGACTTGTAACAAGCCTACAATCTAGTCAGACAGAAACAACATACTCTAGCCATCCAAGATGACTTGTAACAAGCCTACAATCTAGTCAGACAGAAACAACATACTCTAGCCATCCAAGATGACTTGCAACAAGTCTACAATCTAGTCAGACAGAAACAACATACTCTAGCCATCCAGATGACTTTTAACAAGCCTACAATCTAGTCAGACAGAAACAACATACTCTAGCTGTCCTGGTTGACTTGCAACAAGCCTACAATCTAGTCTGACAGAAACAATATACTCTAGCTGTCCTGGTTGACTTGCAACAAGCCTACAATCTAGTCAGACAGAAACAACATACTCTAGCCATCCAAGATGACTTGTAACAAGCCTACAATCTAGTCAGACAGAAACAACATACTCTAGCTGTCCTGGTTGACTTGTAACAAGCCTACAATCTAGTCAGACAGAAACAACATACTCTAGCTGTCCTGGTTGACTTGCAACAAGCCTACAATCTAGTCTGACAGAAACAACATACTCTAGCTGTCCTGGTTGACTTGCAACAAGCCTACAATCTAGTCAGACAGAAACAACATACTCTAGCCATCCAAGATGACTTGTAACAAGTCTACAATCTAGTCAGACAGAAACAACATACTCTAGCCATCCAAGATGACTTGTAACAAGCCTACAATCTAGTCAGACAGAAACAACATACTCTAGCTGTCCTGGTTGACTTGTAACAAGCCTACAATCTAGTCAGACAGAAACAACATACTCTAGCCATCCAAGATGACTTGCAACAAGTCTACAATCTAGTCAGACAGAAACACATACTCTAGCCATCCAAGATGACTTGTAACAAGCCTACAATCTAGTCAGACAGAAACAACATACTCTAGCCATCCAAGATGACTTGTAACAAGCCTACAATCTAGTCAGACAGAAACAACATACTCTAGCCATCCAAGATGACTTGCAACAAGTCTACAATCTAGTCAGACAGAAACAACATACTCTAGCCATCCAAGATGACTTTTAACAAGCCTACAATCTAGTCAGACAGAAACAACATACTCTAGCTGTCCTGGTTGACTTGCAACAAGCCTACAATCTAGTCTGACAGAAACAACATACTCTAGCTGTCCTGGTTGACTTGCAACAAGCCTACAATCTAGTCAGACAGAAACAACATACTCTAGCCATCCAAGATGACTTGTAACAAGTCTACAATCTAGTCAGACAGAAACAACATACTCTAGCCATCCAAGATGACTTGTAACAAGCCTACAATCTAGTCAGACAGAAACAACATACTCTAGCTGTCCTGGTTGACTTGTAACAAGCCTACAATCTAGTCAGACAGAAACAACATACTCTAGCCATCCAAGATGACTTGCAACAAGTCTACAATCTAGTCAGACAGAAACAACATACTCTAGCTGTCCTGGTTGACTTGTAACAAGCCTACAATCTAGTCAGACAGAAACAACATACTCTAGCCATCCAAGATGACTTGCAACAAGTCTACAATCTAGTCAGACAGAAACAACATACTCTAGCCATCCAAGATGACTTGTAACAAGCCTACAATCTAGTCAGACAGAAACAACATACTCTAGCCATCCAAGATGACTTGTAACAAGCCTACAATCTAGTTAGACAGAAACAACATACTCTAGCCATCCAAGATGACTTGCAACAAGTCTACAATCTAGTCAGACAGAAACAACATACTCTAGCCATCCAAGATGACTTTTAACAAGCCTACAATCTAGTCAGACAGAAACAACATACTCTAGCTGTCCTGGTTGACTTGCAACAAGCCTACAATCTAGTCTGACAGAAACAATATACTCTAGCTGTCCTGGTTGACTTGCAACAAGCCTACAATCTAGTCAGACAGAAACAACATACTCTAGCCATCCAAGATGACTTGTAACAAGTCTACAATCTAGTGAGACAGAAACAACATACTCTAGCCATCCAAGATGACTTGTAACAAGCCTACAATCTAGTCAGACAGAAACAACATACTCTAGCTGTCCTGGTTGACTTGTAACAAGCCTACAATCTAGTCAGACAGAAACAACATACTCTAGCTGTCCTGGTTGACTTGCAACAAGCCTACAATCTAGTCTGACAGAAACAACATACTCTAGCTGTCCTGGTTGACTTGCAACAAGCCTACAATCTAGTCAGACAGAAACAACATACTCTAGCCATCCAAGATGACTTGTAACAAGTCTACAATCTAGTCAGACAGAAACAACATACTCTAGCCATCCAAGATGACTTGTAACAAGCCTACAATCTAGTCAGACAGAAACAACATACTCTAGCTGTCCTGGTTGACTTGTAACAAGCCTACAATCTAGTCAGACAGAAACAACATACTCTAGCCATCCAAGATGACTTGCAACAAGTCTACAATCTAGTCAGACAGAAACAACATACTCTAGCCATCCAAGATGACTTGTAACAAGCCTACAATCTAGTCAGACAGAAACAACATACTCTAGCCATCCAAGATGACTTGTAACAAGCCTACAATCTAGTCAGACAGAAACAACATACTCTAGCCATCCAAGATGACTTGCAACAAGTCTACAATCTAGTCAGACAGAAACAACATACTCTAGCCATCCAAGATGACTTTTAACAAGCCTACAATCTAGTCAGACAGAAACAACATACTCTAGCTGTCCTGGTTGACTTGCAACAAGCCTACAATCTAGTCTGACAGAAACAACATACTCTAGCTGTCCTGGTTGACTTGCAACAAGCCTACAATCTAGTCAGACAGAAACAACATACTCTAGCCATCCAAGATGACTTGTAACAAGTCTACAATCTAGTCAGACAGAAACAACATACTCTAGCCATCCAAGATGACTTGTAACAAGCCTACAATCTAGTCAGACAGAAACAACATACTCTAGCTGTCCTGGTTGACTTGTAACAAGCCTACAATCTAGTCAGACAGAAACAACATACTCTAGCCATCCAAGATGACTTGCAACAAGTCTACAATCTAGTCAGACAGAAACAACATACTCTAGCCATCCAAGATGACTTGTAACAAGCCTACAATCTAGTCAGACAGAAACAACATACTCTAGCCATCCAAGATGACTTGTAACAAGCCTACAATCTAGTCAGACAGAAACAACATACTCTAGCCATCCAAGATGACTTGCAACAAGTCTACAATCTAGTCAGACAGAAACAACATACTCTAGCCATCCAAGATGACTTTTAACAAGCCTACAATCTAGTCAGACAGAAACAACATACTCTAGCTGTCCTGGTTGACTTGCAACAAGCCTACAATCTAGTCTGACAGAAACAATATACTCTAGCTGTCCTGGTTGACTTGCAACAAGCCTACAATCTAGTCAGACAGAAACAACATACTCTAGCCATCCAAGATGACTTGTAACAAGTCTACAATCTAGTCAGACAGAAACAACATACTCTAGCCATCCAAGATGACTTGTAACAAGCCTACAATCTAGTCAGACAGAAACAACATACTCTAGCTGTCCTGGTGACTTGTAACAAGCCTACAATCTAGTCAGACAGAAACAACATACTCTAGCTGTCCTGGTTGACTTGCAACAAGCCTACAATCTAGTCTGACAGAAACAACATACTCTAGCTGTCCTGGTTGACTTGCAACAAGCCTACAATCTAGTCAGACAGAAACAACATACTCTAGCCATCCAAGATGACTTGTAACAAGTCTACAATCTAGTCTGACAGAAACAACATACTCTAGCCATCCAAGATGAGTTGTAACAAGTCTACAATCTAGTCTGACAGAAACAACATACTCTAGCCATCCAAGATGAGTTGTAACAAGCCTACAATCTAGTCTGGCAGAAACAACATACTCTAGCCATCCAAGATGACTTGTAGCAAGTCTACAATCTAGTCAGACAGAAACAACATACTCTAGCCATCCAAGATGACTTGTAACAAGCCTACAATCTAGTCAGACAGAAACAACATACTCTAGCCATCCAAAATGACTTGTAACAAGTCTACAATCTAGTCAGACAGAAACAACATACTCTAGTCATCCAAGATGACTTGTAACAAGTCTACAATCTAGTCAGACAGAAACAACATACTCTAGCCATCCAAGATGACTTTTAACAAGCCTACAATCTAGTCAGACAGAAACAACATACTCTAGCCATCCAAGATGACTTTTAACAAGCCTACAATCTAGTCAGACAGAAACAACATACTCTAGCCATCCAAGATGACTTGTAACAAGTCTACAATCTAGTCAGACAGAAACAACATACTCTAGCCATCCAAGATGACTTGTAACAAGTCTACAATCTAGTCTGGCAGAAACAACATACTCTAGCTGTCCTGGTTGACTTGCAACAAGTCTACAATCTAGTCAGACAGAAACAACATACTCTAGCTGTCCTGGTTGACTTGCAACAAGTCTACAATCTAGTCAGACAGAAACAACATACTCTAGCCATCCAAGATGACTTTTAACAAGCCTACAATCTAGTCAGACAGAAACAACATACTCTAGCTGTCCTGGTTGACTTGCAACAAGCCTACAATCTAGTCTGACAGAAACAACATACTCTAGCTGTCCTGGTTGACTTGCAACAAGCCTACAATCTAGTCAGACAGAAACAACATACTCTAGCCATCCAAGATGACTTGTAACAAGTCTACAATCTAGTCAGACAGAAACAACATACTCTAGCCATCCAAGATGACTTGTAACAAGCCTACAATCTAGTCAGACAGAAACAACATACTCTAGCTGTCCTGGTTGACTTGTAACAAGCCTACAATCTAGTCAGACAGAAACAACATACTCTAGCCATCCAAGATGACTTGCAACAAGTCTACAATCTAGTCAGACAGAAACAACATACTCTAGCCATCCAAGATGACTTGTAACAAGCCTACAATCTAGTCAGACAGAAACAACATACTCTAGCCATCCAAGATGACTTGTAACAAGCCTACAATCTAGTCAGACAGAAACAACATACTCTAGCCATCCAAGATGACTTGCAACAAGTCTACAATCTAGTCAGACAGAAACAACATACTCTAGCCATCCAAGATGACTTTTAACAAGCCTACAATCTAGTCAGACAGAAACAACATACTCTAGCTGTCCTGGTTGACTTGCAACAAGCCTACAATCTAGTCTGACAGAAACAATATACTCTAGCTGTCCTGGTTGACTTGCAACAAGCCTACAATCTAGTCAGACAGAAACAACATACTCTAGCCATCCAAGATGACTTGTAACAAGCCTACAATCTAGTCAGACAGAAACAACATACTCTAGCTGTCCTGGTTGACTTGTAACAAGCCTACAATCTAGTCAGACAGAAACAACATACTCTAGCTGTCCTGGTTGACTTGCAACAAGCCTACAATCTAGTCTGACAGAAACAACATACTCTAGCTGTCCTGGTTGACTTGCAACAAGCCTACAATCTAGTCAGACAGAAACAACATACTCTAGCCATCCAAGATGACTTGTAACAAGTCTACAATCTAGTCAGACAGAAACAACATACTCTAGCCATCCAAGATGACTTGTAACAAGCCTACAATCTAGTCAGACAGAAACAACATACTCTAGCTGTCCTGGTTGACTTGTAACAAGCCTACAATCTAGTCAGACAGAAACAACATACTCTAGCCATCCAAGATGACTTGCAACAAGTCTACAATCTAGTCAGACAGAAACAACATACTCTAGCCATCCAAGATGACTTGTAACAAGCCTACAATCTAGTCAGACAGAAACAACATACTCTAGCCATCCAAGATGACTTGTAACAAGCCTACAATCTAGTCAGACAGAAACAACATACTCTAGCCATCCAAGATGACTTGCAACAAGTCTACAATCTAGTCAGACAGAAACAACATACTCTAGCCATCCAAGATGACTTTTAACAAGCCTACAATCTAGTCAGACAGAAACAACATACTCTAGCTGTCCTGGTTGACTTGCAACAAGCCTACAATCTAGTCTGACAGAAACAACATACTCTAGCTGTCCTGGTTGACTTGCAACAAGCCTACAATCTAGTCAGACAGAAACAACATACTCTAGCCATCCAAGATGACTTGTAACAAGTCTACAATCTAGTCAGACAGAAACAACATACTCTAGCCATCCAAGATGACTTGTAACAAGCCTACAATCTAGTCAGACAGAAACAACATACTCTAGCTGTCCTGGTTGACTTGTAACAAGCCTACAATCTAGTCAGACAGAAACAACATACTCTAGCCATCCAAGATGACTTGCAACAAGTCTACAATCTAGTCAGACAGAAACAACATACTCTAGCCATCCAAGATGACTTGTAACAAGCCTACAATCTAGTCAGACAGAAACAACATACTCTAGCCATCCAAGATGACTTGTAACAAGCCTACAATCTAGTCAGACAGAAACAACATACTCTAGCCATCCAAGATGACTTGCAACAAGTCTACAATCTAGTCAGACAGAAACAACATACTCTAGCCATCCAAGATGACTTTTAACAAGCCTACAATCTAGTCAGACAGAAACAACATACTCTAGCTGTCCTGGTTGACTTGCAACAAGCCTACAATCTAGTCTGACAGAAACAATATACTCTAGCTGTCCTGGTTGACTTGCAACAAGCCTACAATCTAGTCAGACAGAAACAACATACTCTAGCCATCCAAGATGACTTGTAACAAGTCTACAATCTAGTCAGACAGAAACAACATACTCTAGCCATCCAAGATGACTTGTAACAAGCCTACAATCTAGTCAGACAGAAACAACATACTCTAGCTGTCCTGGTTGACTTGTAACAAGCCTACAATCTAGTCAGACAGAAACAACATACTCTAGCTGTCCTGGTTGACTTGCAACAAGCCTACAATCTAGTCTGACAGAAACAACATACTCTAGCTGTCCTGGTTGACTTGCAACAAGCCTACAATCTAGTCAGACAGAAACAACATACTCTAGCCATCCAAGATGACTTGTAACAAGTCTACAATCTAGTCAGACAGAAACAACATACTCTAGCCATCCAAGATGACTTGTAACAAGCCTACAATCTAGTCAGACAGAAACAACATACTCTAGCTGTCCTGGTTGACTTGTAACAAGCCTACAATCTAGTCAGACAGAAACAACATACTCTAGCCATCCAAGATGACTTGCAACAAGTCTACAATCTAGTCAGACAGAAACAACATACTCTAGCCATCCAAGATGACTTGTAACAAGCCTACAATCTAGTCAGACAGAAACAACATACTCTAGCCATCCAAGATGACTTGTAACAAGCCTACAATCTAGTCAGACAGAAACAACATACTCTAGCCATCCAAGATGACTTGCAACAAGTCTACAATCTAGTCAGACAGAAACAACATACTCTAGCCATCCAAGATGACTTGTAACAAGCCTACAATCAAGTCTGACAGAAACAACATACTCTAGCCATCCAAGATGACTTGTAACAAGTCTACAATCTAGTCTGACAGAAACAACATACTCTAGCCATCCAAGATGAGTTGTAACAAGTCTACAATCTAGTCTGACAGAAACAACATACTCTAGCCATCCAAGATGAGTTGTAACAAGCCTACAATCTAGTCTGGCAGAAACAACATACTCTAGCCATCCAAGATGACTTGTAACAAGTCTACAATCTAGTCAGACAGAAACAACATACTCTAGCCATCCAAGATGACTTGTAACAAGCCTACAATCTAGTCAGACAGAAACAACATACTCTAGCCATCCAAGATGACTTGTACAAGCCTACAATCTAGTCAGACAGAATAACATACTCTAGCCATCCAAGATGACTTGTAACAAGCCTACAATCTAGTCAGACAGAAACAACATACTCTAGCCATCCAAGATGACTTGTAACAAGTCTACAATCTAGTCAGACAGAAACAACATACTCTAGCTGTCCTAGGAGCCAGTGGTGGGGTGTACTAAACACTCCAAAGTATGGTGACAGCCTTACGAGGAAGGAACACAGCACAATAATGACGTTTTGGTCTATGGCCTTCTTCAGAATACAAGGACAATGACAACAAACGGTGAAGCACAATTATCTATAACTACATGTTAGATGATCAAGTGGAGGGCGAGGAAAATAGGATGTTGAAATAAGAAAGGAGAGGGAAGAGAGAAATGAATACTACACGAGGAGAGGTAGGATGGGCGTCAAGATATATAAAATAGAAAAAGAGAAAAATATTTAAAAAAGAGAAAAATGTATCATAAAATGCACTTAGCTTAAAACAGCAAGTCTGCCCTCCATGCTGGAACACATCAGAATGACTTGGAGTTTAAAGGATGTGTCTAGAAAGTAACACATGACTGAAACACGCAAGTTTAGAAAGACAAGAGGACCTGTGTGGCGGGAAAACAAATCAGAGGGGGCGGGGGGAGAGGGATGGGGGAAGAAAGATAGGCGAAGCTGCCAAACTACTATGAAAATGATGGTCAATGGTGAGAGGAAAACTAGAGGCCCAAAACCAAAGGCCTGGAGGGGCCAAACTGCCAGCCAATAAATCACTCGGACAATGCAAGTGAGAGATCTCGCGAGAGGTTAAAAGAAAGAGTGAATGAAAAGACAAAGTAGTGAGATGGGTGAGAGAGATAGACTCTACAGAATGGATGGCCTGGAACTGGAAGATTTGAGAGGTAGGTCAACGAAGGGAGGAAGAGGGAAGAAGTAAATACCAGAGGAAGAGATAAGGAGAGGAAGAATAAGTAAGCCGTATAAGTCAAGTAGGTAGGAGAAAGATGGTTGAGTGATAGAGGGGTGGTCCGGAGGAAGTTAGTCAATCGAGAGGTAGGGAAGTATTAGAGGAGGAGGTATGGAGAGGAGGGATAAGAAGCAGGTATGTGAAAAGTGGATAGGAGGAGAGGCGGTAGGTCAGAAGTGAATAGAAATAGAGGGAGTCTGGAAGAAGTGGAGTAATAGGGGAATGGTGCGCAAGAGGTATGTACCATAGGAGGTAAAGAAGTTGGGAAATGATAGAACAAAGGGGGATGATGAGGGTCCTAGGAGGGGATGATGAGGGTCCTAGGAGAGGAATGAAAGTGGATATCAGGATAAGGGGATACTGGAATAGTAGGTATAGAGGAGTAGTGACTACAAGTGAGTTATTGAGTTATTTGCAGGTCATCATCATTGCACTCCGAACATGTCCATAGGTGCTCAGATCCCCTCCTCAGCAATTCCCTCAGTGTCCAGCGACTGACGACTCCAGTTCTATGTTGGTTGATAAGTCTTCTTACACAGCCACTAAGTTTCTCATTTCTGGCTGTGCCCATCTTAACTCCCATTTCTATCATCCGAAGAAGTGATGTGGATCTGTGTTTCTCAAAGTCATGTGCTCTTCCCACATCTCAGAGGGCATTGATGATGTCCGCCCGATCTATTGGTTGCCTGTCCTCAATGACAGCACAGCTAGCCAACCTGTCCGCTCTTTTATTCATGCGTTTAGCCTTCTCTCCTGCTTTTTATATGTTGTCCAAGATTTGCTGTCATACAGGAGGATACTAATTATGCAGGCATTGTAAACTGCAGCCTTTATTATAATTGTCAGTTTGTTGTTTTGCCAGACACGCCTAGAAAGACGGGTGAAGATCCTCTTCAGGGCGTGAGCTTGGACAGAAAAAGGAAGAGACAAGTTGTCGCCCATGCAACTTGTTTCTTCTCTCCACGCAGCCCAGCCCATGCAACTTGTTTCTTCTCTCCACGTAGCCGAGCCCATGCAACTTGTTTCTTCTCTCCACGCAGCCCAGCCCATGCAACTTGTTTCTTCTCTCCACGCAGCCGAGCAATCCAAAGGTCTAGTAGGGCAAGAACAGTTTGGTGCCAACTGTGTCACTGGAGTTGCCAGAGCAATGTTGAAATCAACACTGAACTGCTTAGGGACTCCATCTAGAAGTCTATAACAGAACTGATAAATAGCTGTGAACATCAAGAGCTGTGGAGATAAAGAGCTGTAAGGAGCTATGGACATAAAGAGCTGTGGATATAAAGAGCTGTAGAGATAAAACAGTTGTGGAGATATACAGCTGTAAAGATCAAGAGCTGTGGAGATATCGAGATGTAAAGAGCTGTAGGGATAAAGAGTTGTAGAGATAAAGTGCTGTAGAGGGAATTAGAGAAATCGCCAATCAACCACTAATATCTTCAGTAATAAAGAAAAGACGATGGTCATATGTTGGACATGTGATGAGAAGAGATAATAATCGAATAGCAAAGCAAGCCCTCATATGGGAAACAACAGGTAAAAGAAAAAGAGGAAGACCCAGGGAGACACTGAGAAGAACATTGATGAGAGAGGCAAGAGCAGCAGGAATCGGCTCCCTCAATGAGATAGAACTGCTTGCACAGAACAGAGACAGATGGCGAGATTTGATAAAATATCTTTAAAAGAAAACTGCTAGAACAAAAAATTCATATAGGAAAAGGTGTATCTTGGTCTACGCCCTATGGGCTGGTTACGGCTCGAAAGGTCAATAGATAGATAGATAGATAGAGGGATATGGTCAGTTAAGATGGTGGGCATAATAACATGATGTTATAGTTCCTCCCAACACCTACAGAACAATCGTAGACTCATCAATTTGGTATTGGCTGTCCCCCATCATCAACAAAATAATTGATCAACAACAAGACATTTACCATCTCCGACATGACCATAGGCAACCACTCTGTGAACTTTGTCTTTCAGTCGAAGCCTCATGTCCTCCACCAGCTGGTAGTAGGCCGACAGGGGCAGAGACACGTCGTACTTGTAGCAGTAGCCATCACTCAACAGAGCTCTTGGACATCCCTCTCTCAAGTTCCAGATATTCTGTTTGTTAAATATCACAAAACAAATACAACTTCAGTCAGAAACACATCCCAAGTGATTTCTTAGAAGATAGCTAAGCACAAATTGTCAAACTGGAGAAATATGTCAACACAATGAAGATAAGCACAAATATGAGATACTGTGCGAGGTCTAGAGCTGTAGAAAACTTGTCAAATAAATATCAAATGGTATGCAACAGCTAGACTAATAGAAAGACAAGACAATGTTTAGACAAGAGACTTCATCAAGTATAACAAACAAACTGTGCATATTAAACACATAAATCCAAGCCAGGAAACACAACACGGATATTTAAAAAAATGTCACCTTCCCACCCCTATCCTCTCTCTCTATTATTCCTCTTCTCGTTTTCTTCGTACCCTAAAGGACACCTTCTTTCCTTTTTATAATTTTTTACTGTTTGGTTCCATATAGTCTCATTAAATTCTACCTGTCCTATGGTTTATTTATCTTCTAACCAGACTCTACATAAATCCTGGTCACTATTTTTTTTTCCACATTAAAAAAGATCTGTGTTGTATTTTCTGGCTTAGATTGATGTGTTTCATTTGTATAGTTTGTTTTACCTGATCAAGGTTTTTGCTGAAACGTTGTATCTTGTCTTGTCTTTCTAACAGTCTAGCTGCTCAATACTGTTTGATGTTTATTATATATTTATTGTATATTAATATATCAACACAATAACAGAGAAGAGACAACATGAAGAACACATGGTCAACACAACAACAGAGAGGAGACAACATGAAGAACACACGGTCAACACAATAACAGAGAGAAGAGACGACATGAAGAACACACGATCAACACAATAACAGAGAGAAGAGACGACATGAAGAACACACGGTCAACACAATAACAGAGAAGAGACAACATGAAGAACACATGGTCAACACAATAACAGAGAAGAGACAACATGAAAAACGCACAATCAACACAATAACAGAGAGAAGATACAACATGAAGAACACACGATCAACACAATAACAGAGAGAAGACAACATGAAGAACACATGGTCAACACAATAACAGAGAAGAGACAACATGAAGAACACACAGTCAACACAATAACAGAGAAGAGACAACATGAAGAACACACAGTCAACACAATAACAGAGAGAAGACAACATGAAGAACACATGGTCAACACAATAACAGAGAAGAGACAACATGAAGAACACACAGTCAACACAATAACAGAGAGAAGATACAACATGAAGAACACACGGTCAACACAATAACAGAGAAGAGACAACATGAAGAACACACGGTCAACACAATAACAGAGAAGATACAACATGAAGAACACACAGTCAACACAATAACAGAGAAGAGACAACATGAATAACACACGGTCAACACAATAACAGAGAGAAGATACAACATGAAGAACACACGGTCAACACAATAACAGAGAAGAGACAACATGAAGAACACACGGTCAACACAATAACAGAGAAGATACAACATGAAGAACACATGGTCAACACAATAACAGAGAAGAGACAACATGAAGAACACATGGTCAACACAACAACAGAGAAGAGACAACATGAAGAACACACAGTCAACACAATAACAGAGAAGAGACAACATGAAGAACACATGGTCAACACAACAACAGAGAGGAGAAATATGAAGAACACACGGTCAACACAATAACAGAGAGGAGACAACATGAAGAACACACGGTCAACACAATAACAGAGAAGAGATGAAGAACATGATAACATGGAGAACACACGCTGACCTTGATCTTCGTGAAGTCTGTTGCAACGATTCCATCAAGAGCAAAACCTTTGTCTGTGACATGTTGTACCAGGGACATGAGCTTCTCCTCGTCATGCTGGCCGTTAGAGCCGCTACACTCCACAAGCACGTAGAACGGATGCTCAGAGATTGGGCTGCTGAGGCCCAGATTTTCTTGGACCAGAGACATTGACTGGTTGTCCATGAACTCAAAAGCGGACAGCACCTCTCCAAGGTAAGACTTGCTCGACTTAAAAACTTCAAGGACTCGAGGAAATGATTCACAACCTGCATGTGTCAATCATACATCAGACTGAGATGCCCCATCATATTTGTTTTTGCTGATTGAATACAATTATTTGTCTGTTGACTGTATAATTGATTGTTTATTGATTGTATAAAATGACTGTTTGCTGATTGTGTAAATGATTGTTTGTTAATTGTATAAAATGACTGTTTGCTGATTGTACAAAATGACTGTTTGCTGATTGTACAAAATGATTGTTTGCTGATTGTATAAATGATTGTTTGTTAATTGTATAAAATGATTGTTTGCTGATTGTATAAAATGATAGTTTGCTGATTCTATAAATGATTGTTTGCTGATTGTATAAAATGATTGTTTGCTGATTGTATAAAATGATTGTTTGCGGATTGTATAAAATGATTGTTTGTTAATTGTATAAAATGATTGTTTGTTGATTGTATAAAATGATTGTTTGCCGATTGTATAAAATGATTATTTGCTGATTGTATAAAATGATTGTTTGCTGAATGTATAAAATGATTGTTGCTAATTGTATAAAATGATTGTTTGCTGATTGTATAAAATGATTGTTTGTTAATTGTATAAAATGATTGTTTGCTGATTGTATAAATGATTGTTTGTTAATTGTATAAAATGATTGTTTGCTGATTGTATAAAATGATAGTTTGCTGATTCTATAAATGATTGTTTGCTGATTGTATAAAGTGATTGTTTGCTGATTGTATAAAATAATTGTTTAATGATTGTATAAAATGATAGCTTGTTGATCTGCAATCATTGTATGTTCACAAGACCTCATAAAAGTGAAATTATCATTATGCTAAAAAGTAAGTATGAAACAGAGTAGGGAGTGAGAGAAAAAGGAAGAGGTCGAAAGGTGAAAGTCAGGGTAGACAAACAGGTAGGAGCTCAGGTACCACGAGAAAAGCAGGGTTGTAGTGGAGAAAAGCAGGGTTGTAGTGAATAGACGAGGAAACAAAGAGTTTTATGAAAACAAGGCGAAGGTTAGAAAAGACAAAAAGGGTTGTGAGTAAAGTTAAAGAGACAGTTAGACAGGAGAACCTGATGCGGGTGTAGGGGCAGTTTGAACCAGGCGATACTGTGGGTGGGTGAGACGCTAGTTAGGAAATGTCAGGATAAGGAGATAGTGATTTGTGTAAAATAGGTAACTATGCAATATATATAGGAGTTCATTGTTCACAGAGCTAATAGAGTCTTTGCAGTAGGAGTTATGAAACTTCAGTTAGTTACTGTAGAGAACAGTTCGCCAACCAGGAGACACGGTTTGGAGAACTGGCAAACACATATAATGAATGAGTTGTGATACTCGCATGTAGGTTAGAACGGTGTGTTCTTCACTCAGATAGGCTGTGATTAGTCGCAACAGAGACATTTATTACTACCGTGATAGACGCAATGCGTTATGTAGAGATTTATTAAACTGTATTTTCTTCCCTCATATAGGCTGTGATTAGCCGCAACAGAGACATTTATTAATGCCACAATAGACACAATGCGTTATGTAGAGACTTATTAGAACTGTGTGTTCTTCCCTCATATAGGCTGTGATTAGCCGCAACAGAGACATTTATTACTACCGTGATAGACGCAATGCGTTATGTAGAGATTTATTAAACTGTATTTTCTTCCCTCATATAGGCTGTGATTAGCCGCAACAGAGACATTTATTACTACCGTGATAGACGCAATGCGTTATGTAGAGATTTATTAAACTGTATTTTCTTCCCTCATATAGGCTGTGATTAGCCGCAACAGAGACATTTATTAATGCCACAATAGACACAATGCGTTATGTAGAGACTTATGAGAACGGAGTGTTCTTAACATAGGTAGGCTGTGATCAGCCAGGGAGAGGCAGTTATTAGTAACTTCATAGATGTAGGGAGTTGTGAAGAGACATGTAGAAAGGGTGGTTTACACCAAGATGGTGGCTATCTTGTCCACAAGAGAACAATGTTACAATTATAGTGAGTATGGAGTTGGTGGCGAGAGTCGACAATACAACATTGTTGTTAAAGATGTTATGCTGAGTGATCCTGTTATGCAATAAACCAGTGAGTGAATTTCTTTTATTTGAGAGTCATTGTTACATTCTGTTGTCATTGTGATGTACCTGTCATTGTGATGTACCTGTCATTGTTACATTCTGTTGTCATTGTGATGTACCTGTCATTGTGATGTACCTGTCATTGTTACATTCTGTTGTCATTGTGATGTACCTGTCATTGTGATGTACCTGTCATTGTTACATTCTGTTGTCATTGTGATGTACCTGTCATTGTGATGTACCTGTCATTGTGATGTACCTGTCATTGTGATGTACCTGTCATTGTGATGTACCTGTCATTGTTACATTCTGTTGTCATTGTGATGTACCTGTCATCGCGAAGAACGGGCCAAGGATGTCGCAGAGGCGAATAATCACAACGTGAAGTACTAAGATTTCAATCGATCGTGAAACCAGATAGGAGAGATGCTGTCTTCAGCCACTCAACATCCAGTGCTGGGAGAGATGCTGTCTTCAGCCACTCAACATCCAGTGCTGGGAGAGATGCTGTCTTCAGCCACTCAACATCCAGTGCTGGGAGAGATGCTGTCTTCAGCCACTCAACATCCAGTGCTAGGAGAGATGCTGTCTTCAGCCACTCAACATCCAGTGCTGGGCGATGTCAGAGTCACCGCCTGGTGCTAGTTCTCAGCAGGCCACAACGTATGAAAACTTGAGGAATGACGCGTGAGAAACACATGTCAATGTTATGATAGCAGCCATTGTTCAATTCAAGCTGAAGCCCTGGTCTGTGGAGACTGGGAATTATCATCAAGTTTTCCTGGTCAATCCAGTGTTGTCAGCACTTGAGTTCTTTCAAGCAGTCCAATGCAAGCAGCTTCAAGTTAAATTAAGAATATATCCAGGGAGTACTGGAAATAGTCAATTGGTTCCTTCCAGTTGGTATCAGTGGTGGCTCCATAATAGCAAGTTTGGCAAGGCCTAACAAGGGTCGAGCTATCAAGAGTCATCAATAGAAATATAACTGGAAATACCAACTGCGAGCCTGCAAATAGGGGCTTGCAGTACGAGCGGTGTATATATGAGTGAGAAAGAAGAAGGTGTTTCAAGTAGCCCTTCGTTCATTATTTGTAAAATTGGGAATGATCTTAAAGTGTATATTTTTACGAATAACTAATTAATAAATATGAGATAATTATGACATACTGCTAAACAATAATAAAAGTATTACAGGGTGCCCCCAAAAAATTATGTGTAAAGATTTTCCTGGTCTGGTATATGTTCATATACAAGTTTGTCTTTAAAAATGTGGAAAGTGTGCATCAGCCTACTCTGCAATGTGACCTCATTCATTGGTTAACCTAAGATGATATTTTTTATGACAGGAATGTAAGACTTACCTACTGTTTCTGACAGGAATGTAAGACTTACCTACTGTTTCTGACAGGAATGTAAGACTTACCTACTGTTTCTGACAGGAATGTAAGACTTACCTACTGTTTCTGACAGGAATGTAAGACTTACCTATTGTTTCTGACAGGAATGTAAGACTTACCTACTGTTTCTGACAGGAATGTAAGACTTACCTACTGTTTCTGACAGGAATGTAAGACTTACCTATTGTTTCTGACAGGAATGTAAGACTTACCTATTGTTTCTGACAGGAATGTAAGACTTACCTACTGTTTCTGACAGGAATGTAAGACTTACCTACTGTTTCTGACAGGAATGTAAGACTTACCTACTGTTTCTGACAGGAATGTAAGACTTACCTACTGTTTCTGACAGGAATGTAAGACTTACCTACTGTTTCTGACAGGAATGTAAGACTTACCTACTGTTTCTGACAGGAATGTAAGACTTACCTACTGTTTCTGACAGGAATGTAAGACTTACCTACTGTTTCTGACAGGAATGTAAGACTTACCTACTGTTTCTGACAGGAATGTAAGACTTACCTACTGTTTCTGACAGGAATGTAAGACTTACCTACTGTTTCTGACAGGAATGTAAGACTTACCTACTGTTTCTGACAGGAATGTAAGACTTACCTACTGTTTCTGACAGGAATGTAAGACTTACCTACTGTTTCTGACAGGAATGTAAGACTTACCTACTGTTTCTGACAGGAATGTAAGACTTACCTATTGTTTCTGACAGGAATGTAAGACTTACCTATTGTTTCTGACAGGAATGTAAGACTTACCTACTGTTTCTGACAGGAATGTAAGACTTACCTACTGTTTCTGACAGGAATGTAAGACTTACCTACTGTTTCTGACAGGAATGTAAGACTTACCTATTGTTTCTGACAGGAATGTAAGACTTACCTACTGTTTCTGACAGGAATGTAAGACTTACCTACTGTTTCTGACAGGAATGTAAGACTTACCTACTGTTTCTGACAGGAATGTAAGACTTACCTATTGTTTCTGACAGGAATGTAAGACTTACCTACTGTTTCTGACAGGAATGTAAGACTTACCTACTGTTTCTGACAGGAATGTAAGACTTACCTATTGTTTCTGACAGGAATGTAAGACTTACCTATTGTTTCTGACAGGAATGTAAGACTTACCTACTGTTTCTGACAGGAATGTAAGACTTACCTACTGTTTCTGACAGGAATGTAAGACTTACCTATTGTTTCTGACAGGAATGTAAGACTTACCTACTGTTTCTGACAAGAATGTAAGACTTACCTATTGTTTCTGACAGGAATGTAAGACTTACCTACTGTTTCTGACAGGAATGTAAGACTTACCTACTGTTTCTGACAGGAATGTAAGACTTACCTACTGTTTCTGACAGGAATGTAAGACTTACCTATTGTTTCTGACAGGAATGTAAGACTTACCTACTGTTTCTGACAAGAATGTAAGACTTACCTATTGTTTCTGACAGGAATGTAAGACTTACCTACTGTTTCTGACAGGAATGTAAGACTTACCTACTGTTTCTGACAGGAATGTAAGACTTACCTACTGTTTCTGACAGGAATGTAAGACTTACCTACTGTTTCTGACAGGAATGTAAGACTTACCTATTGTTTCTGACAGGAATGTAAGACTTACCTGCTGTTTCTGACAGGAATGTAAGACTTACCTGCTGTTTCTGACAGGAATGTAAGACTTACCTAGAAAAGCCACACTGAATGCTTGAGGTTGCTGTGGGCAGATGATGGAGACTGCAGTGATAACCCCAAGAGTGCCTTCCGATCCAATAAAAAGCTGCTTTAAGTCATAGCCAGTGTTGTCCTTCCTGAGAGTGGACAGACAGTCCAGCACCTGGCCATCTGGGAGAACCTGCAATCACTCTCTACACTGAAGTATTGACAACAAACATCTTCAACAGTGACTACCTGCTCCATGTCAGATCCAAGCTACCTATTCAGCTCTGTCTGTTCAGGCTTCATCAACAGTTTCTCACAAACTGCTGTCCTCTGTGTATGACTCTGTTACTGGTACAAGAGTCACCTGCACTCATGGCAGACCTGTAGGTGCATAGTCCATCCTAACAGATGATGCAAGGTATTCACACTGACAGTTCCTGTAGCTTACTGGTTATACACACTCCTGACCCATCCTCTCAATCACCCCAATCTACCTGCACCAAGCCTGACTCCAGTTTCCCAGTCTCAAAACTTCATTCTTATCAAACATCATGTCACTCTCCAATAACAAATCATCACAGAGAGAGATCAGTTCACAGAGAGATATCAGTTCACTGAGAGAGATTAGTTCACAGAGAGAGATCAGTTCACAGAGAGAGATCAGTTCACAGAGAGAGATCAGTTGATTGTTGCTATGAAACTCTTCCCCCCATGGATGCTCTTGAAGCAAACCTGTCATGACCGTCGCTGTCTGAGTGCAAGGGAAGTGGATTCACACGACCGTCGCTGTCTGAGTGCAAGGGAAGTGGATTCACACGACCGTCGCTGTCTGAGTGCAAGGGAAGTGGATTCACACGACCGTCGCTGTCTGAGTGCAAGGGAAGTGGATTCACACGACCGTCGCTGTCTGAGTGCAAGGGAAGTGGATTCACACGACCATCGCTGTCTGAGTGCAAGGGAAGTGGATTCACACGACCATCGCTGTCTGAGTGCAAGGGAAGTGGATTCACACAAGCTCTTGAAGGATCAAAGGGACAGAACTACCAATTCTGGATACTATGAAATATGGATCAAGAGATTATCACAAAAACTTGATAGAAGTCTCTTGAAAGAAGTCTCAAAGCCAACATGGAGCAGCAGAAACCATCACATGCACCCTCATGGGGACTGGTTGGTCTCGAGGTAAGACGCCGGCCCCAAGACAGAGAGATTGTGGATTCAAATCCTGACTGCACCAGTTGGGATTTATATTTATGACTTTTCTCTGTGACAACCACCCATGGTCTCAGCAGTGAGGCCCGGCTTGAAACATCATTTACTCATCGACAGAAAAAATAAAAGTACCTCCGAAGTCGGAGTTATCTGCCTGTGCTGCGAGGGACCCCTGTGCACACGGCTGCCAGGGAAAAATGGATTAACATACAAAAATCAGTTCCTAGTCTCTAGGGACTTCATCAGAGGTAAAAGCTGGCGAACAGGAAAAAAACATCCACCCTCTCTTGCTGCATAAAGTTCTCCTTTGTTCAATGAAAGCCTTAGCTCTTATTCTAGCATCCACATTCTGATATCACATCATGAAAAGAGGAATACTTGGTTACAGCTAGCAAAATACAGGGAAAGAGATGTTGTGGATGACAAAGAGAAAAGATAATAATTAGCTTGGTGTAGACAACAGAAGACTTTACAGATCATCTCTGTTCTTGTGCATCGTTCAGAGCAATGTCAGAAGCTACAGTTTCATGCCTCTAATGAATTCCTTCATACACAGATGTTGCAGCATTTTACCATCATTATTCTGTAGCCATTAAATGTGTTTGTTAGAGAGTCTGTAGCCATTAAATGTGTTTGTTAGAGAGTCTGTAGCCATTAAATGTGTTTGATAGAGAGTCTGTAGCCATTAAATGTGTTTGATAGAGAGTCTGTAGCCATTAAATGTGTTTGATAGAGAGTCTGTAGCCATTAAATGTGTTTGATAGAGAGTCTGTAGCCATTAAATGTGTTTGATAGAGAGTCTGTAGCCATTAAATGTGTTTGATAGAGAGTCTGTAGCCATTAAATGTGTTTGTTAGAGAGTCTGTAGCCATTAAATGTGTTTGTTAGAGAGTCTGTAGCCATTAAATGTGTTTGATAGAGAGTCTGTAGCCATTAAATGTGTTTGTTAGAGAGTCTGTAGCCATTAAATGTGTTTGATAGAGAGTCTGTAGCCATTAAATGTGTTTGATAGAGAGTCTGTAGCCATTAAATGTGTTGGATAGAGAGTCTGTAGCCATTAAATGTGTTTGATAGAGAGTCTGTTGCCATTAAATGTGTTTGATAGAGTCTGTAGCCATTAAATGTGTTTGTTAGAGAGTTTGTAGCCATTAAATGTGTTTGATAGAGAGTCTGTAGCCATTAAATGTGTTTGATAGAGAGTCTGTAGCCATTAAATGTGTTTGTTAGAGAGTCTGTAGCCATTAAGTGTGTTTGATAGAGAGTCTGTAGCCATTAAATGTGTTTGATAGAGAGTCTGTAGCCATTAAATGTGTTTGATAGAGAGTCTGTAGCCATTAAATGTGTTTGTTAGAGGGTCTGTAGCCATTAAATGTGTTTGTTAGAGAGTTTGTAGCCATTAAATGTGTTTGATAGAGAGTCTGTAGCCATTAAATGTGTTTGATAGAGAGTCTGTAGCCATTAAATGTGTTTGATAGAGTCTGTAGCCATTAAATGTGTTTGATAGAGAGTCTGTAGCCATTAAATGTGTTTGTTAGAGAGTCTGTAGCCATTAAATGTGTTTGATAGAGTCTGTAGCCATTAAATGTGTTTGATAGAGAGTCTGTAGCCATTAAATGTGTTTGATAGAGAGTCTGTAGCCATTAAATGTGTTTGATAGAGAGTCTGTAGCCATTAAATGTGTTTGTTAGAGAGTCTGTAGCCATTAAATGTGTTTGTTAGAGAGTTTGTAGCCATTAAATGTGTTTGATAGAGAGTCTGTAGCCATTAAATGTGTTTGATAGAGTCTGTAGCCATTAAATGTGTTTGATAGAGAGTCTGTAGCCATTAAATGTGTTTGTTAGAGAGTCTGTAGCCATTAAATGTGTTTGATAGAGAGTCTGTAGCCATTAAATGTGTTTGATAGAGAGTCTGTAGCCATTAAATGTGTTTGTTAGAGAGTCTGTAGCCATTAAATGTGTTTGATAGAGAGTCTGTAGCCATTAAATGTGTTTGATATAGTCTGTAGCCATTAAATGTGTTGGATAGAGAGTCTGTAGCCATTAAATGTGTTTGATAGAGAGTCTGTTGCCATTAAATGTGTTTGATAGAGAGTCTGTAGCCATTAAATGTTTGATAGAGAGTCTGTAGCCATTAAATGTGTTTGTTAGAGAGTTTGTAGCCATTAAATGTGTTTGATAGAGAGTCTGTAGCCATTAAATGTGTTTGATAGAGAGTCTGTAGCCATTAAATGTGTTTGATAGAGAGTCTGTAGCCATTAAATGTGTTTGTTAGAGAGTCTGTAGCCATTAAATGTGTTTGATAGAGAGTCTGTAGCCATTAAATGTGTTTGATAGAGAGTCTGTAGCCATTAAATGTGTTTGATAAAGAGTCTGTTGCAATTAAATGTGTTTGATAGAGAGTCTGTAGCCATTAAATGTGTTTGATAGAGAGTCTGTAGCCATTAAATGTGTTTGATAGAGAGTCTGTAGCCATTAAATGTGTTTGTTAGAGAGTCTGTAGCCATTAAATGTGTTTGTTAGAGAGTCTGTAGCCATTAAATGTGTTTGATAGAGTCTGTAGCCATTAAATGTGTTTGATAGAGAGTCTGTAGCCATTAAATGTGTTTGATAGAGAGTCTGTAGCCATTAAATGTGTTTGATAGAGAGTCTGTAGCCATTAAATGTGTTTGATAGAGAGTCTGTAGCCATTAAATGTGTTTGTTAGAGAGTCTGTAGCCATTAAATGTGTTTGATAGAGAGTCTGTAGCCATTAAATGTGTTTGATAGAGAGTCTGTAGCCATTAAATGTGTTTGATAGAGAGTCTGTAGCCATTAAATGTGTTTGATAGAGAGTCTGTAGCCATTAAATGTGTTTGATAGAGAGTCTGTAGCCATTAAATGTGTTTGTAGAGAGTCTGTAGCCATTAAATGTGTTTGATAGAGAGTCTGTAGCCATTAAATGTGTTTGATAGAGAGTCTGTAGCCATTAAATGTGTTTGATAGAGAGTCTGTAGCCATTAAATGTGTTTGTTAGAGAGTCTGTAGCCATTAAATGTGTTTGATAGAGAGTCTGTAGCCATTAAATGTGTTTGATAGAGAGTCTGTAGCCATTAAATGTGTTTGTTAGAGAGTCTGTAGCCATTAAATGTGTTTGATAGAGAGTCTGTAGCCATTAAATGTGTTTGATAGAGAGTCTGTAGCCATTAAATGTGTTTGTTAGAGAGTCTGTAGCCATTAAATGTGTTTGATAGAGAGTCTGTAGCCATTAAATGTGTTGGATAGAGAGTCTGTAGCCATTAAATGTGTTTGATAGAGAGTCTGTAGCCATTAAATGTGTTTGATAGAGAGTCTGTAGCCATTAAATGTTTGATAGAGAGTCTGTAGCCATTAAATGTGTTTGTTAGAGAGTCTGTAGCCATTAAATGTGTTTGATAGAGAGTCTGTAGCCATTAAATGTGTTTGATAGAGAGTCTGTAGCCATTAAATGTGTTTGATAGAGAGTCTGTAGCCATTAAATGTGTTTGATAGAGAGTCTGTAGCCATTAAATGTGTTTGATAGAGAGTCTGTAGCCATTAAATGTGTTTGTTAGAGAGTCTGTAGCCATTAAATGTGTTTGATAGAGAGTCTGTAGCCATTAAATGTGTTTGATAGAGAGTCTGTAGCCATTAAATGTGTTTGTTAGAGAGTCTGTAGCCATTAAATGTGTTTGATAGAGAGTCTGTAGCCATTAAATGTGTTTGATAGAGAGTCTGTAGCCATTAAATGTGTTTGATAGAGAGTCTGTAGCCATTAAATGTGTTTGATAGAGAGTCTGTAGCCATTAAATGTGTTTGATAGAGTCTGTAGCCATTAAATGTGTTTGTTAGAGAGTTTGTAGCCATTAAATGTGTTTGATAGAGAGTCTGTAGCCATTAAATGTGTTTGATAGAGAGTCTGTAGCCATTAAATGTGTTTGTTAGAGAGTCTGTAGCCATTAAATGTGTTTGATAGAGAGTCTGTAGCCATTAAATGTGTTTGATAGAGAGTCTGTAGCCATTAAATGTGTTTGATAGAGAGTCTGTAGCCATTAAATGTGTTTGTTAGAGAGTCTGTAGCCATTAAATGTGTTTGTTAGAGAGTCTGTAGCCATTAAATGTGTTTGATAGAGAGTCTGTAGCCATTAAATGTGTTTGATAGAGAGTCTGTAGCCATTAAATGTGTTTGATAGAGTCTGTAGCCATTAAATGTGTTTGATAGAGAGTCTGTAGCCATTAAATGTGTTTGTTAGAGAGTCTGTAGCCATTAAATGTGTTTGATAGAGTCTGTAGCCATTAAATGTGTTTGATAGAGAGTCTGTAGCCATTAAATGTGTTTGATAGAGAGTCTGTAGCCATTAAATGTGTTTGATAGAGAGTCTGTAGCCATTAAATGTGTTTGTTAGAGAGTCTGTAGCCATTAAATGTGTTTGTTAGAGAGTCTGTAGCCATTAAATGTGTTTGATAGAGAGTCTGTAGCCATTAAATGTGTTTGATAGAGAGTCTGTAGCCATTAAATGTGTTTGATAGAGAGTCTGTAGCCATTAAATGTGTTTGATAGAGAGTCTGTAGCCATTAAATGTGTTTGATAGAGAGTCTGTAGCCATTAAATGTGTTTGATAGAGAGTCTGTAGCCATTAAATGTGTTTGATAGAGTCTGTAGCCATTAAATGTGTTTGATAGAGAGTCTGTAGCCATTAAATGTGTTTGTTAGAGAGTCTGTAGCCATTAAATGTGTTTGATAGAGAGTCTGTAGCCATTAAATGTGTTTGATAGAGAGTCTGTAGCCATTAAATGTGTTTGTTAGAGAGTCTGTAGCCAGAGAGTCTGTAGCCATTAAATGTGTTTGATAGAGAGTCTGTAGCCATTAAATGTGTTTGATAGAGTCTGTAGCCATGATAAATGTGTTTGATAGAGTCTGTAGCCATTAAATGTGTTTGATAGAGAGTCTGTAGCCATTAAATGTGTTTGATAGAGAGTCTGTAGCCATTAAATGTGTTTGATAGAGAGTCTGTAGCCATTAAATGTGTTTGATAGAGAGTCTGTAGCCATTAAATGTGTTTGTTAGAGAGTCTGTAGCCATTAAATGTGTTTGATAGAGAGTCTGTAGCCATTAAATGTGTTTGATAGAGAGTCTGTAGCCATTAAATGTGTTTGATAGAGAGTCTGTAGCCATTAAATGTGTTTGTTAGAGAGTCTGTAGCCATTAAATGTGTTTGATAGAGAGTCTGTAGCCATTAAATGTGTTTGATAGAGTCTGTAGCCATTAAATGTGTTTGATAGAGAGTCTGTAGCCATTAAATGTGTTTGTTAGAGAGTCTGTAGCCATTAAATGTGTTTGATAGAGAGTCTGTAGCCATTAAATGTGTTTGATAGAGAGTCTGTAGCCATTAAATGTGTTTGTTAGAGAGTCTGTAGCCATTAAATGTGTTTGATAGAGAGTCTGTAGCCATTAAATGTGTTTGATAGAGAGTCTGTAGCCATTAAATGTGTTTGTTAGAGAGTCTGTAGCCATTAAATGTGTTTGTTAGAGAGTCTGTAGCCATTAAATGTGTTTGATAGAGAGTCTGTAGCCATTAAATGTGTTTGATAGAGTCTGTAGCCATTAAATGTGTTTGATAGAGAGTCTGTAGCCATTAAATGTGTTTGATAGAGTCTGTAGCCATTAAATGTGTTTGATAGAGAGTCTGTAGCCATTAAATGTGTTTGATAGAGAGTCTGTAGCCATTAAATGTGTTTGATAGAGTCTGTAGCCATTAAATGTGTTTGATAGAGAGTCTGTAGCCATTAAATGTGTTTGATAGAGAGTCTGTAGCCATTAAATGTGTTTGTTAGAGAGTCTGTAGCCATTAAATGTGTTTGATAGAGAGTCTGTAGCCATTAAATGTGTTTGATAGAGAGTCTGTAGCCATTAAATGTGTTTGATAGAGAGTCTGTAGCCATTAAATGTGTTTGTTAGAGAGTCTGTAGCCATTAAATGTGTTTGTTAGAGAGTCTGTAGCCATTAAATGTGTTTGATAGAGAGTCTGTAGCCATTAAATGTGTTTGATAGAGAGTCTGTAGCCATTAAATGTGTTTGATAGTCTGTAGCCATTAAATGTGTTTGATAGAGAGTCTGTAGCCATTAAATGTGTTTGTTAGAGAGTCTGTAGCCATTAAATGTGTTTGATAGAGTCTGTAGCCATTAAATGTGTTTGATAGAGAGTCTGTAGCCATTAAATGTGTTTGATAGAGAGTCTGTAGCCATTAAATGTGTTTGATAGAGAGTCTGTAGCCATTAAATGTGTTTGTTAGAGAGTCTGTAGCCATTAAATGTGTTTGTTAGAGAGTCTGTAGCCATTAAATGTGTTTGATAGAGAGTCTGTAGCCATTAAATGTGTTTGATAGAGAGTCTGTAGCCATTAAATGTGTTTGATAGAGAGTCTGTAGCCATTAAATGTGTTTGATAGAGAGTCTGTAGCCATTAAATGTGTTTGTTAGAGAGTCTGTAGCCATTAAATGTGTTTGTTAGAGAGTCTGTAGCCATTAAATGTGTTTGATAGAGAGTCTGTAGCCATTAAATGTGTTTGATAGAGTCTGTAGCCATTAAATGTGTTTGATAGAGAGTCTGTAGCCATTAAATGTGTTTGATAGAGTCTGTAGCCATTAAATGTGTTTGATAGAGAGTCTGTAGCCATTAAATGTGTTTGATAGAGAGTCTGTAGCCATTAAATGTGTTTGATAGAGTCTGTAGCCATTAAATGTGTTTGATAGAGAGTCTGTAGCCATTAAATGTGTTTGTTAGAGAGTCTGTAGCCATTAAATGTGTTTGATAGAGAGTCTGTAGCCATTAAATGTGTTTGATAGAGAGTCTGTAGCCATTAAATGTGTTTGTTAGAGAGTCTGTAGCCATTAAATGTGTTTGTTAGAGAGTCTGTAGCCATTAAATGTGTTTGATAGAGAGTCTGTAGCCATTAAATGTGTTTGATAGAGTCTGTAGCCATTAAATGTGTTTGATAGAGAGTCTGTAGCCATTAAATGTGTTTGATAGAGTCTGTAGCCATTAAATGTGTTTGATAGAGAGTCTGTAGCCATTAAATGTGTTTGATAGAGAGTCTGTAGCCATTAAATGTGTTTGATAGAGTCTGTAGCCATTAAATGTGTTTGATAGAGAGTCTGTAGCCATTAAATGTGTTTGATAGAGAGTCTGTAGCCATTAAATGTGTTTGTTAGAGAGTCTGTAGCCATTAAATGTGTTTGATAGAGAGTCTGTAGCCATTAAATGTGTTTGATAGAGAGTCTGTAGCCATTAAATGTGTTTGATAGAGAGTCTGTAGCCATTAAATGTGTTTGATAGAGAGTCTGTAGCCATTAAATGTGTTTGTTAGAGAGTTTGTAGCCATTAAATGTGTTTGATAGAGAGTCTGTAGCCATTAAATGTGTTTGATAGAGAGTCTGTAGCCATTAAATGTGTTTGATAGTCTGTAGCCATTAAATGTGTTTGATAGAGAGTCTGTAGCCATTAAATGTGTTTGTTAGAGAGTCTGTAGCCATTAAATGTGTTTGATAGAGTCTGTAGCCATTAAATGTGTTTGATAGAGAGTCTGTAGCCATTAAATGTGTTTGATAGAGAGTCTGTAGCCATTAAATGTGTTTGATAGAGAGTCTGTAGCCATTAAATGTGTTTGTTAGAGAGTCTGTAGCCATTAAATGTGTTTGTTAGAGAGTTTGTAGCCATTAAATGTGTTTGATAGAGAGTCTGTAGCCATTAAATGTGTTTGATAGAGAGTCTGTAGCCATTAAATGTGTTTGATAGAGAGTCTGTAGCCATTAAATGTGTTTGATAGAGAGTCTGTAGCCATTAAATGTGTTTGTTAGAGAGTCTGTAGCCATTAAATGTGTTTGTTAGAGAGTCTGTAGCCATTAAATGTGTTTGATAGAGAGTCTGTAGCCATTAAATGTGTTTGATAGAGTCTGTAGCCATTAAATGTGTTTGATAGAGAGTCTGTAGCCATTAAATGTGTTTGATAGAGTCTGTAGCCATTAAATGTGTTTGATAGAGAGTCTGTAGCCATTAAATGTGTTTGATAGAGAGTCTGTAGCCATTAAATGTGTTTGATAGAGTCTGTAGCCATTAAATGTGTTTGATAGAGAGTCTGTAGCCATTAAATGTGTTTGTTAGAGAGTCTGTAGCCATTAAATGTGTTTGATAGAGAGTCTGTAGCCATTAAATGTGTTTGATAGAGAGTCTGTAGCCATTAAATGTGTTTGATAGAGAGTCTGTAGCCATTAAATGTGTTTGATAGAGAGTCTGTAGCCATTAAATGTGTTTGATAGAGAGTCTGTAGCCATTAAATGTGTTTGTTAGAGAGTCTGTAGCCATTAAATGTGTTTGTTAGAGAGTCTGTAGCCATTAAATGTGTTTGATAGAGAGTCTGTAGCCATTAAATGTGTTTGATAGAGAGTCTGTAGCCATTAAATGTGTTTGATAGAGAGTCTGTAGCCATTAAATGTGTTTGATAGAGAGTCTGTAGCCATTAAATGTGTTTGTTAGAGAGTCTGTAGCCATTAAATGTGTTTGATAGAGTCTGTAGCCATTAAATGTGTTTGATAGAGAGTCTGTAGCCATTAAATGTGTTTGATAGAGAGTCTGTAGCCATTAAATGTGTTTGATAGAGAGTCTGTAGCCATTAAATGTGTTTGTTAGAGAGTCTGTAGCCATTAAATGTGTTTGTTAGAGAGTCTGTAGCCATTAAATGTGTTTGATAGAGAGTCTGTAGCCATTAAATGTGTTTGATAGAGAGTCTGTAGCCATTAAATGTGTTTGATAGAGAGTCTGTAGCCATTAAATGTGTTTGATAGAGAGTCTGTAGCCATTAAATGTGTTTGTTAGAGAGTCTGTAGCCATTAAATGTGTTTGATAGAGAGTCTGTAGCCATTAAATGTGTTTGATAGAGTCTGTAGCCATTAAATGTGTTTGATAGAGTCTGTAGCCATTAAATGTGTTTGATAGAGAGTCTGTAGCCATTAAATGTGTTTGATAGAGAGTCTGTAGCCATTAAATGTGTTTGATAGAGTCTGTAGCCATTAAATGTGTTTGATAGAGAGTCTGTAGCCATTAAATGTGTTTGTTAGAGAGTCTGTAGCCATTAAATGTGTTTGATAGAGAGTCTGTAGCCATTAAATGTGTTTGATAGAGAGTCTGTAGCCATTAAATGTGTTTGATAGAGAGTCTGTAGCCATTAAATGTGTTTGTTAGAGAGTCTGTAGCCATTAAATGTGTTTGATAGAGAGTCTGTAGCCATTAAATGTGTTTGATAGAGTCTGTAGCCATTAAATGTGTTTGATAGAGAGTCTGTAGCCATTAAATGTGTTTGTTAGAGAGTCTGTAGCCATTAAATGTGTTTGATAGAGAGTCTGTAGCCATTAAATGTGTTTGATAGAGAGTCTGTAGCCATTAAATGTGTTTGTTAGAGAGTCTGTAGCCATTAAATGTGTTTGATAGAGAGTCTGTAGCCATTAAATGTGTTTGATAGAGAGTCTGTAGCCATTAAATGTGTTTGTTAGAGAGTCTGTAGCCATTAAATGTGTTTGTTAGAGAGTCTGTAGCCATTAAATGTGTTTGATAGAGAGTCTGTAGCCATTAAATGTGTTTGATAGAGTCTGTAGCCATTAAATGTGTTTGATAGAGAGTCTGTAGCCATTAAATGTGTTTGTTAGAGAGTCTGTAGCCATTAAATGTGTTTGATAGAGAGTCTGTAGCCATTAAATGTGTTTGATAGAGAGTCTGTAGCCATTAAATGTGTTTGTTAGAGAGTCTGTAGCCATTAAATGTGTTTGATAGAGAGTCTGTAGCCATTAAATGTGTTTGATAGAGTCTGTAGCCATTAAATGTGTTTGATAGAGAGTCTGTAGCCATTAAATGTGTTTGATAGAGAGTCTGTAGCCATTAAATGTGTTTGATAGAGTCTGTAGCCATTAAATGTGTTTGATAGAGAGTCTGTAGCCATTAAATGTGTTTGATAGAGAGTCTGTAGCCATTAAATGTGTTTGTTAGAGAGTCTGTAGCCATTAAATGTGTTTGATAGAGAGTCTGTAGCCATTAAATGTGTTTGATAGAGAGTCTGTAGCCATTAAATGTGTTTGATAGAGAGTCTGTAGCCATTAAATGTGTTTGTTAGAGAGTCTGTAGCCATTAAATGTGTTTGTTAGAGAGTCTGTAGCCATTAAATGTGTTTGATAGAGAGTCTGTAGCCATTAAATGTGTTTGATAGAGAGTCTGTAGCCATTAAATGTGTTTGATAGTCTGTAGCCATTAAATGTGTTTGATAGAGAGTCTGTAGCCATTAAATGTGTTTGTTAGAGAGTCTGTAGCCATTAAATGTGTTTGATAGAGTCTGTAGCCATTAAATGTGTTTGATAGAGAGTCTGTAGCCATTAAATGTGTTTGATAGAGAGTCTGTAGCCATTAAATGTGTTTGATAGAGAGTCTGTAGCCATTAAATGTGTTTGTTAGAGAGTCTGTAGCCATTAAATGTGTTTGTTAGAGAGTCTGTAGCCATTAAATGTGTTTGATAGAGAGTCTGTAGCCATTAAATGTGTTTGATAGAGAGTCTGTAGCCATTAAATGTGTTTGATAGAGAGTCTGTAGCCATTAAATGTGTTTGATAGAGAGTCTGTAGCCATTAAATGTGTTTGTTAGAGAGTCTGTAGCCATTAAATGTGTTTGTTAGAGAGTCTGTAGCCATTAAATGTGTTTGATAGAGAGTCTGTAGCCATTAAATGTGTTTGATAGAGAGTCTGTAGCCATTAAATGTGTTTGATAGAGAGTCTGTAGCCATTAAATGTGTTTGTTAGAGAGTCTGTAGCCATTAAATGTGTTTGATAGAGAGTCTGTAGCCATTAAATGTGTTTGATAGAGAGTCTGTAGCCATTAAATGTGTTTGATAGAGAGTCTGTAGCCATTAAATGTGTTTGTTAGAGAGTCTGTAGCCATTAAATGTGTTTGTTAGAGAGTCTGTAGCCATTAAATGTGTTTGATAGAGTCTGTAGCCATTAAATGTGTTTGATAGAGAGTCTGTAGCCATTAAATGTGTTTGATAGAGAGTCTGTAGCCATTAAATGTGTTTGATAGAGTCTGTAGCCATTAAATGTGTTTGATAGAGAGTCTGTAGCCATTAAATGTGTTTGTTAGAGAGTCTGTAGCCATTAAATGTGTTTGATAGAGAGTCTGTAGCCATTAAATGTGTTTGATAGAGAGTCTGTAGCCATTAAATGTGTTTGATAGAGAGTCTGTAGCCATTAAATGTGTTTGATAGAGAGTCTGTAGCCATTAAATGTGTTTGATAGAGAGTCTGTAGCCATTAAATGTGTTTGATAGAGAGTCTGTAGCCATTAAATGTGTTTGTTAGAGAGTCTGTAGCCATTAAATGTGTTTGTTAGAGAGTCTGTAGCCATTAAATGTGTTTGATAGAGTCTGTAGCCATTAAATGTGTTTGATAGAGAGTCTGTAGCCATTAAATGTGTTTGATAGAGAGTCTGTAGCCATTAAATGTGTTTGATAGAGTCTGTAGCCATTAAATGTGTTTGATAGAGAGTCTGTAGCCATTAAATGTGTTTGTTAGAGAGTCTGTAGCCATTAAATGTGTTTGATAGAGAGTCTGTAGCCATTAAATGTGTTTGATAGAGAGTCTGTAGCCATTAAATGTGTTTGATAGAGAGTCTGTAGCCATTAAATGTGTTTGTTAGAGAGTCTGTAGCCATTAAATGTGTTTGATAGAGAGTCTGTAGCCATTAAATGTGTTTGATAGAGTCTGTAGCCATTAAATGTGTTTGATAGAGAGTCTGTAGCCATTAAATGTGTTTGTTAGAGAGTCTGTAGCCATTAAATGTGTTTGATAGAGAGTCTGTAGCCATTAAATGTGTTTGATAGAGAGTCTGTAGCCATTAAATGTGTTTGTTAGAGAGTCTGTAGCCATTAAATGTGTTTGATAGAGAGTCTGTAGCCATTAAATGTGTTTGATAGAGAGTCTGTAGCCATTAAATGTGTTTGATAGAGAGTCTGTAGCCATTAAATGTGTTTGTTAGAGAGTCTGTAGCCATTAAATGTGTTTGTTAGAGAGTCTGTAGCCATTAAATGTGTTTGATAGAGTCTGTAGCCATTAAATGTGTTTGATAGAGAGTCTGTAGCCATTAAATGTGTTTGATAGAGAGTCTGTAGCCATTAAATGTGTTTGATAGAGTCTGTAGCCATTAAATGTGTTTGATAGAGAGTCTGTAGCCATTAAATGTGTTTGTTAGAGAGTCTGTAGCCATTAAATGTGTTTGATAGAGAGTCTGTAGCCATTAAATGTGTTTGATAGAGAGTCTGTAGCCATTAAATGTGTTTGATAGAGAGTCTGTAGCCATTAAATGTGTTTGTTAGAGAGTCTGTAGCCATTAAATGTGTTTGATAGAGAGTCTGTAGCCATTAAATGTGTTTGATAGAGAGTCTGTAGCCATTAAATGTGTTTGATAGAGAGTCTGTAGCCATTAAATGTGTTTGATAGAGAGTCTGTAGCCATTAAATGTGTTTGATAGAGAGTCTGTAGCCATTAAATGTGTTTGTTAGAGAGTCTGTAGCCATTAAATGTGTTTGATAGAGTCTGTAGCCATTAAATGTGTTTGATAGAGAGTCTGTAGCCATTAAATGTGTTTGATAGAGAGTCTGTAGCCATTAAATGTGTTTGATAGAGAGTCTGTAGCCATTAAATGTGTTTGATAGAGAGTCTGTAGCCATTAAATGTGTTTGTTAGAGAGTCTGTAGCCATTAAATGTGTTTGATAGAGAGTCTGTAGCCATTAAATGTGTTTGATAGAGAGTCTGTAGCCATTAAATGTGTTTGATAGAGAGTCTGTAGCCATTAAATGTGTTTGATAGAGAGTCTGTAGCCATTAAATGTGTTTGATAGAGAGTCTGTAGCCATTAAATGTGTTTGTTAGAGAGTCTGTAGCCATTAAATGTGTTTGATAGAGAGTCTGTAGCCATTAAATGTGTTTGATAGAGAGTCTGTAGCCATTAAATGTGTTTGATAGAGAGTCTGTAGCCATTAAATGTGTTTGATAGAGAGTCTGTAGCCATTAAATGTGTTTGATAGAGAGTCTGTAGCCATTAAATGTGTTTGTTAGAGAGTCTGTAGCCATTAAATGTGTTTGATAGAGAGTCTGTAGCCATTAAATGTGTTTGATAGAGAGTCTGTAGCCATTAAATGTGTTTGTTAGAGAGTCTGTAGCCATTAAATGTGTTTGATAGAGTCTGTAGCCATTAAATGTGTTTGATAGAGAGTCTGTAGCCATTAAATGTGTTTGATAGAGAGTCTGTAGCCATTAAATGTGTTTGATAGAGAGTCTGTAGCCATTAAATGTTTGATAGAGAGTCTGTAGCCATTAAATGTGTTTGTTAGAGAGTTGTAGCCATTAAATGTGTTTGATAGAGAGTCTGTAGCCATTAAATGTGTTTGATAGAGAGTCTGTAGCCATTAAATGTGTTTGATAGAGAGTCTGTAGCCATTAAATGTGTTTGATAGAGAGTCTGTAGCCATTAAATGTGTTTGATAGAGAGTCTGTAGCCATTAAATGTGTTTGTTAGAGAGTCTGTAGCCATTAAATGTGTTTGATAGAGAGTCTGTAGCCATTAAATGTGTTTGATAGAGAGTCTGTAGCCATTAAATGTGTTTGATAGAGAGTCTGTAGCCATTAAATGTGTTTGTTAGAGAGTCTGTAGCCATTAAATGTGTTTGATAGAGAGTCTGTAGCCATTAAATGTGTTTGATAGAGAGTCTGTAGCCATTAAATGTGTTTGATAGAGAGTCTGTAGCCATTAAATGTGTTTGTTAGAGAGTCTGTAGCCATTAAATGTGTTTGATAGAGAGTCTGTAGCCATTAAATGTGTTTGATAGAGAGTCTGTAGCCATTAAATGTGTTTGATAGAGAGTCTGTAGCCATTAAATGTGTTTGTTAGAGAGTCTGTAGCCATTAAATGTGTTTGATAGAGTCTGTAGCCATTAAATGTGTTTGATAGAGTCTGTAGCCATTAAATGTGTTTGTTAGAGAGTCTGTAGCCATTAAATGTGTTTGATAGAGTCTGTAGCCATTAAATGTGTTTGATAGAGTCTGTAGCCATTAAATGTGTTTGATAGAGTCTGTAGCCATTAAATGTGTTTGATAGAGAGTCTGTAGCCATTAAATGTGTTTGATAGAGAGTCTGTAGCCATTAAATGTGTTTGATAGAGAGTCTGTAGCCATTAAATGTGTTTGTTAGAGAGTCTGTAGCCATTAAATGTGTTTGATAGAGAGTCTGTAGCCATTAAATGTGTTTGATAGAGAGTCTGTAGCCATTAAATGTGTTTGATAGAGAGTCTGTAGCCATTAAATGTGTTTGTTAGAGAGTCTGTAGCCATTAAATGTGTTTGTTAGAGAGTCTGTAGCCATTAAATGTGTTTGATAGAGAGTCTGTAGCCATTAAATGTGTTTGATAGAGAGTCTGTAGCCATTAAATGTGTTTGATAGAGTCTGTAGCCATTAAATGTGTTTGATAGAGAGTCTGTAGCCATTAAATGTGTTTGTTAGAGAGTCTGTAGCCATTAAATGTGTTTGATAGAGTCTGTAGCCATTAAATGTGTTTGATAGAGAGTCTGTAGCCATTAAATGTGTTTGATAGAGAGTCTGTAGCCATTAAATGTGTTTGATAGAGAGTCTGTAGCCATTAAATGTGTTTGATAGAGAGTCTGTAGCCATTAAATGTGTTTGATAGAGAGTCTGTAGCCATTAAATGTGTTTGATAGAGAGTCTGTAGCCATTAAATGTGTTTGATAGAGAGTCTGTAGCCATTAAATGTGTTTGATAGAGAGTCTGTAGCCATTAAATGTGTTTGATAGAGAGTCTGTAGCCATTAAATGTGTTTGTTAGAGAGTCTGTAGCCATTAAATGTGTTTGTTAGAGAGTCTGTAGCCATTAAATGTGTTTGATAGAGAGTCTGTAGCCATTAAATGTGTTTGATAGAGTCTGTAGCCATTAAATGTGTTTGATAGAGAGTCTGTAGCCATTAAATGTGTTTGTTAGAGAGTCTGTAGCCATTAAATGTGTTTGATAGAGAGTCTGTAGCCATTAAATGTGTTTGATAGAGAGTCTGTAGCCATTAAATGTGTTTGTTAGAGAGTCTGTAGCCATTAAATGTGTTTGATAGAGAGTCTGTAGCCATTAAATGTGTTTGATAGAGTCTGTAGCCATTAAATGTGTTTGATAGAGAGTCTGTAGCCATTAAATGTGTTTGATAGAGAGTCTGTAGCCATTAAATGTGTTTGATAGAGTCTGTAGCCATTAAATGTGTTTGATAGAGAGTCTGTAGCCATTAAATGTGTTTGTTAGAGAGTCTGTAGCCATTAAATGTGTTTGATAGAGAGTCTGTAGCCATTAAATGTGTTTGATAGAGAGTCTGTAGCCATTAAATGTGTTTGATAGAGAGTCTGTAGCCATTAAATGTGTTTGATAGAGAGTCTGTAGCCATTAAATGTGTTTGATAGAGAGTCTGTAGCCATTAAATGTGTTTGATAGAGTCTGTAGCCATTAAATGTGTTTGATAGAGAGTCTGTAGCCATTAAATGTGTTTGTTAGAGAGTCTGTAGCCATTAAATGTGTTTGATAGAGAGTCTGTAGCCATTAAATGTGTTTGATAGAGAGTCTGTAGCCATTAAATGTGTTTGTTAGAGAGTCTGTAGCCATTAAATGTGTTTGATAGAGAGTCTGTAGCCATTAAATGTGTTTGATAGAGAGTCTGTAGCCATTAAATGTGTTTGATAGAGAGTCTGTAGCCATTAAATGTGTTTGATAGAGAGTCTGTAGCCATTAAATGTGTTTGATAGAGTCTGTAGCCATTAAATGTGTTTGATAGAGTCTGTAGCCATTAAATGTGTTTGATAGAGAGTCTGTAGCCATTAAATGTGTTTGTTAGAGAGTCTGTAGCCATTAAATGTGTTTGATAGAGAGTCTGTAGCCATTAAATGTGTTTGATAGAGAGTCTGTAGCCATTAAATGTGTTTGTTAGAGAGTCTGTAGCCATTAAATGTGTTTGATAGAGAGTCTGTAGCCATTAAATGTGTTTGATAGAGTCTGTAGCCATTAAATGTGTTTGATAGAGAGTCTGTAGCCATTAAATGTGTTTGATAGAGAGTCTGTAGCCATTAAATGTGTTTGATAGAGTCTGTAGCCATTAAATGTGTTTGATAGAGAGTCTGTAGCCATTAAATGTGTTTGATAGAGAGTCTGTAGCCATTAAATGTGTTTGTTAGAGAGTCTGTAGCCATTAAATGTGTTTGATAGAGAGTCTGTAGCCATTAAATGTGTTTGATAGAGAGTCTGTAGCCATTAAATGTGTTTGATAGAGAGTCTGTAGCCATTAAATGTGTTTGTTAGAGAGTCTGTAGCCATTAAATGTGTTTGATAGAGAGTCTGTAGCCATTAAATGTGTTTGATAGAGAGTCTGTAGCCATTAAATGTGTTTGATAGAGAGTCTGTAGCCATTAAATGTGTTTGATAGAGAGTCTGTAGCCATTAAATGTGTTTGATAGAGAGTCTGTAGCCATTAAATGTGTTTGTTAGAGAGTCTGTAGCCATTAAATGTGTTTGATAGAGTCTGTAGCCATTAAATGTGTTTGATAGAGAGTCTGTAGCCATTAAATGTGTTTGATAGAGAGTCTGTAGCCATTAAATGTGTTTGATAGAGAGTCTGTAGCCATTAAATGTGTTTGATAGAGAGTCTGTAGCCATTAAATGTGTTTGTTAGAGAGTCTGTAGCCATTAAATGTGTTTGATAGAGAGTCTGTAGCCATTAAATGTGTTTGATAGAGAGTCTGTAGCCATTAAATGTGTTTGATAGAGAGTCTGTAGCCATTAAATGTGTTTGATAGAGAGTCTGTAGCCATTAAATGTGTTTGATAGAGAGTCTGTAGCCATTAAATGTGTTTGTTAGAGAGTCTGTAGCCATTAAATGTGTTTGATAGAGAGTCTGTAGCCATTAAATGTGTTTGATAGAGTCTGTAGCCATTAAATGTGTTTGATAGAGAGTCTGTAGCCATTAAATGTGTTTGATAGAGTCTGTAGCCATTAAATGTGTTTGATAGAGAGTCTGTAGCCATTAAATGTGTTTGATAGAGAGTCTGTAGCCATTAAATGTGTTTGATAGAGTCTGTAGCCATTAAATGTGTTTGATAGAGAGTCTGTAGCCATTAAATGTGTTTGATAGAGAGTCTGTAGCCATTAAATGTGTTTGATAGAGAGTCTGTAGCCATTAAATGTGTTTGATAGAGAGTCTGTAGCCATTAAATGTGTTTGATAGAGAGTCTGTAGCCATTAAATGTGTTTGATAGAGAGTCTGTAGCCATTAAATGTGTTTGATAGAGAGTCTGTAGCCATTAAATGTGTTTGATAGAGAGTCTGTAGCCATTAAATGTGTTTGATAGAGAGTCTGTAGCCATTAAATGTGTTTGATAGAGAGTCTGTAGCCATTAAATGTGTTTGATAGAGAGTCTGTAGCCATTAAATGTGTTTGATAGAGAGTCTGTAGCCATTAAATGTGTTTGATAGAGTCTGTAGCCATTAAATGTGTTTGATAGAGAGTCTGTAGCCATTAAATGTGTTTGTTAGAGAGTCTGTAGCCATTAAATGTGTTTGATAGAGTCTGTAGCCATTAAATGTGTTTGATAGAGAGTCTGTAGCCATTAAATGTGTTTGATAGAGAGTCTGTAGCCATTAAATGTGTTTGATAGAGAGTCTGTAGCCATTAAATGTGTTTGTTAGAGAGTCTGTAGCCATTAAATGTGTTTGATAGAGAGTCTGTAGCCATTAAATGTGTTTGATAGAGAGTCTGTAGCCATTAAATGTGTTTGATAGAGAGTCTGTAGCCATTAAATGTGTTTGATAGAGAGTCTGTAGCCATTAAATGTGTTTGATAGAGAGTCTGTAGCCATTAAATGTGTTTGATAGAGAGTCTGTAGCCATTAAATGTGTTTGTTAGAGAGTCTGTAGCCATTAAATGTGTTTGATAGAGAGTCTGTAGCCATTAAATGTGTTTGATAGAGTCTGTAGCCATTAAATGTGTTTGATAGAGAGTCTGTAGCCATTAAATGTGTTTGATAGAGAGTCTGTAGCCATTAAATGTGTTTGATAGAGAGTCTGTAGCCATTAAATGTGTTTGATAGAGAGTCTGTAGCCATTAAATGTGTTTGTTAGAGAGTCTGTAGCCATTAAATGTGTTTGATAGAGAGTCTGTAGCCATTAAATGTGTTTGATAGAGAGTCTGTAGCCATTAAATGTGTTTGATAGAGAGTCTGTAGCCATTAAATGTGTTTGATAGAGAGTCTGTAGCCATTAAATGTGTTTGATATAGAGTCTGTAGCCATTAAATGTGTTTGATAGAGAGTCTGTAGCCATTAAATGTGTTTGATAGAGAGTCTGTAGCCATTAAATGTGTTTGATAGAGAGTCTGTAGCCATTAAATGTGTTTGATAGAGAGTCTGTAGCCATTAAATGTGTTTGATAGAGAGTCTGTAGCCATTAAATGTGTTTGATAGAGAGTCTGTAGCCATTAAATGTGTTTGATAGAGAGTCTGTAGCCATTAAATGTGTTTGATAGAGAGTCTGTAGCCATTAAATGTGTTTGATAGAGAGTCTGTAGCCATTAAATGTGTTTGATAGAGAGTCTGTAGCCATTAAATGTGTTTGATAGAGAGTCTGTAGCCATTAAATGTGTTTGATAGAGAGTCTGTAGCCATTAAATGTGTTTGATAGAGAGTCTGTAGCCATTAAATGTGTTTGATAGAGAGTCTGTAGCCATTAAATGTGTTTGATAGAGAGTCTGTAGCCATTAAATGTGTTTGATAGAGAGTCTGTAGCCATTAAATGTGTTTGTTAGAGAGTCTGTAGCCATTAAATGTGTTTGATAGAGAGTCTGTAGCCATTAAATGTGTTTGATAGAGAGTCTGTAGCCATTAAATGTGTTTGATAGAGTCTGTAGCCATTAAATGTGTTTGATAGAGAGTCTGTAGCCATTAAATGTGTTTGATAGAGAGTCTGTAGCCATTAAATGTGTTTGATAGAGTCTGTAGCCATTAAATGTGTTTGATAGAGAGTCTGTAGCCATTAAATGTGTTTGATAGAGAGTCTGTAGCCATTAAATGTGTTTGATAGAGAGTCTGTAGCCATTAAATGTGTTTGATAGAGAGTCTGTAGCCATTAAATGTGTTTGATAGAGAGTCTGTAGCCATTAAATGTGTTTGATAGAGAGTCTGTAGCCATTAAATGTGTTTGATAGAGAGTCTGTAGCCATTAAATGTGTTTGATAGAGAGTCTGTAGCCATTAAATGTGTTTGATAGAGAGTCTGTAGCCATTAAATGTGTTTGTTAGAGAGTCTGTAGCCATTAAATGTGTTTGATAGAGAGTCTGTAGCCATTAAATGTGTTTGATAGAGAGTCTGTAGCCATTAAATGTGTTTGATAGAGTCTGTAGCCATTAAATGTGTTTGATAGAGAGTCTGTAGCCATTAAATGTGTTTGATAGAGTCTGTAGCCATTAAATGTGTTTGATAGAGAGTCTGTAGCCATTAAATGTGTTTGATAGAGAGTCTGTAGCCATTAAATGTGTTTGATAGAGAGTCTGTAGCCATTAAATGTGTTTGATAGAGAGTCTGTAGCCATTAAATGTGTTTGATAGAGAGTCTGTAGCCATTAAATGTGTTTGATAGAGAGTCTGTAGCCATTAAATGTGTTTGATAGAGAGTCTGTAGCCATTAAATGTGTTTGATAGAGAGTCTGTAGCCATTAAATGTGTTTGATAGAGAGTCTGTAGCCATTAAATGTGTTTGATAGAGAGTCTGTAGCCATTAAATGTGTTTGATAGAGAGTCTGTAGCCATTAAATGTGTTTGATAGAGAGTCTGTAGCCATTAAATGTGTTTGATAGAGAGTCTGTAGCCATTAAATGTGTTTGATAGAGAGTCTGTAGCCATTAAATGTGTTTGATAGAGAGTCTGTAGCCATTAAATGTGTTTGATAGAGAGTCTGTAGCCATTAAATGTGTTTGATAGAGAGTCTGTAGCCATTAAATGTGTTTGATAGAGAGTCTGTAGCCATTAAATGTGTTTGATAGAGAGTCTGTAGCCATTAAATGTGTTTGATAGAGAGTCTGTAGCCATTAAATGTGTTTGATAGAGAGTCTGTAGCCATTAAATGTGTTTGATAGAGAGTCTGTAGCCATTAAATGTGTTTGATAGAGAGTCTGTAGCCATTAAATGTGTTTGATAGAGAGTCTGTAGCCATTAAATGTGTTTGATAGAGAGTCTGTAGCCATTAAATGTGTTTGATAGAGAGTCTGTAGCCATTAAATGTGTTTGATAGAGAGTCTGTAGCCATTAAATGTGTTTGATAGAGAGTCTGTAGCCATTAAATGTGTTTGATAGAGAGTCTGTAGCCATTAAATGTGTTTGATAGAGAGTCTGTAGCCATTAAATGTGTTTGATAGAGAGTCTGTAGCCATTAAATGTGTTTGATAGAGAGTCTGTAGCCATTAAATGTGTTTGATAGAGAGTCTGTAGCCATTAAATGTGTTTGATAGAGAGTCTGTAGCCATTAAATGTGTTTGATAGAGAGTCTGTAGCCATTAAATGTGTTTGATAGAGAGTCTGTAGCCATTAAATGTGTTTGATAGAGAGTCTGTAGCCATTAAATGTGTTTGATAGAGAGTCTGTAGCCATTAAATGTGTTTGATAGAGAGTCTGTAGCCATTAAATGTGTTTGATAGAGAGTCTGTAGCCATTAAATGTGTTTGATAGAGTCTGTAGCCATTAAATGTGTTTGATAGAGAGTCTGTAGCCATTAAATGTGTTTGATAGAGAGTCTGTAGCCATTAAATGTGTTTGATAGAGAGTCTGTAGCCATTAAATGTGTTTGATAGAGAGTCTGTAGCCATTAAATGTGTTTGATAGAGAGTCTGTAGCCATTAAATGTGTTTGATAGAGAGTCTGTAGCCATTAAATGTGTTTGATAGAGAGTCTGTAGCCATTAAATGTGTTTGATAGAGAGTCTGTAGCCATTAAATGTGTTTGATAGAGAGTCTGTAGCCATTAAATGTGTTTGATAGAGAGTCTGTAGCCATTAAATGTGTTTGATAGAGAGTCTGTAGCCATTAAATGTGTTTGATAGAGTCTGTAGCCATTAAATGTGTTTGATAGAGAGTCTGTAGCCATTAAATGTGTTTGATAGAGAGTCTGTAGCCATTAAATGTGTTTGATAGAGAGTCTGTAGCCATTAAATGTGTTTGATAGAGAGTCTGTAGCCATTAAATGTGTTTGATAGAGAGTCTGTAGCCATTAAATGTGTTTGATAGAGAGTCTGTAGCCATTAAATGTGTTTGATAGAGAGTCTGTAGCCATTAAATGTGTTTGATAGAGAGTCTGTAGCCATTAAATGTGTTTGATAGAGAGTCTGTAGCCATTAAATGTGTTTGATAGAGAGTCTGTAGCCATTAAATGTGTTTGATAGAGAGTCTGTAGCCATTAAATGTGTTTGATAGAGAGTCTGTAGCCATTAAATGTGTTTGATAGAGAGTCTGTAGCCATTAAATGTGTTTGATAGAGTCTGTAGCCATTAAATGTGTTTGATAGAGAGTCTGTAGCCATTAAATGTGTTTGATAGAGAGTCTGTAGCCATTAAATGTGTTTGATAGAGTCTGTAGCCATTAAATGTGTTTGATAGAGAGTCTGTAGCCATTAAATGTGTTTGATAGAGAGTCTGTAGCCATTAAATGTGTTTGATAGAGAGTCTGTAGCCATTAAATGTGTTTGATAGAGAGTCTGTAGCCATTAAATGTGTTTGATAGAGAGTCTGTAGCCATTAAATGTGTTTGATAGAGAGTCTGTAGCCATTAAATGTGTTTGATAGAGAGTCTGTAGCCATTAAATGTGTTTGATAGAGAGTCTGTAGCCATTAAATGTGTTTGATAGAGAGTCTGTAGCCATTAAATGTGTTTGATAGAGAGTCTGTAGCCATTAAATGTGTTTGATAGAGAGTCTGTAGCCATTAAATGTGTTTGATAGAGAGTCTGTAGCCATTAAATGTGTTTGATAGAGTCTGTAGCCATTAAATGTGTTTGATAGAGAGTCTGTAGCCATTAAATGTGTTTGATAGAGAGTCTGTAGCCATTAAATGTGTTTGATAGAGAGTCTGTAGCCATTAAATGTGTTTGATAGAGAGTCTGTAGCCATTAAATGTGTTTGATAGAGAGTCTGTAGCCATTAAATGTGTTTGATAGAGAGTCTGTAGCCATTAAATGTGTTTGATAGAGAGTCTGTAGCCATTAAATGTGTTTGATAGAGAGTCTGTAGCCATTAAATGTGTTTGATAGAGAGTCTGTAGCCATTAAATGTGTTTGATAGAGAGTCTGTAGCCATTAAATGTGTTTGATAGAGTCTGTAGCCATTAAATGTGTTTGATAGAGAGTCTGTAGCCATTAAATGTGTTTGATAGAGAGTCTGTAGCCATTAAATGTGTTTGATAGAGTCTGTAGCCATTAAATGTGTTTGATAGAGAGTCTGTAGCCATTAAATGTGTTTGATAGAGAGTCTGTAGCCATTAAATGTGTTTGATAGAGAGTCTGTAGCCATTAAATGTGTTTGATAGAGAGTCTGTAGCCATTAAATGTGTTTGATAGAGAGTCTGTAGCCATTAAATGTGTTTGATAGAGAGTCTGTAGCCATTAAATGTGTTTGATAGAGAGTCTGTAGCCATTAAATGTGTTTGATAGAGAGTCTGTAGCCATTAAATGTGTTTGATAGAGAGTCTGTAGCCATTAAATGTGTTTGATAGAGAGTCTGTAGCCATTAAATGTGTTTGATAGAGTCTGTAGCCATTAAATGTGTTTGATAGAGAGTCTGTAGCCATTAAATGTGTTTGATAGAGAGTCTGTAGCCATTAAATGTGTTTGATAGAGAGTCTGTAGCCATTAAATGTGTTTGATAGAGAGTCTGTAGCCATTAAATGTGTTTGATAGAGAGTCTGTAGCCATTAAATGTGTTTGATAGAGAGTCTGTAGCCATTAAATGTGTTTGATAGAGAGTCTGTAGCCATTAAATGTGTTTGATAGAGAGTCTGTAGCCATTAAATGTGTTTGTTAGAGAGTCTGTAGCCATTAAATGTGTTTGATAGAGAGTCTGTAGCCATTAAATGTGTTTGATAGAGTCTGTAGCCATTAAATGTGTTTGATAGAGAGTCTGTAGCCATTAAATGTGTTTGATAGAGAGTCTGTAGCCATTAAATGTGTTTGATAGAGAGTCTGTAGCCATTAAATGTGTTTGATAGAGAGTCTGTAGCCATTAAATGTGTTTGATAGAGAGTCTGTAGCCATTAAATGTGTTTGATAGAGAGTCTGTAGCCATTAAATGTGTTTGATAGAGTCTGTAGCCATTAAATGTGTTTGATAGAGAGTCTGTAGCCATTAAATGTGTTTGATAGAGAGTCTGTAGCCATTAAATGTGTTTGATAGAGAGTCTGTAGCCATTAAATGTGTTTGATAGAGAGTCTGTAGCCATTAAATGTGTTTGATAGAGAGTCTGTAGCCATTAAATGTGTTTGATAGAGTCTGTAGCCATTAAATGTGTTTGATAGAGAGTCTGTAGCCATTAAATGTGTTTGATAGAGAGTCTGTAGCCATTAAATGTGTTTGATAGAGAGTCTGTAGCCATTAAATGTGTTTGATAGAGAGTCTGTAGCCATTAAATGTGTTTGATAGAGAGTCTGTAGCCATTAAATGTGTTTGATAGAGAGTCTGTAGCCATTAAATGTGTTTGATAGAGAGTCTGTAGCCATTAAATGTGTTTGATAGAGAGTCTGTAGCCATTAAATGTGTTTGATAGAGAGTCTGTAGCCATTAAATGTGTTTGATAGAGAGTCTGTAGCCATTAAATGTGTTTGATAGAGAGTCTGTAGCCATTAAATGTGTTTGATAGAGAGTCTGTAGCCATTAAATGTGTTTGATAGAGAGTCTGTAGCCATTAAATGTGTTTGATAGAGAGTCTGTAGCCATTAAATGTGTTTGATAGAGTCTGTAGCCATTAAATGTGTTTGATAGAGAGTCTGTAGCCATTAAATGTGTTTGATAGAGAGTCTGTAGCCATTAAATGTGTTTGATAGAGAGTCTGTAGCCATTAAATGTGTTTGATAGAGAGTCTGTAGCCATTAAATGTGTTTGATAGAGAGTCTGTAGCCATTAAATGTGTTTGATAGAGAGTCTGTAGCCATTAAATGTGTTTGATAGAGAGTCTGTAGCCATTAAATGTGTTTGATAGAGAGTCTGTAGCCATTAAATGTGTTTGATAGAGAGTCTGTAGCCATTAAATGTGTTTGATAGAGAGTCTGTAGCCATTAAATGTGTTTGATAGAGAGTCTGTAGCCATTAAATGTGTTTGATAGAGAGTCTGTAGCCATTAAATGTGTTTGATAGAGTCTGTAGCCATTAAATGTGTTTGATAGAGAGTCTGTAGCCATTAAATGTGTTTGATAGAGAGTCTGTAGCCATTAAATGTGTTTGATAGAGAGTCTGTAGCCATTAAATGTGTTTGATAGAGAGTCTGTAGCCATTAAATGTGTTTGATAGAGAGTCTGTAGCCATTAAATGTGTTTGATAGAGAGTCTGTAGCCATTAAATGTGTTTGATAGAGAGTCTGTAGCCATTAAATGTGTTTGATAGAGAGTCTGTAGCCATTAAATGTGTTTGATAGAGAGTCTGTAGCCATTAAATGTGTTTGATAGAGAGTCTGTAGCCATTAAATGTGTTTGATAGAGAGTCTGTAGCCATTAAATGTGTTTGATAGAGAGTCTGTAGCCATTAAATGTGTTTGATAGAGAGTCTGTAGCCATTAAATGTGTTTGATAGAGAGTCTGTAGCCATTAAATGTGTTTGATAGAGAGTCTGTAGCCATTAAATGTGTTTGATAGAGAGTCTGTAGCCATTAAATGTGTTTGATAGAGAGTCTGTAGCCATTAAATGTGTTTGATAGAGAGTCTGTAGCCATTAAATGTGTTTGATAGAGAGTCTGTAGCCATTAAATGTGTTTGATAGAGAGTCTGTAGCCATTAAATGTGTTTGATAGAGAGTCTGTAGCCATTAAATGTGTTTGATAGAGAGTCTGTAGCCATTAAATGTGTTTGATAGAGAGTCTGTAGCCATTAAATGTGTTTGATAGAGAGTCTGTAGCCATTAAATGTGTTTGATAGAGAGTCTGTAGCCATTAAATGTGTTTGATAGAGAGTCTGTAGCCATTAAATGTGTTTGATAGAGAGTCTGTAGCCATTAAATGTGTTTGATAGAGAGTCTGTAGCCATTAAATGTGTTTGATAGAGAGTCTGTAGCCATTAAATGTGTTTGATAGAGAGTCTGTAGCCATTAAATGTGTTTGATAGAGAGTCTGTAGCCATTAAATGTGTTTGATAGAGAGTCTGTAGCCATTAAATGTGTTTGATAGAGAGTCTGTAGCCATTAAATGTGTTTGATAGAGAGTCTGTAGCCATTAAATGTGTTTGATAGAGAGTCTGTAGCCATTAAATGTGTTTGATAGAGAGTCTGTAGCCATTAAATGTGTTTGATAGAGAGTCTGTAGCCATTAAATGTGTTTGATAGAGAGTCTGTAGCCATTAAATGTGTTTGATAGAGAGTCTGTAGCCATTAAATGTGTTTGATAGAGAGTCTGTAGCCATTAAATGTGTTTGATAGAGAGTCTGTAGCCATTAAATGTGTTTGATAGAGAGTCTGTAGCCATTAAATGTGTTTGATAGAGAGTCTGTAGCCATTAAATGTGTTTGATAGAGAGTCTGTAGCCATTAAATGTGTTTGATAGAGAGTCTGTAGCCATTAAATGTGTTTGATAGAGAGTCTGTAGCCATTAAATGTGTTTGATAGAGTCTGTAGCCATTAAATGTGTTTGATAGAGAGTCTGTAGCCATTAAATGTGTTTGATAGAGAGTCTGTAGCCATTAAATGTGTTTGATAGAGAGTCTGTAGCCATTAAATGTGTTTGATAGAGAGTCTGTAGCCATTAAATGTGTTTGATAGAGAGTCTGTAGCCATTAAATGTGTTTGATAGAGAGTCTGTAGCCATTAAATGTGTTTGATAGAGAGTCTGTAGCCATTAAATGTGTTTGATAGAGAGTCTGTAGCCATTAAATGTGTTTGATAGAGAGTCTGTAGCCATTAAATGTGTTTGATAGAGAGTCTGTAGCCATTAAATGTGTTTGATAGAGAGTCTGTAGCCATTAAATGTGTTTGATAGAGAGTCTGTAGCCATTAAATGTGTTTGATAGAGAGTCTGTAGCCATTAAATGTGTTTGATAGAGAGTCTGTAGCCATTAAATGTGTTTGATAGAGAGTCTGTAGCCATTAAATGTGTTTGATAGAGAGTCTGTAGCCATTAAATGTGTTTGATAGAGAGTCTGTAGCCATTAAATGTGTTTGATAGAGAGTCTGTAGCCATTAAATGTGTTTGATAGAGAGTCTGTAGCCATTAAATGTGTTTGATAGAGAGTCTGTAGCCATTAAATGTGTTTGATAGAGAGTCTGTAGCCATTAAATGTGTTTGATAGAGAGTCTGTAGCCATTAAATGTGTTTGATAGAGAGTCTGTAGCCATTAAATGTGTTTGATAGAGAGTCTGTAGCCATTAAATGTGTTTGATAGAGAGTCTGTAGCCATTAAATGTGTTTGATAGAGAGTCTGTAGCCATTAAATGTGTTTGATAGAGAGTCTGTAGCCATTAAATGTGTTTGATAGAGAGTCTGTAGCCATTAAATGTGTTTGATAGAGAGTCTGTAGCCATTAAATGTGTTTGATAGAGAGTCTGTAGCCATTAAATGTGTTTGATAGAGAGTCTGTAGCCATTAAATGTGTTTGATAGAGAGTCTGTAGCCATTAAATGTGTTTGATAGAGAGTCTGTAGCCATTAAATGTGTTTGATAGAGAGTCTGTAGCCATTAAATGTGTTTGATAGAGTCTGTAGCCATTAAATGTGTTTGATAGAGAGTCTGTAGCCATTAAATGTGTTTGATAGAGAGTCTGTAGCCATTAAATGTGTTTGATAGAGTCTGTAGCCATTAAATGTGTTTGATAGAGAGTCTGTAGCCATTAAATGTGTTTGATAGAGAGTCTGTAGCCATTAAATGTGTTTGATAGAGAGTCTGTAGCCATTAAATGTGTTTGATAGAGAGTCTGTAGCCATTAAATGTGTTTGATAGAGAGTCTGTAGCCATTAAATGTGTTTGATAGAGAGTCTGTAGCCATTAAATGTGTTTGATAGAGAGTCTGTAGCCATTAAATGTGTTTGATAGAGAGTCTGTAGCCATTAAATGTGTTTGATAGAGAGTCTGTAGCCATTAAATGTGTTTGATAGAGAGTCTGTAGCCATTAAATGTGTTTGATAGAGAGTCTGTAGCCATTAAATGTGTTTGATAGAGTCTGTAGCCATTAAATGTGTTTGATAGAGAGTCTGTAGCCATTAAATGTGTTTGATAGAGAGTCTGTAGCCATTAAATGTGTTTGATAGAGAGTCTGTAGCCATTAAATGTGTTTGATAGAGAGTCTGTAGCCATTAAATGTGTTTGATAGAGAGTCTGTAGCCATTAAATGTGTTTGATAGAGAGTCTGTAGCCATTAAATGTGTTTGATAGAGAGTCTGTAGCCATTAAATGTGTTTGATAGAGAGTCTGTAGCCATTAAATGTGTTTGATAGAGAGTCTGTAGCCATTAAATGTGTTTGATAGAGAGTCTGTAGCCATTAAATGTGTTTGATAGAGAGTCTGTAGCCATTAAATGTGTTTGATAGAGAGTCTGTAGCCATTAAATGTGTTTGATAGAGAGTCTGTAGCCATTAAATGTGTTTGATAGAGAGTCTGTAGCCATTAAATGTGTTTGATAGAGAGTCTGTAGCCATTAAATGTGTTTGATAGAGAGTCTGTAGCCATTAAATGTGTTTGATAGAGAGTCTGTAGCCATTAAATGTGTTTGATAGAGAGTCTGTAGCCATTAAATGTGTTTGATAGAGAGTCTGTAGCCATTAAATGTGTTTGATAGAGAGTCTGTAGCCATTAAATGTGTTTGATAGAGAGTCTGTAGCCATTAAATGTGTTTGATAGAGAGTCTGTAGCCATTAAATGTGTTTGATAGAGAGTCTGTAGCCATTAAATGTGTTTGATAGAGAGTCTGTAGCCATTAAATGTGTTTGATAGAGAGTCTGTAGCCATTAAATGTGTTTGATAGAGAGTCTGTAGCCATTAAATGTGTTTGATAGAGAGTCTGTAGCCATTAAATGTGTTTGATAGAGAGTCTGTAGCCATTAAATGTGTTTGATAGAGAGTCTGTAGCCATTAAATGTGTTTGATAGAGAGTCTGTAGCCATTAAATGTGTTTGATAGAGAGTCTGTAGCCATTAAATGTGTTTGATAGAGAGTCTGTAGCCATTAAATGTGTTTGATAGAGAGTCTGTAGCCATTAAATGTGTTTGATAGAGAGTCTGTAGCCATTAAATGTGTTTGATAGAGAGTCTGTAGCCATTAAATGTGTTTGATAGAGAGTCTGTAGCCATTAAATGTGTTTGATAGAGAGTCTGTAGCCATTAAATGTGTTTGATAGAGAGTCTGTAGCCATTAAATGTGTTTGATAGAGAGTCTGTAGCCATTAAATGTGTTTGATAGAGAGTCTGTAGCCATTAAATGTGTTTGATAGAGAGTCTGTAGCCATTAAATGTGTTTGATAGAGAGTCTGTAGCCATTAAATGTGTTTGATAGAGAGTCTGTAGCCATTAAATGTGTTTGATAGAGAGTCTGTAGCCATTAAATGTGTTTGATAGAGAGTCTGTAGCCATTAAATGTGTTTGATAGAGAGTCTGTAGCCATTAAATGTGTTTGATAGAGAGTCTGTAGCCATTAAATGTGTTTGATAGAGAGTCTGTAGCCATTAAATGTGTTTGATAGAGAGTCTGTAGCCATTAAATGTGTTTGATAGAGAGTCTGTAGCCATTAAATGTGTTTGATAGAGAGTCTGTAGCCATTAAATGTGTTTGATAGAGAGTCTGTAGCCATTAAATGTGTTTGATAGAGAGTCTGTAGCCATTAAATGTGTTTGATAGAGAGTCTGTAGCCATTAAATGTGTTTGATAGAGAGTCTGTAGCCATTAAATGTGTTTGATAGAGAGTCTGTAGCCATTAAATGTGTTTGATAGAGAGTCTGTAGCCATTAAATGTGTTTGATAGAGAGTCTGTAGCCATTAAATGTGTTTGATAGAGAGTCTGTAGCCATTAAATGTGTTTGATAGAGAGTCTGTAGCCATTAAATGTGTTTGATAGAGAGTCTGTAGCCATTAAATGTGTTTGATAGAGAGTCTGTAGCCATTAAATGTGTTTGATAGAGAGTCTGTAGCCATTAAATGTGTTTGATAGAGAGTCTGTAGCCATTAAATGTGTTTGATAGAGAGTCTGTAGCCATTAAATGTGTTTGATAGAGAGTCTGTAGCCATTAAATGTGTTTGATAGAGAGTCTGTAGCCATTAAATGTGTTTGATAGAGAGTCTGTAGCCATTAAATGTGTTTGATAGAGTCTGTAGCCATTAAATGTGTTTGATAGAGAGTCTGTAGCCATTAAATGTGTTTGATAGAGAGTCTGTAGCCATTAAATGTGTTTGATAGAGAGTCTGTAGCCATTAAATGTGTTTGATAGAGAGTCTGTAGCCATTAAATGTGTTTGATAGAGAGTCTGTAGCCATTAAATGTGTTTGATAGAGAGTCTGTAGCCATTAAATGTGTTTGATAGAGAGTCTGTAGCCATTAAATGTGTTTGATAGAGAGTCTGTAGCCATTAAATGTGTTTGATAGAGAGTCTGTAGCCATTAAATGTGTTTGATAGAGAGTCTGTAGCCATTAAATGTGTTTGATAGAGAGTCTGTAGCCATTAAATGTGTTTGATAGAGAGTCTGTAGCCATTAAATGTGTTTGATAGAGAGTCTGTAGCCATTAAATGTGTTTGATAGAGTCTGTAGCCATTAAATGTGTTTGATAGAGAGTCTGTAGCCATTAAATGTGTTTGATAGAGAGTCTGTAGCCATTAAATGTGTTTGATAGAGAGTCTGTAGCCATTAAATGTGTTTGATAGAGAGTCTGTAGCCATTAAATGTGTTTGATAGAGAGTCTGTAGCCATTAAATGTGTTTGATAGAGAGTCTGTAGCCATTAAATGTGTTTGATAGAGAGTCTGTAGCCATTAAATGTGTTTGATAGAGAGTCTGTAGCCATTAAATGTGTTTGATAGAGAGTCTGTAGCCATTAAATGTGTTTGATAGAGAGTCTGTAGCCATTAAATGTGTTTGATAGAGAGTCTGTAGCCATTAAATGTGTTTGATAGAGAGTCTGTAGCCATTAAATGTGTTTGATAGAGAGTCTGTAGCCATTAAATGTGTTTGATAGAGAGTCTGTAGCCATTAAATGTGTTTGATAGAGAGTCTGTAGCCATTAAATGTGTTTGATAGAGAGTCTGTAGCCATTAAATGTGTTTGATAGAGAGTCTGTAGCCATTAAATGTGTTTGATAGAGAGTCTGTAGCCATTAAATGTGTTTGATAGAGAGTCTGTAGCCATTAAATGTGTTTGATAGAGAGTCTGTAGCCATTAAATGTGTTTGATAGAGAGTCTGTAGCCATTAAATGTGTTTGATAGAGAGTCTGTAGCCATTAAATGTGTTTGATAGAGAGTCTGTAGCCATTAAATGTGTTTGATAGAGAGTCTGTAGCCATTAAATGTGTTTGATAGAGAGTCTGTAGCCATTAAATGTGTTTGATAGAGAGTCTGTAGCCATTAAATGTGTTTGATAGAGAGTCTGTAGCCATTAAATGTGTTTGATAGAGAGTCTGTAGCCATTAAATGTGTTTGATAGAGAGTCTGTAGCCATTAAATGTGTTTGATAGAGAGTCTGTAGCCATTAAATGTGTTTGATAGAGAGTCTGTAGCCATTAAATGTGTTTGATAGAGAGTCTGTAGCCATTAAATGTGTTTGATAGAGAGTCTGTAGCCATTAAATGTGTTTGATAGAGAGTCTGTAGCCATTAAATGTGTTTGATAGAGAGTCTGTAGCCATTAAATGTGTTTGATAGAGAGTCTGTAGCCATTAAATGTGTTTGATAGAGAGTCTGTAGCCATTAAATGTGTTTGATAGAGAGTCTGTAGCCATTAAATGTGTTTGATAGAGAGTCTGTAGCCATTAAATGTGTTTGATAGAGAGTCTGTAGCCATTAAATGTGTTTGATAGAGAGTCTGTAGCCATTAAATGTGTTTGATAGAGAGTCTGTAGCCATTAAATGTGTTTGATAGAGAGTCTGTAGCCATTAAATGTGTTTGATAGAGAGTCTGTAGCCATTAAATGTGTTTGATAGAGAGTCTGTAGCCATTAAATGTGTTTGATAGAGAGTCTGTAGCCATTAAATGTGTTTGATAGAGAGTCTGTAGCCATTAAATGTGTTTGATAGAGAGTCTGTAGCCATTAAATGTGTTTGATAGAGAGTCTGTAGCCATTAAATGTGTTTGATAGAGAGTCTGTAGCCATTAAATGTGTTTGATAGAGAGTCTGTAGCCATTAAATGTGTTTGATAGAGAGTCTGTAGCCATTAAATGTGTTTGATAGAGAGTCTGTAGCCATTAAATGTGTTTGATAGAGAGTCTGTAGCCATTAAATGTGTTTGATAGAGAGTCTGTAGCCATTAAATGTGTTTGATAGAGAGTCTGTAGCCATTAAATGTGTTTGATAGAGAGTCTGTAGCCATTAAATGTGTTTGATAGAGAGTCTGTAGCCATTAAATGTGTTTGATAGAGAGTCTGTAGCCATTAAATGTGTTTGATAGAGAGTCTGTAGCCATTAAATGTGTTTGATAGAGAGTCTGTAGCCATTAAATGTGTTTGATAGAGAGTCTGTAGCCATTAAATGTGTTTGATAGAGAGTCTGTAGCCATTAAATGTGTTTGATAGAGAGTCTGTAGCCATTAAATGTGTTTGATAGAGAGTCTGTAGCCATTAAATGTGTTTGATAGAGAGTCTGTAGCCATTAAATGTGTTTGATAGAGAGTCTGTAGCCATTAAATGTGTTTGATAGAGAGTCTGTAGCCATTAAATGTGTTTGATAGAGAGTCTGTAGCCATTAAATGTGTTTGATAGAGAGTCTGTAGCCATTAAATGTGTTTGATAGAGAGTCTGTAGCCATTAAATGTGTTTGATAGAGAGTCTGTAGCCATTAAATGTGTTTGATAGAGAGTCTGTAGCCATTAAATGTGTTTGATAGAGAGTCTGTAGCCATTAAATGTGTTTGATAGAGAGTCTGTAGCCATTAAATGTGTTTGATAGAGAGTCTGTAGCCATTAAATGTGTTTGATAGAGAGTCTGTAGCCATTAAATGTGTTTGATAGAGAGTCTGTAGCCATTAAATGTGTTTGATAGAGAGTCTGTAGCCATTAAATGTGTTTGATAGAGAGTCTGTAGCCATTAAATGTGTTTGATAGAGAGTCTGTAGCCATTAAATGTGTTTGATAGAGAGTCTGTAGCCATTAAATGTGTTTGATAGAGAGTCTGTAGCCATTAAATGTGTTTGATAGAGAGTCTGTAGCCATTAAATGTGTTTGATAGAGAGTCTGTAGCCATTAAATGTGTTTGATAGAGAGTCTGTAGCCATTAAATGTGTTTGATAGAGAGTCTGTAGCCATTAAATGTGTTTGATAGAGAGTCTGTAGCCATTAAATGTGTTTGATAGAGAGTCTGTAGCCATTAAATGTGTTTGATAGAGAGTCTGTAGCCATTAAATGTGTTTGATAGAGAGTCTGTAGCCATTAAATGTGTTTGATAGAGAGTCTGTAGCCATTAAATGTGTTTGATAGAGAGTCTGTAGCCATTAAATGTGTTTGATAGAGAGTCTGTAGCCATTAAATGTGTTTGATAGAGAGTCTGTAGCCATTAAATGTGTTTGATAGAGTCTGTAGCCATTAAATGTGTTTGATAGAGAGTCTGTAGCCATTAAATGTGTTTGATAGAGAGTCTGTAGCCATTAAATGTGTTTGATAGAGAGTCTGTAGCCATTAAATGTGTTTGATAGAGAGTCTGTAGCCATTAAATGTGTTTGATAGAGAGTCTGTAGCCATTAAATGTGTTTGATAGAGAGTCTGTAGCCATTAAATGTGTTTGATAGAGAGTCTGTAGCCATTAAATGTGTTTGATAGAGAGTCTGTAGCCATTAAATGTGTTTGATAGAGAGTCTGTAGCCATTAAATGTGTTTGATAGAGAGTCTGTAGCCATTAAATGTGTTTGATAGAGAGTCTGTAGCCATTAAATGTGTTTGATAGAGAGTCTGTAGCCATTAAATGTGTTTGATAGAGAGTCTGTAGCCATTAAATGTGTTTGATAGAGAGTCTGTAGCCATTAAATGTGTTTGATAGAGAGTCTGTAGCCATTAAATGTGTTTGATAGAGAGTCTGTAGCCATTAAATGTGTTTGATAGAGAGTCTGTAGCCATTAAATGTGTTTGATAGAGAGTCTGTAGCCATTAAATGTGTTTGATAGAGAGTCTGTAGCCATTAAATGTGTTTGATAGAGAGTCTGTAGCCATTAAATGTGTTTGATAGAGAGTCTGTAGCCATTAAATGTGTTTGATAGAGAGTCTGTAGCCATTAAATGTGTTTGATAGAGAGTCTGTAGCCATTAAATGTGTTTGATAGAGAGTCTGTAGCCATTAAATGTGTTTGATAGAGAGTCTGTAGCCATTAAATGTGTTTGATAGAGAGTCTGTAGCCATTAAATGTGTTTGATAGAGAGTCTGTAGCCATTAAATGTGTTTGATAGAGAGTCTGTAGCCATTAAATGTGTTTGATAGAGAGTCTGTAGCCATTAAATGTGTTTGATAGAGAGTCTGTAGCCATTAAATGTGTTTGATAGAGAGTCTGTAGCCATTAAATGTGTTTGATAGAGAGTCTGTAGCCATTAAATGTGTTTGATAGAGAGTCTGTAGCCATTAAATGTGTTTGATAGAGAGTCTGTAGCCATTAAATGTGTTTGATAGAGAGTCTGTAGCCATTAAATGTGTTTGATAGAGAGTCTGTAGCCATTAAATGTGTTTGATAGAGAGTCTGTAGCCATTAAATGTGTTTGATAGAGAGTCTGTAGCCATTAAATGTGTTTGATAGAGAGTCTGTAGCCATTAAATGTGTTTGATAGAGAGTCTGTAGCCATTAAATGTGTTTGATAGAGAGTCTGTAGCCATTAAATGTGTTTGATAGAGAGTCTGTAGCCATTAAATGTGTTTGATAGAGAGTCTGTAGCCATTAAATGTGTTTGATAGAGAGTCTGTAGCCATTAAATGTGTTTGATAGAGAGTCTGTAGCCATTAAATGTGTTTGATAGAGAGTCTGTAGCCATTAAATGTGTTTGATAGAGAGTCTGTAGCCATTAAATGTGTTTGATAGAGAGTCTGTAGCCATTAAATGTGTTTGATAGAGAGTCTGTAGCCATTAAATGTGTTTGATAGAGAGTCTGTAGCCATTAAATGTGTTTGATAGAGAGTCTGTAGCCATTAAATGTGTTTGATAGAGAGTCTGTAGCCATTAAATGTGTTTGATAGAGAGTCTGTAGCCATTAAATGTGTTTGATAGAGAGTCTGTAGCCATTAAATGTGTTTGATAGAGAGTCTGTAGCCATTAAATGTGTTTGATAGAGAGTCTGTAGCCATTAAATGTGTTTGATAGAGAGTCTGTAGCCATTAAATGTGTTTGATAGAGAGTCTGTAGCCATTAAATGTGTTTGATAGAGAGTCTGTAGCCATTAAATGTGTTTGATAGAGAGTCTGTAGCCATTAAATGTGTTTGATAGAGAGTCTGTAGCCATTAAATGTGTTTGATAGAGAGTCTGTAGCCATTAAATGTGTTTGATAGAGAGTCTGTAGCCATTAAATGTGTTTGATAGAGAGTCTGTAGCCATTAAATGTGTTTGTTAGAGAGTCTGTAGCCATTAAATGTGTTTGATAGAGAGTCTGTAGCCATTAAATGTGTTTGATAGAGAGTCTGTAGCCATTAAATGTGTTTGATAGAGAGTCTGTAGCCATTAAATGTGTTTGATAGAGAGTCTGTAGCCATTAAATGTGTTTGATAGAGAGTCTGTAGCCATTAAATGTGTTTGATAGAGAGTCTGTAGCCATTAAATGTGTTTGATAGAGAGTCTGTAGCCATTAAATGTGTTTGATAGAGAGTCTGTAGCCATTAAATGTGTTTGATAGAGAGTCTGTAGCCATTAAATGTGTTTGATAGAGAGTCTGTAGCCATTAAATGTGTTTGATAGAGAGTCTGTAGCCATTAAATGTGTTTGATAGAGAGTCTGTAGCCATTAAATGTGTTTGATAGAGAGTCTGTAGCCATTAAATGTGTTTGATAGAGAGTCTGTAGCCATTAAATGTGTTTGATAGAGAGTCTGTAGCCATTAAATGTGTTTGATAGAGAGTCTGTAGCCATTAAATGTGTTTGATAGAGAGTCTGTAGCCATTAAATGTGTTTGATAGAGAGTCTGTAGCCATTAAATGTGTTTGATAGAGAGTCTGTAGCCATTAAATGTGTTTGATAGAGAGTCTGTAGCCATTAAATGTGTTTGATAGAGAGTCTGTAGCCATTAAATGTGTTTGATAGAGAGTCTGTAGCCATTAAATGTGTTTGATAGAGAGTCTGTAGCCATTAAATGTGTTTGATAGAGAGTCTGTAGCCATTAAATGTGTTTGATAGAGAGTCTGTAGCCATTAAATGTGTTTGATAGAGAGTCTGTAGCCATTAAATGTGTTTGATAGAGAGTCTGTAGCCATTAAATGTGTTTGATAGAGAGTCTGTAGCCATTAAATGTGTTTGATAGAGAGTCTGTAGCCATTAAATGTGTTTGATAGAGAGTCTGTAGCCATTAAATGTGTTTGATAGAGAGTCTGTAGCCATTAAATGTGTTTGATAGAGAGTCTGTAGCCATTAAATGTGTTTGATAGAGAGTCTGTAGCCATTAAATGTGTTTGATAGAGAGTCTGTAGCCATTAAATGTGTTTGATAGAGAGTCTGTAGCCATTAAATGTGTTTGATAGAGAGTCTGTAGCCATTAAATGTGTTTGATAGAGAGTCTGTAGCCATTAAATGTGTTTGATAGAGAGTCTGTAGCCATTAAATGTGTTTGATAGAGAGTCTGTAGCCATTAAATGTGTTTGATAGAGAGTCTGTAGCCATTAAATGTGTTTGATAGAGAGTCTGTAGCCATTAAATGTGTTTGATAGAGAGTCTGTAGCCATTAAATGTGTTTGATAGAGAGTCTGTAGCCATTAAATGTGTTTGATAGAGAGTCTGTAGCCATTAAATGTGTTTGATAGAGAGTCTGTAGCCATTAAATGTGTTTGATAGAGAGTCTGTAGCCATTAAATGTGTTTGATAGAGAGTCTGTAGCCATTAAATGTGTTTGATAGAGAGTCTGTAGCCATTAAATGTGTTTGATAGAGAGTCTGTAGCCATTAAATGTGTTTGATAGAGAGTCTGTAGCCATTAAATGTGTTTGATAGAGAGTCTGTAGCCATTAAATGTGTTTGATAGAGAGTCTGTAGCCATTAAATGTGTTTGATAGAGAGTCTGTAGCCATTAAATGTGTTTGATAGAGAGTCTGTAGCCATTAAATGTGTTTGATAGAGAGTCTGTAGCCATTAAATGTGTTTGATAGAGAGTCTGTAGCCATTAAATGTGTTTGATAGAGAGTCTGTAGCCATTAAATGTGTTTGATAGAGAGTCTGTAGCCATTAAATGTGTTTGATAGAGAGTCTGTAGCCATTAAATGTGTTTGATAGAGAGTCTGTAGCCATTAAATGTGTTTGATAGAGAGTCTGTAGCCATTAAATGTGTTTGATAGAGAGTCTGTAGCCATTAAATGTGTTTGATAGAGAGTCTGTAGCCATTAAATGTGTTTGATAGAGAGTCTGTAGCCATTAAATGTGTTTGATAGAGAGTCTGTAGCCATTAAATGTGTTTGATAGAGAGTCTGTAGCCATTAAATGTGTTTGATAGAGAGTCTGTAGCCATTAAATGTGTTTGATAGAGAGTCTGTAGCCATTAAATGTGTTTGATAGAGAGTCTGTAGCCATTAAATGTGTTTGATAGAGAGTCTGTAGCCATTAAATGTGTTTGATAGAGAGTCTGTAGCCATTAAATGTGTTTGATAGAGAGTCTGTAGCCATTAAATGTGTTTGATAGAGAGTCTGTAGCCATTAAATGTGTTTGATAGAGAGTCTGTAGCCATTAAATGTGTTTGATAGAGAGTCTGTAGCCATTAAATGTGTTTGATAGAGAGTCTGTAGCCATTAAATGTGTTTGATAGAGAGTCTGTAGCCATTAAATGTGTTTGATAGAGAGTCTGTAGCCATTAAATGTGTTTGATAGAGAGTCTGTAGCCATTAAATGTGTTTGATAGAGAGTCTGTAGCCATTAAATGTGTTTGATAGAGAGTCTGTAGCCATTAAATGTGTTTGATAGAGAGTCTGTAGCCATTAAATGTGTTTGATAGAGAGTCTGTAGCCATTAAATGTGTTTGATAGAGAGTCTGTAGCCATTAAATGTGTTTGATAGAGAGTCTGTAGCCATTAAATGTGTTTGATAGAGAGTCTGTAGCCATTAAATGTGTTTGATAGAGAGTCTGTAGCCATTAAATGTGTTTGATAGAGAGTCTGTAGCCATTAAATGTGTTTGATAGAGAGTCTGTAGCCATTAAATGTGTTTGATAGAGAGTCTGTAGCCATTAAATGTGTTTGATAGAGAGTCTGTAGCCATTAAATGTGTTTGATAGAGAGTCTGTAGCCATTAAATGTGTTTGATAGAGAGTCTGTAGCCATTAAATGTGTTTGATAGAGAGTCTGTAGCCATTAAATGTGTTTGATAGAGAGTCTGTAGCCATTAAATGTGTTTGATAGAGAGTCTGTAGCCATTAAATGTGTTTGATAGAGAGTCTGTAGCCATTAAATGTGTTTGATAGAGAGTCTGTAGCCATTAAATGTGTTTGATAGAGAGTCTGTAGCCATTAAATGTGTTTGATAGAGAGTCTGTAGCCATTAAATGTGTTTGATAGAGAGTCTGTAGCCATTAAATGTGTTTGATAGAGAGTCTGTAGCCATTAAATGTGTTTGATAGAGAGTCTGTAGCCATTAAATGTGTTTGATAGAGAGTCTGTAGCCATTAAATGTGTTTGATAGAGAGTCTGTAGCCATTAAATGTGTTTGATAGAGAGTCTGTAGCCATTAAATGTGTTTGATAGAGAGTCTGTAGCCATTAAATGTGTTTGATAGAGAGTCTGTAGCCATTAAATGTGTTTGATAGAGAGTCTGTAGCCATTAAATGTGTTTGATAGAGAGTCTGTAGCCATTAAATGTGTTTGATAGAGAGTCTGTAGCCATTAAATGTGTTTGATAGAGAGTCTGTAGCCATTAAATGTGTTTGATAGAGAGTCTGTAGCCATTAAATGTGTTTGATAGAGAGTCTGTAGCCATTAAATGTGTTTGATAGAGAGTCTGTAGCCATTAAATGTGTTTGATAGAGAGTCTGTAGCCATTAAATGTGTTTGATAGAGAGTCTGTAGCCATTAAATGTGTTTGATAGAGAGTCTGTAGCCATTAAATGTGTTTGATAGAGAGTCTGTAGCCATTAAATGTGTTTGATAGAGAGTCTGTAGCCATTAAATGTGTTTGATAGAGAGTCTGTAGCCATTAAATGTGTTTGATAGAGAGTCTGTAGCCATTAAATGTGTTTGATAGAGAGTCTGTAGCCATTAAATGTGTTTGATAGAGAGTCTGTAGCCATTAAATGTGTTTGATAGAGAGTCTGTAGCCATTAAATGTGTTTGATAGAGAGTCTGTAGCCATTAAATGTGTTTGATAGAGAGTCTGTAGCCATTAAATGTGTTTGATAGAGAGTCTGTAGCCATTAAATGTGTTTGATAGAGAGTCTGTAGCCATTAAATGTGTTTGATAGAGAGTCTGTAGCCATTAAATGTGTTTGATAGAGAGTCTGTAGCCATTAAATGTGTTTGATAGAGAGTCTGTAGCCATTAAATGTGTTTGATAGAGAGTCTGTAGCCATTAAATGTGTTTGATAGAGAGTCTGTAGCCATTAAATGTGTTTGATAGAGAGTCTGTAGCCATTAAATGTGTTTGATAGAGAGTCTGTAGCCATTAAATGTGTTTGATAGAGAGTCTGTAGCCATTAAATGTGTTTGATAGAGAGTCTGTAGCCATTAAATGTGTTTGATAGAGAGTCTGTAGCCATTAAATGTGTTTGATAGAGAGTCTGTAGCCATTAAATGTGTTTGATAGAGAGTCTGTAGCCATTAAATGTGTTTGATAGAGAGTCTGTAGCCATTAAATGTGTTTGATAGAGAGTCTGTAGCCATTAAATGTGTTTGATAGAGAGTCTGTAGCCATTAAATGTGTTTGATAGAGAGTCTGTAGCCATTAAATGTGTTTGATAGAGAGTCTGTAGCCATTAAATGTGTTTGATAGAGAGTCTGTAGCCATTAAATGTGTTTGATAGAGAGTCTGTAGCCATTAAATGTGTTTGATAGAGAGTCTGTAGCCATTAAATGTGTTTGATAGAGAGTCTGTAGCCATTAAATGTGTTTGATAGAGAGTCTGTAGCCATTAAATGTGTTTGATAGAGAGTCTGTAGCCATTAAATGTGTTTGATAGAGAGTCTGTAGCCATTAAATGTGTTTGATAGAGAGTCTGTAGCCATTAAATGTGTTTGATAGAGAGTCTGTAGCCATTAAATGTGTTTGATAGAGAGTCTGTAGCCATTAAATGTGTTTGATAGAGAGTCTGTAGCCATTAAATGTGTTTGATAGAGAGTCTGTAGCCATTAAATGTGTTTGATAGAGAGTCTGTAGCCATTAAATGTGTTTGATAGAGAGTCTGTAGCCATTAAATGTGTTTGATAGAGAGTCTGTAGCCATTAAATGTGTTTGATAGAGAGTCTGTAGCCATTAAATGTGTTTGATAGAGAGTCTGTAGCCATTAAATGTGTTTGATAGAGAGTCTGTAGCCATTAAATGTGTTTGATAGAGAGTCTGTAGCCATTAAATGTGTTTGATAGAGAGTCTGTAGCCATTAAATGTGTTTGATAGAGAGTCTGTAGCCATTAAATGTGTTTGATAGAGAGTCTGTAGCCATTAAATGTGTTTGATAGAGAGTCTGTAGCCATTAAATGTGTTTGATAGAGAGTCTGTAGCCATTAAATGTGTTTGATAGAGAGTCTGTAGCCATTAAATGTGTTTGATAGAGAGTCTGTAGCCATTAAATGTGTTTGATAGAGAGTCTGTAGCCATTAAATGTGTTTGATAGAGAGTCTGTAGCCATTAAATGTGTTTGATAGAGAGTCTGTAGCCATTAAATGTGTTTGATAGAGAGTCTGTAGCCATTAAATGTGTTTGATAGAGAGTCTGTAGCCATTAAATGTGTTTGATAGAGAGTCTGTAGCCATTAAATGTGTTTGATAGAGAGTCTGTAGCCATTAAATGTGTTTGATAGAGAGTCTGTAGCCATTAAATGTGTTTGATAGAGAGTCTGTAGCCATTAAATGTGTTTGATAGAGAGTCTGTAGCCATTAAATGTGTTTGATAGAGAGTCTGTAGCCATTAAATGTGTTTGATAGAGAGTCTGTAGCCATTAAATGTGTTTGATAGAGAGTCTGTAGCCATTAAATGTGTTTGATAGAGAGTCTGTAGCCATTAAATGTGTTTGATAGAGAGTCTGTAGCCATTAAATGTGTTTGATAGAGAGTCTGTAGCCATTAAATGTGTTTGATAGAGAGTCTGTAGCCATTAAATGTGTTTGATAGAGAGTCTGTAGCCATTAAATGTGTTTGATAGAGAGTCTGTAGCCATTAAATGTGTTTGATAGAGAGTCTGTAGCCATTAAATGTGTTTGATAGAGAGTCTGTAGCCATTAAATGTGTTTGATAGAGAGTCTGTAGCCATTAAATGTGTTTGATAGAGAGTCTGTAGCCATTAAATGTGTTTGATAGAGAGTCTGTAGCCATTAAATGTGTTTGATAGAGAGTCTGTAGCCATTAAATGTGTTTGATAGAGAGTCTGTAGCCATTAAATGTGTTTGATAGAGAGTCTGTAGCCATTAAATGTGTTTGATAGAGAGTCTGTAGCCATTAAATGTGTTTGATAGAGAGTCTGTAGCCATTAAATGTGTTTGATAGAGAGTCTGTAGCCATTAAATGTGTTTGATAGAGAGTCTGTAGCCATTAAATGTGTTTGATAGAGAGTCTGTAGCCATTAAATGTGTTTGATAGAGAGTCTGTAGCCATTAAATGTGTTTGATAGAGAGTCTGTAGCCATTAAATGTGTTTGATAGAGAGTCTGTAGCCATTAAATGTGTTTGATAGAGAGTCTGTAGCCATTAAATGTGTTTGATAGAGAGTCTGTAGCCATTAAATGTGTTTGATAGAGAGTCTGTAGCCATTAAATGTGTTTGATAGAGAGTCTGTAGCCATTAAATGTGTTTGATAGAGAGTCTGTAGCCATTAAATGTGTTTGATAGAGAGTCTGTAGCCATTAAATGTGTTTGATAGAGAGTCTGTAGCCATTAAATGTGTTTGATAGAGAGTCTGTAGCCATTAAATGTGTTTGATAGAGAGTCTGTAGCCATTAAATGTGTTTGATAGAGAGTCTGTAGCCATTAAATGTGTTTGATAGAGAGTCTGTAGCCATTAAATGTGTTTGATAGAGAGTCTGTAGCCATTAAATGTGTTTGATAGAGAGTCTGTAGCCATTAAATGTGTTTGATAGAGAGTCTGTAGCCATTAAATGTGTTTGATAGAGAGTCTGTAGCCATTAAATGTGTTTGATAGAGAGTCTGTAGCCATTAAATGTGTTTGATAGAGAGTCTGTAGCCATTAAATGTGTTTGATAGAGAGTCTGTAGCCATTAAATGTGTTTGATAGAGAGTCTGTAGCCATTAAATGTGTTTGATAGAGAGTCTGTAGCCATTAAATGTGTTTGATAGAGAGTCTGTAGCCATTAAATGTGTTTGATAGAGAGTCTGTAGCCATTAAATGTGTTTGATAGAGAGTCTGTAGCCATTAAATGTGTTTGATAGAGAGTCTGTAGCCATTAAATGTGTTTGATAGAGAGTCTGTAGCCATTAAATGTGTTTGATAGAGAGTCTGTAGCCATTAAATGTGTTTGATAGAGAGTCTGTAGCCATTAAATGTGTTTGATAGAGAGTCTGTAGCCATTAAATGTGTTTGATAGAGAGTCTGTAGCCATTAAATGTGTTTGATAGAGAGTCTGTAGCCATTAAATGTGTTTGATAGAGAGTCTGTAGCCATTAAATGTGTTTGATAGAGAGTCTGTAGCCATTAAATGTGTTTGATAGAGAGTCTGTAGCCATTAAATGTGTTTGATAGAGAGTCTGTAGCCATTAAATGTGTTTGATAGAGAGTCTGTAGCCATTAAATGTGTTTGATAGAGAGTCTGTAGCCATTAAATGTGTTTGATAGAGAGTCTGTAGCCATTAAATGTGTTTGATAGAGAGTCTGTAGCCATTAAATGTGTTTGATAGAGAGTCTGTAGCCATTAAATGTGTTTGATAGAGAGTCTGTAGCCATTAAATGTGTTTGATAGAGAGTCTGTAGCCATTAAATGTGTTTGATAGAGAGTCTGTAGCCATTAAATGTGTTTGATAGAGAGTCTGTAGCCATTAAATGTGTTTGATAGAGAGTCTGTAGCCATTAAATGTGTTTGATAGAGAGTCTGTAGCCATTAAATGTGTTTGATAGAGAGTCTGTAGCCATTAAATGTGTTTGATAGAGAGTCTGTAGCCATTAAATGTGTTTGATAGAGAGTCTGTAGCCATTAAATGTGTTTGATAGAGAGTCTGTAGCCATTAAATGTGTTTGATAGAGAGTCTGTAGCCATTAAATGTGTTTGATAGAGAGTCTGTAGCCATTAAATGTGTTTGATAGAGAGTCTGTAGCCATTAAATGTGTTTGATAGAGAGTCTGTAGCCATTAAATGTGTTTGATAGAGAGTCTGTAGCCATTAAATGTGTTTGATAGAGAGTCTGTAGCCATTAAATGTGTTTGATAGAGAGTCTGTAGCCATTAAATGTGTTTGATAGAGAGTCTGTAGCCATTAAATGTGTTTGATAGAGAGTCTGTAGCCATTAAATGTGTTTGATAGAGAGTCTGTAGCCATTAAATGTGTTTGATAGAGAGTCTGTAGCCATTAAATGTGTTTGATAGAGAGTCTGTAGCCATTAAATGTGTTTGATAGAGAGTCTGTAGCCATTAAATGTGTTTGATAGAGAGTCTGTAGCCATTAAATGTGTTTGATAGAGAGTCTGTAGCCATTAAATGTGTTTGATAGAGAGTCTGTAGCCATTAAATGTGTTTGATAGAGAGTCTGTAGCCATTAAATGTGTTTGATAGAGAGTCTGTAGCCATTAAATGTGTTTGATAGAGAGTCTGTAGCCATTAAATGTGTTTGATAGAGAGTCTGTAGCCATTAAATGTGTTTGATAGAGAGTCTGTAGCCATTAAATGTGTTTGATAGAGAGTCTGTAGCCATTAAATGTGTTTGATAGAGAGTCTGTAGCCATTAAATGTGTTTGATAGAGAGTCTGTAGCCATTAAATGTGTTTGATAGAGAGTCTGTAGCCATTAAATGTGTTTGATAGAGAGTCTGTAGCCATTAAATGTGTTTGATAGAGAGTCTGTAGCCATTAAATGTGTTTGATAGAGAGTCTGTAGCCATTAAATGTGTTTGATAGAGAGTCTGTAGCCATTAAATGTGTTTGATAGAGAGTCTGTAGCCATTAAATGTGTTTGATAGAGAGTCTGTAGCCATTAAATGTGTTTGATAGAGAGTCTGTAGCCATTAAATGTGTTTGATAGAGAGTCTGTAGCCATTAAATGTGTTTGATAGAGAGTCTGTAGCCATTAAATGTGTTTGATAGAGAGTCTGTAGCCATTAAATGTGTTTGATAGAGAGTCTGTAGCCATTAAATGTGTTTGATAGAGAGTCTGTAGCCATTAAATGTGTTTGATAGAGAGTCTGTAGCCATTAAATGTGTTTGATAGAGAGTCTGTAGCCATTAAATGTGTTTGATAGAGAGTCTGTAGCCATTAAATGTGTTTGATAGAGAGTCTGTAGCCATTAAATGTGTTTGATAGAGAGTCTGTAGCCATTAAATGTGTTTGATAGAGAGTCTGTAGCCATTAAATGTGTTTGATAGAGAGTCTGTAGCCATTAAATGTGTTTGATAGAGAGTCTGTAGCCATTAAATGTGTTTGATAGAGAGTCTGTAGCCATTAAATGTGTTTGATAGAGAGTCTGTAGCCATTAAATGTGTTTGATAGAGAGTCTGTAGCCATTAAATGTGTTTGATAGAGAGTCTGTAGCCATTAAATGTGTTTGATAGAGAGTCTGTAGCCATTAAATGTGTTTGATAGAGAGTCTGTAGCCATTAAATGTGTTTGATAGAGAGTCTGTAGCCATTAAATGTGTTTGATAGAGAGTCTGTAGCCATTAAATGTGTTTGATAGAGAGTCTGTAGCCATTAAATGTGTTTGATAGAGAGTCTGTAGCCATTAAATGTGTTTGATAGAGAGTCTGTAGCCATTAAATGTGTTTGATAGAGAGTCTGTAGCCATTAAATGTGTTTGATAGAGAGTCTGTAGCCATTAAATGTGTTTGATAGAGAGTCTGTAGCCATTAAATGTGTTTGATAGAGAGTCTGTAGCCATTAAATGTGTTTGATAGAGAGTCTGTAGCCATTAAATGTGTTTGATAGAGAGTCTGTAGCCATTAAATGTGTTTGATAGAGAGTCTGTAGCCATTAAATGTGTTTGATAGAGAGTCTGTAGCCATTAAATGTGTTTGATAGAGAGTCTGTAGCCATTAAATGTGTTTGATAGAGAGTCTGTAGCCATTAAATGTGTTTGATAGAGAGTCTGTAGCCATTAAATGTGTTTGATAGAGAGTCTGTAGCCATTAAATGTGTTTGATAGAGAGTCTGTAGCCATTAAATGTGTTTGATAGAGAGTCTGTAGCCATTAAATGTGTTTGATAGAGAGTCTGTAGCCATTAAATGTGTTTGATAGAGAGTCTGTAGCCATTAAATGTGTTTGATAGAGAGTCTGTAGCCATTAAATGTGTTTGATAGAGAGTCTGTAGCCATTAAATGTGTTTGATAGAGAGTCTGTAGCCATTAAATGTGTTTGATAGAGAGTCTGTAGCCATTAAATGTGTTTGATAGAGAGTCTGTAGCCATTAAATGTGTTTGATAGAGAGTCTGTAGCCATTAAATGTGTTTGATAGAGAGTCTGTAGCCATTAAATGTGTTTGATAGAGAGTCTGTAGCCATTAAATGTGTTTGATAGAGAGTCTGTAGCCATTAAATGTGTTTGATAGAGAGTCTGTAGCCATTAAATGTGTTTGATAGAGAGTCTGTAGCCATTAAATGTGTTTGATAGAGAGTCTGTAGCCATTAAATGTGTTTGATAGAGAGTCTGTAGCCATTAAATGTGTTTGATAGAGAGTCTGTAGCCATTAAATGTGTTTGATAGAGAGTCTGTAGCCATTAAATGTGTTTGATAGAGAGTCTGTAGCCATTAAATGTGTTTGATAGAGAGTCTGTAGCCATTAAATGTGTTTGATAGAGAGTCTGTAGCCATTAAATGTGTTTGATAGAGAGTCTGTAGCCATTAAATGTGTTTGATAGAGAGTCTGTAGCCATTAAATGTGTTTGATAGAGAGTCTGTAGCCATTAAATGTGTTTGATAGAGAGTCTGTAGCCATTAAATGTGTTTGATAGAGAGTCTGTAGCCATTAAATGTGTTTGATAGAGAGTCTGTAGCCATTAAATGTGTTTGATAGAGAGTCTGTAGCCATTAAATGTGTTTGATAGAGAGTCTGTAGCCATTAAATGTGTTTGATAGAGAGTCTGTAGCCATTAAATGTGTTTGATAGAGAGTCTGTAGCCATTAAATGTGTTTGATAGAGAGTCTGTAGCCATTAAATGTGTTTGATAGAGAGTCTGTAGCCATTAAATGTGTTTGATAGAGAGTCTGTAGCCATTAAATGTGTTTGATAGAGAGTCTGTAGCCATTAAATGTGTTTGATAGAGAGTCTGTAGCCATTAAATGTGTTTGATAGAGAGTCTGTAGCCATTAAATGTGTTTGATAGAGAGTCTGTAGCCATTAAATGTGTTTGATAGAGAGTCTGTAGCCATTAAATGTGTTTGATAGAGAGTCTGTAGCCATTAAATGTGTTTGATAGAGAGTCTGTAGCCATTAAATGTGTTTGATAGAGAGTCTGTAGCCATTAAATGTGTTTGATAGAGAGTCTGTAGCCATTAAATGTGTTTGATAGAGAGTCTGTAGCCATTAAATGTGTTTGATAGAGAGTCTGTAGCCATTAAATGTGTTTGATAGAGAGTCTGTAGCCATTAAATGTGTTTGATAGAGAGTCTGTAGCCATTAAATGTGTTTGATAGAGAGTCTGTAGCCATTAAATGTGTTTGATAGAGAGTCTGTAGCCATTAAATGTGTTTGATAGAGAGTCTGTAGCCATTAAATGTGTTTGATAGAGAGTCTGTAGCCATTAAATGTGTTTGATAGAGAGTCTGTAGCCATTAAATGTGTTTGATAGAGAGTCTGTAGCCATTAAATGTGTTTGATAGAGAGTCTGTAGCCATTAAATGTGTTTGATAGAGAGTCTGTAGCCATTAAATGTGTTTGATAGAGAGTCTGTAGCCATTAAATGTGTTTGATAGAGAGTCTGTAGCCATTAAATGTGTTTGATAGAGAGTCTGTAGCCATTAAATGTGTTTGATAGAGAGTCTGTAGCCATTAAATGTGTTTGATAGAGAGTCTGTAGCCATTAAATGTGTTTGATAGAGAGTCTGTAGCCATTAAATGTGTTTGATAGAGAGTCTGTAGCCATTAAATGTGTTTGATAGAGAGTCTGTAGCCATTAAATGTGTTTGATAGAGAGTCTGTAGCCATTAAATGTGTTTGATAGAGAGTCTGTAGCCATTAAATGTGTTTGATAGAGAGTCTGTAGCCATTAAATGTGTTTGATAGAGAGTCTGTAGCCATTAAATGTGTTTGATAGAGAGTCTGTAGCCATTAAATGTGTTTGATAGAGAGTCTGTAGCCATTAAATGTGTTTGATAGAGAGTCTGTAGCCATTAAATGTGTTTGATAGAGAGTCTGTAGCCATTAAATGTGTTTGATAGAGAGTCTGTAGCCATTAAATGTGTTTGATAGAGAGTCTGTAGCCATTAAATGTGTTTGATAGAGAGTCTGTAGCCATTAAATGTGTTTGATAGAGAGTCTGTAGCCATTAAATGTGTTTGATAGAGAGTCTGTAGCCATTAAATGTGTTTGATAGAGAGTCTGTAGCCATTAAATGTGTTTGATAGAGAGTCTGTAGCCATTAAATGTGTTTGATAGAGAGTCTGTAGCCATTAAATGTGTTTGATAGAGAGTCTGTAGCCATTAAATGTGTTTGATAGAGAGTCTGTAGCCATTAAATGTGTTTGATAGAGAGTCTGTAGCCATTAAATGTGTTTGATAGAGAGTCTGTAGCCATTAAATGTGTTTGATAGAGAGTCTGTAGCCATTAAATGTGTTTGTTAGAGAGTCTGTAGCCATTAAATGTGTTTGATAGAGTCTGTAGCCATTAAATGTGTTTGATAGAGAGTCTGTAGCCATTAAATGTGTTTGATAGAGTCTGTAGCCATTAAATGTGTTTGATAGAGTCTGTAGCCATTAAATGTGTTTGATAGAGAGTCTGTAGCCATTAAATGTGTTTGATAGAGAGTCTGTAGCCATTAAATGTGTTTGATAGAGAGTCTGTAGCCATTAAATGTGTTTGATAGAGAGTCTGTAGCCATTAAATGTGTTTGATAGAGAGTCTGTAGCCATTAAATGTGTTTGATAGAGAGTCTGTAGCCATTAAATGTGTTTGATAGAGAGTCTGTAGCCATTAAATGTGTTTGATAGAGTCTGTAGCCATTAAATGTGTTTGATAGAGAGTCTGTAGCCATTAAATGTGTTTGATAGAGAGTCTGTAGCCATTAAATGTGTTTGATAGAGTCTGTAGCCATTAAATGTGTTTGATAGAGAGTCTGTAGCCATTAAATGTGTTTGTTAGAGAGTCTGTAGCCATTAAATGTGTTTGATAGAGAGTCTGTAGCCATTAAATGTGTTTGATAGAGAGTCTGTAGCCATTAAATGTGTTTGATAGAGAGTCTGTAGCCATTAAATGTGTTTGATAGAGAGTCTGTAGCCATTAAATGTGTTTGATAGAGAGTCTGTAGCCATTAAATGTGTTTGATAGAGAGTCTGTAGCCATTAAATGTGTTTGATAGAGAGTCTGTAGCCATTAAATGTGTTTGATAGAGAGTCTGTAGCCATTAAATGTGTTTGATAGAGAGTCTGTAGCCATTAAATGTGTTTGATAGAGAGTCTGTAGCCATTAAATGTGTTTGATAGAGTCTGTAGCCATTAAATGTGTTTGATAGAGAGTCTGTAGCCATTAAATGTGTTTGATAGAGAGTCTGTAGCCATTAAATGTGTTTGATAGAGAGTCTGTAGCCATTAAATGTGTTTGATAGAGAGTCTGTAGCCATTAAATGTGTTTGATAGAGAGTCTGTAGCCATTAAATGTGTTTGATAGAGAGTCTGTAGCCATTAAATGTGTTTGATAGAGAGTCTGTAGCCATTAAATGTGTTTGATAGAGAGTCTGTAGCCATTAAATGTGTTTGATAGAGAGTCTGTAGCCATTAAATGTGTTTGATAGAGAGTCTGTAGCCATTAAATGTGTTTGATAGAGAGTCTGTAGCCATTAAATGTGTTTGATAGAGAGTCTGTAGCCATTAAATGTGTTTGATAGAGAGTCTGTAGCCATTAAATGTGTTTGATAGAGAGTCTGTAGCCATTAAATGTGTTTGATAGAGAGTCTGTAGCCATTAAATGTGTTTGATAGAGAGTCTGTAGCCATTAAATGTGTTTGATAGAGAGTCTGTAGCCATTAAATGTGTTTGATAGAGAGTCTGTAGCCATTAAATGTGTTTGATAGAGAGTCTGTAGCCATTAAATGTGTTTGATAGAGAGTCTGTAGCCATTAAATGTGTTTGATAGAGAGTCTGTAGCCATTAAATGTGTTTGATAGAGAGTCTGTAGCCATTAAATGTGTTTGATAGAGAGTCTGTAGCCATTAAATGTGTTTGATAGAGAGTCTGTAGCCATTAAATGTGTTTGATAGAGAGTCTGTAGCCATTAAATGTGTTTGTTAGAGAGTCTGTAGCCATTAAATGTGTTTGATAGAGAGTCTGTAGCCATTAAATGTGTTTGATAGAGAGTCTGTAGCCATTAAATGTGTTTGATAGAGAGTCTGTAGCCATTAAATGTGTTTGTTAGAGAGTCTGTAGCCATTAAATGTGTTTGATAGAGAGTCTGTAGCCATTAAATGTGTTTGATAGAGAGTCTGTAGCCATTAAATGTGTTTGATAGAGAGTCTGTAGCCATTAAATGTGTTTGATAGAGAGTCTGTAGCCATTAAATGTGTTTGATAGAGAGTCTGTAGCCATTAAATGTGTTTGTTAGAGAGTCTGTAGCCATTAAATGTGTTTGATAGAGAGTCTGTAGCCATTAAATGTGTTTGATAGAGAGTCTGTAGCCATTAAATGTGTTTGATAGAGAGTCTGTAGCCATTAAATGTGTTTGATAGAGAGTCTGTAGCCATTAAATGTGTTTGATAGAGAGTCTGTAGCCATTAAATGTGTTTGATAGAGAGTCTGTAGCCATTAAATGTGTTTGATAGAGAGTCTGTAGCCATTAAATGTGTTTGATAGAGAGTCTGTAGCCATTAAATGTGTTTGATAGAGAGTCTGTAGCCATTAAATGTGTTTGTTAGAGAGTCTGTAGCCATTAAATGTGTTTGTTAGAGAGTCTGTAGCCATTAAATGTGTTTGATAGAGTCTGTAGCCATTAAATGTGTTTGATAGAGAGTCTGTAGCCATTAAATGTGTTTGATAGAGAGTCTGTAGCCATTAAATGTGTTTGATAGAGTCTGTAGCCATTAAATGTGTTTGATAGAGAGTCTGTAGCCATTAAATGTGTTTGTTAGAGAGTCTGTAGCCATTAAATGTGTTTGATAGAGAGTCTGTAGCCATTAAATGTGTTTGATAGAGAGTCTGTAGCCATTAAATGTGTTTGATAGAGAGTCTGTAGCCATTAAATGTGTTTGATAGAGAGTCTGTAGCCATTAAATGTGTTTGATAGAGAGTCTGTAGCCATTAAATGTGTTTGATAGAGAGTCTGTAGCCATTAAATGTGTTTGTTAGAGAGTCTGTAGCCATTAAATGTGTTTGATAGAGAGTCTGTAGCCATTAAATGTGTTTGATAGAGAGTCTGTAGCCATTAAATGTGTTTGTTAGAGAGTCTGTAGCCATTAAATGTGTTTGATAGAGTCTGTAGCCATTAAATGTGTTTGATAGAGAGTCTGTAGCCATTAAATGTGTTTGATAGAGAGTCTGTAGCCATTAAATGTGTTTGATAGAGAGTCTGTAGCCATTAAATGTTTGATAGAGAGTCTGTAGCCATTAAATGTGTTTGTTAGAGAGTCTGTAGCCATTAAATGTGTTTGATAGAGAGTCTGTAGCCATTAAATGTGTTTGATAGAGAGTCTGTAGCCATTAAATGTGTTTGATAGAGAGTCTGTAGCCATTAAATGTGTTTGATAGAGAGTCTGTAGCCATTAAATGTGTTTGATAGAGAGTCTGTAGCCATTAAATGTGTTTGTTAGAGAGTCTGTAGCCATTAAATGTGTTTGATAGAGAGTCTGTAGCCATTAAATGTGTTTGATAGAGAGTCTGTAGCCATTAAATGTGTTTGATAGAGAGTCTGTAGCCATTAAATGTGTTTGTTAGAGAGTCTGTAGCCATTAAATGTGTTTGATAGAGAGTCTGTAGCCATTAAATGTGTTTGATAGAGAGTCTGTAGCCATTAAATGTGTTTGATAGAGAGTCTGTAGCCATTAAATGTGTTTGTTAGAGAGTCTGTAGCCATTAAATGTGTTTGATAGAGAGTCTGTAGCCATTAAATGTGTTTGATAGAGAGTCTGTAGCCATTAAATGTGTTTGATAGAGAGTCTGTAGCCATTAAATGTGTTTGTTAGAGAGTCTGTAGCCATTAAATGTGTTTGATAGAGAGTCTGTAGCCATTAAATGTGTTTGATAGAGTCTGTAGCCATTAAATGTGTTTGTTAGAGAGTCTGTAGCCATTAAATGTGTTTGATAGAGTCTGTAGCCATTAAATGTGTTTGATAGAGTCTGTAGCCATTAAATGTGTTTGATAGAGTCTGTAGCCATTAAATGTGTTTGATAGAGTCTGTAGCCATTAAATGTGTTTGATAGAGTCTGTAGCCATTAAATGTGTTTGATAGAGAGTCTGTAGCCATTAAATGTGTTTGATAGAGAGTCTGTAGCCATTAAATGTGTTTGTTAGAGAGTCTGTAGCCATTAAATGTGTTTGATAGAGAGTCTGTAGCCATTAAATGTGTTTGATAGAGAGTCTGTAGCCATTAAATGTGTTTGATAGAGAGTCTGTAGCCATTAAATGTGTTTGTTAGAGAGTCTGTAGCCATTAAATGTGTTTGTTAGAGAGTCTGTAGCCATTAAATGTGTTTGATAGAGAGTCTGTAGCCATTAAATGTGTTTGATAGAGAGTCTGTAGCCATTAAATGTGTTTGATAGTCTGTAGCCATTAAATGTGTTTGATAGAGAGTCTGTAGCCATTAAATGTGTTTGATAGAGAGTCTGTAGCCATTAAATGTGTTTGATAGAGTCTGTAGCCATTAAATGTGTTTGATAGAGAGTCTGTAGCCATTAAATGTGTTTGATAGAGAGTCTGTAGCCATTAAATGTGTTTGATAGAGAGTCTGTAGCCATTAAATGTGTTTGTTAGAGAGTCTGTAGCCATTAAATGTGTTTGTTAGAGAGTCTGTAGCCATTAAATGTGTTTGATAGAGAGTCTGTAGCCATTAAATGTGTTTGATAGAGAGTCTGTAGCCATTAAATGTGTTTGATAGAGAGTCTGTAGCCATTAAATGTGTTTGATAGAGAGTCTGTAGCCATTAAATGTGTTTGTTAGAGAGTCTGTAGCCATTAAATGTGTTTGTTAGAGAGTCTGTAGCCATTAAATGTGTTTGATAGAGAGTCTGTAGCCATTAAATGTGTTTGATAGAGTCTGTAGCCATTAAATGTGTTTGATAGAGAGTCTGTAGCCATTAAATGTGTTTGTTAGAGAGTCTGTAGCCATTAAATGTGTTTGATAGAGAGTCTGTAGCCATTAAATGTGTTTGATAGAGAGTCTGTAGCCATTAAATGTGTTTGTTAGAGAGTCTGTAGCCATTAAATGTGTTTGATAGAGAGTCTGTAGCCATTAAATGTGTTTGATAGAGAGTCTGTAGCCATTAAATGTGTTTGATAGAGAGTCTGTAGCCATTAAATGTGTTTGATAGAGAGTCTGTAGCCATTAAATGTGTTTGATAGAGAGTCTGTAGCCATTAAATGTGTTTGATAGAGAGTCTGTAGCCATTAAATGTTTGATAGAGAGTCTGTAGCCATTAAATGTGTTTGTTAGAGAGTCTGTAGCCATTAAATGTGTTTGATAGAGAGTCTGTAGCCATTAAATGTGTTTGATAGAGAGTCTGTAGCCATTAAATGTGTTTGATAGAGAGTCTGTAGCCATTAAATGTGTTTGATAGAGAGTCTGTAGCCATTAAATGTGTTTGATAGAGAGTCTGTAGCCATTAAATGTGTTTGTTAGAGAGTCTGTAGCCATTAAATGTGTTTGATAGAGAGTCTGTAGCCATTAAATGTGTTTGATAGAGAGTCTGTAGCCATTAAATGTGTTTGATAGAGAGTCTGTAGCCATTAAATGTGTTTGTTAGAGAGTCTGTAGCCATTAAATGTGTTTGATAGAGAGTCTGTAGCCATTAAATGTGTTTGATAGAGAGTCTGTAGCCATTAAATGTGTTTGATAGAGAGTCTGTAGCCATTAAATGTGTTTGTTAGAGAGTCTGTAGCCATTAAATGTGTTTGATAGAGAGTCTGTAGCCATTAAATGTGTTTGATAGAGAGTCTGTAGCCATTAAATGTGTTTGATAGAGAGTCTGTAGCCATTAAATGTGTTTGTTAGAGAGTCTGTAGCCATTAAATGTGTTTGATAGAGAGTCTGTAGCCATTAAATGTGTTTGATAGAGTCTGTAGCCATTAAATGTGTTTGTTAGAGAGTCTGTAGCCATTAAATGTGTTTGATAGAGTCTGTAGCCATTAAATGTGTTTGATAGAGTCTGTAGCCATTAAATGTGTTTGATAGAGTCTGTAGCCATTAAATGTGTTTGATAGAGTCTGTAGCCATTAAATGTGTTTGATAGAGTCTGTAGCCATTAAATGTGTTTGATAGAGAGTCTGTAGCCATTAAATGTGTTTGATAGAGAGTCTGTAGCCATTAAATGTGTTTGTTAGAGAGTCTGTAGCCATTAAATGTGTTTGATAGAGAGTCTGTAGCCATTAAATGTGTTTGATAGAGAGTCTGTAGCCATTAAATGTGTTTGTTAGAGAGTCTGTAGCCATTAAATGTGTTTGTTAGAGAGTCTGTAGCCATTAAATGTGTTTGATAGAGTCTGTAGCCATTAAATGTGTTTGATAGAGAGTCTGTAGCCATTAAATGTGTTTGATAGAGAGTCTGTAGCCATTAAATGTGTTTGATAGAGTCTGTAGCCATTAAATGTGTTTGATAGAGAGTCTGTAGCCATTAAATGTGTTTGTTAGAGAGTCTGTAGCCATTAAATGTGTTTGATAGAGAGTCTGTAGCCATTAAATGTGTTTGATAGAGAGTCTGTAGCCATTAAATGTGTTTGATAGAGAGTCTGTAGCCATTAAATGTGTTTGTTAGAGAGTCTGTAGCCATTAAATGTGTTTGATAGAGAGTCTGTAGCCATTAAATGTGTTTGATAGAGAGTCTGTAGCCATTAAATGTGTTTGTTAGAGAGTCTGTAGCCATTAAATGTGTTTGATAGAGAGTCTGTAGCCATTAAATGTGTTTGATAGAGAGTCTGTAGCCATTAAATGTGTTTGTTAGAGAGTCTGTAGCCATTAAATGTGTTTGATAGAGTCTGTAGCCATTAAATGTGTTTGATAGAGAGTCTGTAGCCATTAAATGTGTTTGATAGAGAGTCTGTAGCCATTAAATGTGTTTGATAGAGAGTCTGTAGCCATTAAATGTGTTTGATAGAGAGTCTGTAGCCATTAAATGTGTTTGTTAGAGAGTCTGTAGCCATTAAATGTGTTTGATAGAGAGTCTGTAGCCATTAAATGTGTTTGATAGAGAGTCTGTAGCCATTAAATGTGTTTGATAGAGAGTCTGTAGCCATTAAATGTGTTTGATAGAGAGTCTGTAGCCATTAAATGTGTTTGATAGAGAGTCTGTAGCCATTAAATGTGTTTGTTAGAGAGTCTGTAGCCATTAAATGTGTTTGATAGAGAGTCTGTAGCCATTAAATGTGTTTGATAGAGAGTCTGTAGCCATTAAATGTGTTTGATAGAGAGTCTGTAGCCATTAAATGTGTTTGATAGAGAGTCTGTAGCCATTAAATGTGTTTGTTAGAGAGTCTGTAGCCATTAAATGTGTTTGATAGAGAGTCTGTAGCCATTAAATGTGTTTGATAGAGAGTCTGTAGCCATTAAATGTGTTTGATAGAGAGTCTGTAGCCATTAAATGTGTTTGATAGAGAGTCTGTAGCCATTAAATGTGTTTGATAGAGAGTCTGTAGCCATTAAATGTGTTTGTTAGAGAGTCTGTAGCCATTAAATGTGTTTGATAGAGAGTCTGTAGCCATTAAATGTGTTTGATAGAGAGTCTGTAGCCATTAAATGTGTTTGATAGAGAGTCTGTAGCCATTAAATGTGTTTGTTAGAGAGTCTGTAGCCATTAAATGTGTTTGATAGAGAGTCTGTAGCCATTAAATGTGTTTGATAGAGAGTCTGTAGCCATTAAATGTGTTTGATAGAGAGTCTGTAGCCATTAAATGTGTTTGATAGAGAGTCTGTAGCCATTAAATGTGTTTGATAGAGAGTCTGTAGCCATTAAATGTGTTTGATAGAGAGTCTGTAGCCATTAAATGTGTTTGATAGAGAGTCTGTAGCCATTAAATGTGTTTGATAGAGAGTCTGTAGCCATTAAATGTGTTTGATAGAGAGTCTGTAGCCATTAAATGTGTTTGTTAGAGAGTCTGTAGCCATTAAATGTGTTTGATAGAGAGTCTGTAGCCATTAAATGTGTTTGATAGAGAGTCTGTAGCCATTAAATGTGTTTGATAGAGAGTCTGTAGCCATTAAATGTGTTTGATAGAGAGTCTGTAGCCATTAAATGTGTTTGATAGAGAGTCTGTAGCCATTAAATGTGTTTGATAGAGAGTCTGTAGCCATTAAATGTGTTTGTTAGAGAGTCTGTAGCCATTAAATGTGTTTGATAGAGAGTCTGTAGCCATTAAATGTGTTTGATAGAGAGTCTGTAGCCATTAAATGTGTTTGATAGAGAGTCTGTAGCCATTAAATGTGTTTGTTAGAGAGTCTGTAGCCATTAAATGTGTTTGATAGAGAGTCTGTAGCCATTAAATGTGTTTGATAGAGTCTGTAGCCATTAAATGTGTTTGATAGAGAGTCTGTAGCCATTAAATGTGTTTGATAGAGTCTGTAGCCATTAAATGTGTTTGATAGAGTCTGTAGCCATTAAATGTGTTTGAGAGAGTCTGTAGCCATTAAATGTGTTTGATAGAGTCTGTAGCCATTAAATGTGTTTGATAGAGTCTGTAGCCATTAAATGTGTTTGATAGAGAGTCTGTAGCCATTAAATGTGTTTGATAGAGAGTCTGTAGCCATTAAATGTGTTTGATAGAGAGTCTGTAGCCATTAAATGTGTTTGATAGAGAGTCTGTAGCCATTAAATGTGTTTGATAGAGAGTCTGTAGCCATTAAATGTGTTTGATAGAGAGTCTGTAGCCATTAAATGTGTTTGATAGAGAGTCTGTAGCCATTAAATGTGTTTGATAGAGAGTCTGTAGCCATTAAATGTGTTTGATAGAGAGTCTGTAGCCATTAAATGTGTTTGTTAGAGAGTCTGTAGCCATTAAATGTGTTTGATAGAGAGTCTGTAGCCATTAAATGTGTTTGATAGAGAGTCTGTAGCCATTAAATGTGTTTGATAGAGAGTCTGTAGCCATTAAATGTGTTTGATAGAGAGTCTGTAGCCATTAAATGTGTTTGATAGAGAGTCTGTAGCCATTAAATGTGTTTGATAGAGAGTCTGTAGCCATTAAATGTGTTTGATAGAGAGTCTGTAGCCATTAAATGTGTTTGATAGAGAGTCTGTAGCCATTAAATGTGTTTGATAGAGAGTCTGTAGCCATTAAATGTGTTTGATAGAGAGTCTGTAGCCATTAAATGTGTTTGTTAGAGAGTCTGTAGCCATTAAATGTGTTTGATAGAGAGTCTGTAGCCATTAAATGTGTTTGATAGAGAGTCTGTAGCCATTAAATGTGTTTGATAGAGAGTCTGTAGCCATTAAATGTGTTTGATAGAGAGTCTGTAGCCATTAAATGTGTTTGATAGAGAGTCTGTAGCCATTAAATGTGTTTGATAGAGAGTCTGTAGCCATTAAATGTGTTTGATAGAGAGTCTGTAGCCATTAAATGTGTTTGATAGAGAGTCTGTAGCCATTAAATGTGTTTGATAGAGAGTCTGTAGCCATTAAATGTGTTTGATAGAGAGTCTGTAGCCATTAAATGTGTTTGATAGAGAGTCTGTAGCCATTAAATGTGTTTGATAGAGAGTCTGTAGCCATTAAATGTGTTTGTTAGAGAGTCTGTAGCCATTAAATGTGTTTGATAGAGAGTCTGTAGCCATTAAATGTGTTTGATAGAGAGTCTGTAGCCATTAAATGTGTTTGATAGAGAGTCTGTAGCCATTAAATGTGTTTGATAGAGAGTCTGTAGCCATTAAATGTGTTTGATAGAGAGTCTGTAGCCATTAAATGTGTTTGTTAGAGAGTCTGTAGCCATTAAATGTGTTTGATAGAGAGTCTGTAGCCATTAAATGTGTTTGATAGAGAGTCTGTAGCCATTAAATGTGTTTGATAGAGAGTCTGTAGCCATTAAATGTGTTTGATAGAGAGTCTGTAGCCATTAAATGTGTTTGATAGAGAGTCTGTAGCCATTAAATGTGTTTGATAGAGAGTCTGTAGCCATTAAATGTGTTTGTTAGAGAGTCTGTAGCCATTAAATGTGTTTGATAGAGAGTCTGTAGCCATTAAATGTGTTTGATAGAGAGTCTGTAGCCATTAAATGTGTTTGATAGAGAGTCTGTAGCCATTAAATGTGTTTGTTAGAGAGTCTGTAGCCATTAAATGTGTTTGATAGAGAGTCTGTAGCCATTAAATGTGTTTGATAGAGTCTGTAGCCATTAAATGTGTTTGATAGAGAGTCTGTAGCCATTAAATGTGTTTGATAGAGTCTGTAGCCATTAAATGTGTTTGATAGAGTCTGTAGCCATTAAATGTGTTTGATAGAGTCTGTAGCCATTAAATGTGTTTGATAGAGTCTGTAGCCATTAAATGTGTTTGATAGAGAGTCTGTAGCCATTAAATGTGTTTGATAGAGAGTCTGTAGCCATTAAATGTGTTTGATAGAGAGTCTGTAGCCATTAAATGTGTTTGATAGAGAGTCTGTAGCCATTAAATGTGTTTGATAGAGAGTCTGTAGCCATTAAATGTGTTTGATAGAGAGTCTGTAGCCATTAAATGTGTTTGTTAGAGAGTCTGTAGCCATTAAATGTGTTTGATAGAGAGTCTGTAGCCATTAAATGTGTTTGATAGAGAGTCTGTAGCCATTAAATGTGTTTGATAGAGAGTCTGTAGCCATTAAATGTGTTTGATAGAGTCTGTAGCCATTAAATGTGTTTGTTAGAGAGTCTGTAGCCATTAAATGTGTTTGATAGAGTCTGTAGCCATTAAATGTGTTTGATAGAGTCTGTAGCCATTAAATGTGTTTGATAGAGTCTGTAGCCATTAAATGTGTTTGATAGAGTCTGTAGCCATTAAATGTGTTTGATAGAGTCTGTAGCCATTAAATGTGTTTGATAGAGAGTCTGTAGCCATTAAATGTGTTTGATAGAGAGTCTGTAGCCATTAAATGTGTTTGATAGAGAGTCTGTAGCCATTAAATGTGTTTGATAGAGAGTCTGTAGCCATTAAATGTGTTTGATAGAGAGTCTGTAGCCATTAAATGTGTTTGATAGAGAGTCTGTAGCCATTAAATGTGTTTGATAGAGAGTCTGTAGCCATTAAATGTGTTTGATAGAGAGTCTGTAGCCATTAAATGTGTTTGATAGAGAGTCTGTAGCCATTAAATGTGTTTGTTAGAGAGTCTGTAGCCATTAAATGTGTTTGATAGAGAGTCTGTAGCCATTAAATGTGTTTGATAGAGAGTCTGTAGCCATTAAATGTGTTTGATAGAGAGTCTGTAGCCATTAAATGTGTTTGATAGAGAGTCTGTAGCCATTAAATGTGTTTGATAGAGAGTCTGTAGCCATTAAATGTGTTTGTTAGAGAGTCTGTAGCCATTAAATGTGTTTGATAGAGAGTCTGTAGCCATTAAATGTGTTTGATAGAGAGTCTGTAGCCATTAAATGTGTTTGATAGAGAGTCTGTAGCCATTAAATGTGTTTGATAGAGAGTCTGTAGCCATTAAATGTGTTTGTTAGAGAGTCTGTAGCCATTAAATGTGTTTGATAGAGAGTCTGTAGCCATTAAATGTGTTTGATAGAGAGTCTGTAGCCATTAAATGTGTTTGATAGAGAGTCTGTAGCCATTAAATGTGTTTGATAGAGAGTCTGTAGCCATTAAATGTGTTTGATAGAGAGTCTGTAGCCATTAAATGTGTTTGTTAGAGAGTCTGTAGCCATTAAATGTGTTTGATAGAGAGTCTGTAGCCATTAAATGTGTTTGATAGAGAGTCTGTAGCCATTAAATGTGTTTGATAGAGAGTCTGTAGCCATTAAATGTGTTTGATAGAGAGTCTGTAGCCATTAAATGTGTTTGATAGAGAGTCTGTAGCCATTAAATGTTTGATAGAGAGTCTGTAGCCATTAAATGTGTTTGTTAGAGAGTCTGTAGCCATTAAATGTGTTTGATAGAGAGTCTGTAGCCATTAAATGTGTTTGATAGAGAGTCTGTAGCCATTAAATGTGTTTGATAGAGAGTCTGTAGCCATTAAATGTGTTTGATAGAGAGTCTGTAGCCATTAAATGTGTTTGATAGAGAGTCTGTAGCCATTAAATGTGTTTGTTAGAGAGTTGTAGCCATTAAATGTGTTTGATAGAGAGTCTGTAGCCATTAAATGTGTTTGATAGAGAGTCTGTAGCCATTAAATGTGTTTGTTAGAGAGTCTGTAGCCATTAAATGTGTTTGATAGAGAGTCTGTAGCCATTAAATGTGTTTGATAGAGAGTCTGTAGCCATTAAATGTGTTTGATAGAGAGTCTGTAGCCATTAAATGTGTTTGTTAGAGAGTCTGTAGCCATTAAATGTGTTTGATAGAGAGTCTGTAGCCATTAAATGTGTTTGATAGAGAGTCTGTAGCCATTAAATGTGTTTGATAGAGAGTCTGTAGCCATTAAATGTGTTTGTTAGAGAGTCTGTAGCCATTAAATGTGTTTGATAGAAGTCTGTAGCCATTAAATGTGTTTGATAGAGTCTGTAGCCATTAAATGTGTTTGTTAGAGAGTCTGTAGCCATTAAATGTGTTTGATAGAGTCTGTAGCCATTAAATGTGTTTGATAGAGTCTGTAGCCATTAAATGTGTTTGATAGAGTCTGTAGCCATTAAATGTGTTTGATAGAGTCTGTAGCCATTAAATGTGTTTGATAGAGTCTGTAGCCATTAAATGTGTTTGATAGAGAGTCTGTAGCCATTAAATGTGTTTGATAGAGAGTCTGTAGCCATTAAATGTGTTTGTTAGAGAGTCTGTAGCCATTAAATGTGTTTGATAGAGAGTCTGTAGCCATTAAATGTGTTTGATAGAGAGTCTGTAGCCATTAAATGTGTTTGTTAGAGAGTTTGTAGCCATTAAATGTGTTTGATAGAGAGTCTGTAGCCATTAAATGTGTTTGATAGAGAGTCTGTAGCCATTAAATGTGTTTGATAGAGAGTCTGTAGCCATTAAATGTGTTTGATAGAGAGTCTGTAGCCATTAAATGTGTTTGATAGAGAGTCTGTAGCCATTAAATGTGTTTGTTAGAGAGTCTGTAGCCATTAAATGTGTTTGATAGAGAGTCTGTAGCCATTAAATGTGTTTGATAGAGAGTCTGTAGCCATTAAATGTGTTTGATAGAGAGTCTGTAGCCATTAAATGTGTTTGTTAGAGAGTCTGTAGCCATTAAATGTGTTTGATAGAGAGTCTGTAGCCATTAAATGTGTTTGATAGAGAGTCTGTAGCCATTAAATGTGTTTGATAGAGAGTCTGTAGCCATTAAATGTGTTTGTTAGAGAGTCTGTAGCCATTAAATGTGTTTGATAGAGAGTCTGTAGCCATTAAATGTGTTTGATAGAGAGTCTGTAGCCATTAAATGTGTTTGATAGAGAGTCTGTAGCCATTAAATGTGTTTGTTAGAGAGTCTGTAGCCATTAAATGTGTTTGATAGAGAGTCTGTAGCCATTAAATGTGTTTGATAGAGTCTGTAGCCATTAAATGTGTTTGTTAGAGAGTTTGTAGCCATTAAATGTGTTTGATAGAGTCTGTAGCCATTAAATGTGTTTGATAGAGTCTGTAGCCATTAAATGTGTTTGATAGAGTCTGTAGCCATTAAATGTGTTTGATAGAGTCTGTAGCCATTAAATGTGTTTGATAGAGTCTGTAGCCATTAAATGTGTTTGATAGAGAGTCTGTAGCCATTAAATGTGTTTGATAGAGAGTCTGTAGCCATTAAATGTGTTTGTTAGAGAGTCTGTAGCCATTAAATGTGTTTGATAGAGAGTCTGTAGCCATTAAATGTGTTTGATAGAGAGTCTGTAGCCATTAAATGTGTTTGATAGAGAGTCTGTAGCCATTAAATGTGTTTGTTAGAGAGTCTGTAGCCATTAAATGTGTTTGTTAGAGAGTCTGTAGCCATTAAATGTGTTTGATAGAGAGTCTGTAGCCATTAAATGTGTTTGATAGAGAGTCTGTAGCCATTAAATGTGTTTGATAGTCTGTAGCCATTAAATGTGTTTGATAGAGAGTCTGTAGCCATTAAATGTGTTTGTTAGAGAGTCTGTAGCCATTAAATGTGTTTGATAGAGTCTGTAGCCATTAAATGTGTTTGATAGAGAGTCTGTAGCCATTAAATGTGTTTGATAGAGAGTCTGTAGCCATTAAATGTGTTTGATAGAGAGTCTGTAGCCATTAAATGTGTTTGTTAGAGAGTCTGTAGCCATTAAATGTGTTTGTTAGAGAGTCTGTAGCCATTAAATGTGTTTGATAGAGAGTCTGTAGCCATTAAATGTGTTTGATAGAGAGTCTGTAGCCATTAAATGTGTTTGATAGAGAGTCTGTAGCCATTAAATGTGTTTGTTAGAGAGTCTGTAGCCATTAAATGTGTTTGATAGAGAGTCTGTAGCCATTAAATGTGTTTGATAGAGAGTCTGTAGCCATTAAATGTGTTTGATAGAGAGTCTGTAGCCATTAAATGTGTTTGTTAGAGAGTCTGTAGCCATTAAATGTGTTTGATAGAGAGTCTGTAGCCATTAAATGTGTTTGATAGAGAGTCTGTAGCCATTAAATGTGTTTGTTAGAGAGTCTGTAGCCATTAAATGTGTTTGATAGAGAGTCTGTAGCCATTAAATGTGTTTGATAGAGAGTCTGTAGCCATTAAATGTGTTTGTTAGAGAGTCTGTAGCCATTAAATGTGTTTGATAGAGTCTGTAGCCATTAAATGTGTTGGATAGAGAGTCTGTAGCCATTAAATGTGTTTGATAGAGAGTCTGTAGCCATTAAATGTGTTTGATAGAGAGTCTGTAGCCATTAAATGTTTGATAGAGAGTCTGTAGCCATTAAATGTGTTTGTTAGAGAGTTTGTAGCCATTAAATGTGTTTGATAGAGAGTCTGTAGCCATTAAATGTGTTTGATAGAGAGTCTGTAGCCATTAAATGTGTTTGATAGAGAGTCTGTAGCCATTAAATGTGTTTGATAGAGAGTCTGTAGCCATTAAATGTGTTTGATAGAGAGTCTGTAGCCATTAAATGTGTTTGTTAGAGAGTTTGTAGCCATTAAATGTGTTTGATAGAGAGTCTGTAGCCATTAAATGTGTTTGATAGAGAGTCTGTAGCCATTAAATGTGTTTGATAGAGAGTCTGTAGCCATTAAATGTGTTTGTTAGAGAGTTTGTAGCCATTAAATGTGTTTGATAGAGAGTCTGTAGCCATTAAATGTGTTTGATAGAGAGTCTGTAGCCATTAAATGTGTTTGATAAAGAGTCTGTAGCCATTAAATGTGTTTGTTAGAGAGTCTGTAGCCATTAAATGTGTTTGATAGAGAGTCTGTAGCCATTAAATGTGTTTGATAGAGAGTCTGTAGCCATTAAATGTGTTTGATAGAGAGTCTATAGCCATTAAATGTGTTTGTTAGAGAGTCTGTAGCCATTAAATGTGTTTGATAGAATCTGTAGCCATTAAATGTGTTTGATAGAGTTTGTAGCCATTAAATGTGTTTGTTAGAGAGTTTGTAGCCATTAAATGTGTTTGATAGAGTCTGTAGCCATTAAATGTGTTTGATAGAGTCTGTAGCCATTAAATGTGTTTGATAGAGTCTGTAGCCATTAAATGTGTTTGATAGAGTCTGTAGCCATTAAATGTGTTTGATAGAGTCTGTAGCCATTAAATGTGTTTGATAGAGTCTGTAGCCATTAAATGTGTTTGATAGAGTCTGTAGCCATTAAATGTGTTTGATAGAGTCTGTAGCCATTAAATGTGTTTGATAGAGAGTCTGTAGCCATTAAATGTGTTTGTAGAGAGTCTGTAGCCATTAAATGTGTTTGATAGAGAGTCTGTAGCCATTAAATGTGTTTGATAGAGAGTCTGTAGCCATTAAATGTGTTTGATAGAGTCTGTAGCCATTAAATGTGTTTGATAGAGAGTCTGTAGCCATTAAATGTGTTTGATAGAGAGTCTGTAGCCATTAAATGTGTTTGATAGAGAGTCTGTAGCCATTAAATGTGTTTGATAGAGAGTCTGTAGCCATTAAATGTGTTTGATAGAGAGTCTGTAGCCATTAAATGTGTTTGTTAGAGAGTTTGTAGCCATTAAATGTGTTTGGTAGAGATCTGTAGTCTTTACATTTAATAGAAAGTCATTGACCTCAAGATGGGACATATTATTTTAGTGGCGACCATTCTCTAAAATCACTGTTCATGTTTAGTTAGCCTAACAGGACACAGCTTTCTCCAGCAACCTGCTCAACAAACATCATTGCTTATGTTATCATGTCAGTGTCCTTACAAACAGTCACCTCACACAATTGACATGGCAGTCTAAAGGAAACTCCATGAATCTGGACTTTAATATTCACACAGAAAGAAATTGACATCACTTATGATGGCTGGGCATGTCATTACATGGTTGGGCTTTGTCACTTACATGGTTGGGCATGTCACTTAAATGGTTGGGGCTTGTCACTTAAATGGTTGGGCTTGTCACTTACATGGTTGGGCTTGTCACTTACATGGTTGGGTGTGTCACTTACATGGTTGGGCATGTCACTTACATGTTGGGCTTGTCACTTACATGGTTGGGCATGTCACTTACATGGTTGGGCATGTCACATTACATGGTTGGGCTTGTCACTTACATACATGGTGTGTCACTTACATGGTTGGGCTTTGTCACTTACATGGTTGGACATGTCACTTACATGGTTAGGCATGTGTCATGTCACTTGTCATGGTTGGGCATGTGTTATGTCACTTGTCAAGGTTGGGTATGTCATTACATGGTTGGGACCCCTCATTTACATGGTTTGGCATGTGTCATGTCACTTGTCATGGTTGGTCATGTCATTTACATGATTGGGCATGTCACTTACTGCCTCAATACCTAGAACAGACCCATGCAAGGAGCCATATCTGAGCAGACGAATTCCTCCAGCATTTGTTGCCAAGTTGCCCCCAATATGGCAGCTACCTTTAGCTCCCAGGTCTAGAGCATGGTCAGGCCATACTCCTGCACATACTGGTACAGACTGTCAAGGATACAGCCAGCCTGGCACACCAGAATACCTGAAGTTGTTGAAACAATGTAATGTCTATTTCTCTAGCCACAGAGCCAAACATGTTTCTCTCATATATTTTTTTTTTGTTTTAAATGCATATTGATGAGAATAGAACAGCCAGCCTTTCTCTAACTGAACACATAGAGGCACAATATCATACACATAGAGGCACAATATGACACACATAGAGGCACAATATGACACACATAGAGGCACAATATGACACACATAGAGGCACAATATGACACACATAGAGGCACAATATGACATGCATAGAGGCACAATACGACACACATAGAGCACAATATGACACACATAGAGGCACAATATGACACACATAGACACAATATGACACACATAGAGGCACAATACGACACACATAGAGGCACAATACGAAACACATAGAGGCACAATATGACACACATAGAGGCACAATATGACACACATAGAGGCACAATATGTCACACATAGAGGCACAATATGACACACATAGAGGCACAATTGTCACACATAGAGGCACAATATGACACACATAGAGGCACAATATGTCACACATAGAGGCACAATATGACACACATAGAGGCACAATATGACACACATAGAGACACAATATGACACATAGAGGCACAATACGACACACATAGAGGCACAATACGACACACATAGAGGCACAATATGACACACATAGAGGCACAATATGACACACATAGAGGCACAATATGACATGCATAGAGGCACAATACGACACACATAGAGGCACAATACGACACACATAGAGGCACAATACGACACACATAGAGGCACAATATGACATGCATAGAGGCACAATACGACACACATAGAGGCACAATACGACACACATAGAGGCACAATACGACACACATAGAGGCACAATACGACACACATAGAGGCACAATACGACACACATAGAGGCACAATACGACACACATAGAGGCACAATATGACACACATAGAGGCACAATATGACACACATAGAGGCACAATATGACACACAATATGACACACATAGAGGCACAATATGACACACATAGAGACACAATATGACACACATAGAGGCACAATATGACACACATAGAGGCACAATATGACACACATAGAGGCACAATATGACACACAATATGACACACATAGAGGCACAATATGACACACATAGAGACACAATATGACACACATAGAGGCACAATATTACACACATAGAGACACAATATGACACACATAGAGGCACAATATTACACACATAGAGACACAATATGACACACAATATGACACACATAGAGACACAATATGACACACAATATGACACACATAGAGGCACAATATTACACACAATATGACACACATAGAGACACAATATGACACACAATATGACACACAATATGACACACATAGAGGCACAATATGACACACAATATGACACACATAGAGACACAATATGACACACAATATGACACACATAGAGGCACAATATTACACACATAGAGACACAATATGACACACAATATGACACACATAGAGACACAATATGACACACAATATGACACACATAGAGACACAATATGACACACAATATGACACACAATATGACACACATAGAGACACAATATGACACACAATATGACACACATAGAGACACAATATGACACACATATGACACACATAGAGGCACAATATTACACACAATATGACACACATAGGGACACAATATGACACACAATATGACACACAATATGACACACATAGAGGCACAATATGACACACAATATGACACACATAGAGACACAATATGACACACAATATGACACACATAGAGGCACAATATTACACACAATATGACACACATAGAGACACAATATTACACACAATATGACACACAATATGACACACATAGAGGCACAATATGACACACAATATGACACACATAGAGACACAATATGACACACAATATGACACACATAGAGGCACAATATTACACACAATATGACACACAATATGACACACAGAGAGGCACAATATGACACACAATATGACACACATAGAGGCACAATATGACACACAATATGACACACATAGAGGCACAATATGACACACAATATGACACACAATATGACACACAATATGACACACAATATGACACACAATATGGACACACATAGAGGCACAATATGACACACAATATGACACACAATATGACACACAATATGACACACAATATGACACACATAGAGGCACAATATGACACACAATATGACACACATAGAGGCACAATATGACACACAATATGACACACATAGAAGCACAATATGACACACAATATGACACACATAGAGGCACAATATGACACACATAGAGGCACAATATGAACACAATATGACACACATAGAGGCACAATATGACACACATAGAGGCACAATATGACACACATAGAGGCACAATATGACACACATAATGGCACAATATGACACACAATATGACACACATAGAGGCACAATATGACACACATAGAGGCACAATATGACACACAATATGACACACATAGAGGCACAATATTACACACATAGAGACACAATATGACACACAATATGACACACATAGAGACACAATATGACACACAATATGACACACAATATGACACACAAAGAGACACAATATGACACACAATATGACACACAATATGACACACATAGAGACACAATATGACACACAATATGACACACATAGAGGCACAATATTACACACAATATGACACACATAGAGGCACAATATGACACACAATATGACACACAATATGACACACATAGAGGCACAATATGACACACAATATGACACACATAGAGACACAATATGACACACAATATGACACACATAGAGGCACAATATTACACACAATGGGATCACAATATGACACACAATATGACACACATAGAGACACAATATGACACCAATATGACACACATAGAGACACAATATGACACACAATATGACACACAATATGACACACATAGAGACACAATATGACACACAATATGACACACATAGAGACACAATATGACACACAATATGACACACATAGAGGCACAATATTACACACAATATGACACACATAGGGACACAATATGACACACAATATGACACACAATATGACACACATAGGCACAATATGACACACAATATGACACACAATATGACACACATAGAGGCACAATATTACACACAATATGACACACATAGAGACACAATATTACACACAATATGACACACAATATGACACACATAGAGGCACAATATGACACAATATGACACACATAGAGACACAATATGACACACAATATGACACACATAGAGGCACAATATTACACACATATGACACAATATGACACACAGAGAGGCACAATATGACACACAATATGACACACATAGAGGCACAATATGACACACAATATGACACACATAGAGGCACAATATGACACACAATATGACACACAATATGACACACAATATGACACACAATATGACACACAATATGACACACATAGAGGCACAATATGACACACAATATGACACACAATATGACACACAATATGACACACAATATGACACACATAGAGGCACAATATGACACACATATGACACACAGGCACAATATGACACACAATATGACACACATAGAAGCACAATATGACACACAATATGACACACATAGAGGCACAATATGACACACATAGAGGCACAATATGAAACACAATATGACACACATAGAGGCACAATATGACACACATAGAGGCACAATATGACACACATAGAGGCACAATATGACACACATAAGGCACAATATGACACACAATATGACACACATAGAGGCACAATATGACACACATAGAGGCACAATATGACACACATAGAGGCACAATATGACACACATAGAGACACAATAGACACACAATATGACACACATAGAGGCACAATATGCACAATATGACACACATAGAGGCACAATAGACACACAATATGACACACATATGACACACAATATGACACACATAGAGCACAATATGACACACAATATGACACACATAGAGGCACAATATGACACACAATATGACACACATAGAGGCACAATATGACACACATAGACACACAATATGACCACATAGAGGCACAATATGACACACAATATGACACACATAGATACACATAGACACACAATATGACACACATAGAGGCACAATACGACACACATAGAGGCACAATATGACACACATAGACACAATAGACACACATATGACACACAATATGACACACATAGAGGCACAATATGACACACAATATGACACACAATATGACACACATAGAGGCACAATATGACACACAATATGACACACATAGAGGCACAATATGACACACATAGAGGCACAATATGACACACAATATGACACACATAGACACAATATGACACACATAGGACACACAATATGACACACATAGAGCACAATATGACACACAATATGACACACAATATGACACACATAGAGGCACAATATTACACACAATATGACACACATAGAGACACAATATTACACACAATATGACACACAATATGACACACATAGAGGCACAATATGACACAATATGACACACATAGAGACACAATATGACACAATATGACACACATAGAGGCACAATATTACACACAATATGACACACAATATGACACACAGAGAGGCACAATATGACACACATATGACACACATAGAGGCACAATATGACACACAATATGACACACATAGAGGCACAATATGACACACAATATGACACACAATATGACACACATAGCACAATATGACACACAATATGACACACATAGAGGCACAATATGACACACAATATGCACAATATGACACACATATGACACACAATATGACACACATAAGGCACAATATGACACACAATATGACACACATAGAGGCACAATATGACACACAATATACACACATAGACACAATAGACACACAATATGACACACATAGAGGCACAATATGACACACATAGAGGCACAATATGCACAATATGACACACATAGAGGCACAATATGACACACATAGAGGCACAATATGACACACATAGAGGCACAATATGACACACATAGAGGCACAATATGACATACACACATATGGCACAATAGACACAATATGACACACATAGAGGCACAATATGACACACATAGAGGCACAATATGACACACAATATGACACACATAGAGGCACAATATGACACATAGAGGCACAATATGACACACAATACACACTAGACACAATATGACACACAATATGACACACATAGAGGCACAATATGACACACATAGAGGCACAATATGACACACAATATGACACACATAGAGGCACAATATGACACACATAGAGGCACAATATGACACACATAGAGGCACAATACGACACACATAGAGGCACAATATGACACACATAGAGGCACAATACGACACACATAGAGGCACAATATGATACACATAGACAATATGACATGCATAGAGGCACAATATGACACACATAGAGGCACAATATGACACACATAGAGGCACAATATGACACACATAGAGGCACATATGACACACATAAAGGCACAATATGACACATAGAGGCACAATATGACACACATAGAGGCACAATATGACACACAATATGACACACATAGAGGCACAATATGACACACATAGAGGCACAATATGACACACATAGAGGCACAATATGACACACAATATGACACCCATAGAGGCACAATATGACACACATAGACTCACAATATGACACACATATGACACACAATATGACACACATAGAGGCACAATATGGCACACATAGACTCACAATATGACACACAATATGACACACATAGACTCACATATGACACACAATATGACACACATAGAGGCACAATATGGCACACATAGATGCACATATGACACACATAGAGGCACAATATGACACACATAGAGGCACAATATGACACACATAGAGGCACAATATGACACACATAGAGGTACAATATGATACACATAGAGGCACAATATGACACACATAGAGGCACAATATGACACACATAGAGGTACAATATGACACACATAGAGGCACAATATGACACACATAGAGGCACAATATGACACACAATATGACACACATAGAGGTACAATATGACACGCATAGAGGTACAATATGTCACACATAGAGGCACAATATGACACGCATAGAGGCACAATACGACACACATAGAGGCACAATATGACACACATAGAGGCACAATATGACACACATAGAGGTACAATATGACACACATAGAGGCACAATATGACACACATAGAGGTACAATATGACACACATAGAGGCACAATATGACACACATAGAGGCACAATATGACACACATAGAGGTACAATATGACACACATAGAGGCACAATATGACACACATAGAGGCACAATATGACACACATAGAGGTACAATATGACACGCATAGAGGTACAATATGTCACACATAGAGGCACAATATGACACGCATAGAGGCACAATACGACACACATAGAGGCACAATATGACACACATAGAGGCACAATACGACACACATAGAGGCACAATATGACACACATAGAGGTACAATATGACACACATAGAGGTACAATATGTCACACATAGAGGCACAATATGACACACATAGAGGTACAATATGACACACATAGAGGTACAATATGACACACATAGAGGCACAATATGACACACATAGAGGTACAATATGACACACAAGAGGTACAATATGACACGCATAGAGGTACAATATGACATGCATAGAGGCACAATATGACACACATAGAGGTACAATATGACACACATAGAGGTACAATATGACACACATAGAGGCACAATATGACACACATAGAGGTACAATATGACACACATAGAGGTACAATATGACACACATAGAGGCACAATATGACACACATAGAGGCACAATATGACACACATAGAGTACAATATGACACACATAGAGGCACAATATGACACACATAGAGGCACAATATGACACACATAGAGGTACAATATGACACACATAGAGGCACAATATGACACACATAGAGGTACAATATGACACACATAGAGGCACAATATGACACACATAGAGGACAATATGACACACATAGAGGCACAATATGACACACATAGAGGTACAATATGACACACATAGAGGCACAATATGACACACATAGAGGCACAGTATGACACACATAGAGGCACAATATGACACACATAGACACACAATATGACACACAATATGACACACATAGAAGCACAATATGACACACATAGAGGCACAATATGACACACATAGAGGCACAATATGACACACATAGAGGCACAATATGACACACATAGAGGTACAATATGACACACATAGAGGCACAATATGACACACATAGAGGTACAATATGACACACATAGAGGTACAATATGGCACACATAGAGGTACAATATGACACACATAGAGGCACAATATGACACACATAGAGGCACAATATGACACACATAGAGGCACAATATGACACACATAGAGGCACAATATGACACACATAGAGGTACAATATGACACACATAGAGGCACAATATGACACACATAGAGGCACAATATGACACACATAGAGGTACAATATGACACACATAGAGGTACAATATGACACACATAGAGGCACAATATGACACACATAGAGGTACAATATGACACACACACAATATGACTTGATATTAATAAATCTTGTCATGCTGTAGTCAATATTACTGTTCTGTAGATCAACACATAAAACTGTCTATGTAACACAACCTCATCCAGCAAAAAGGGAACACCGCTCTTCTTCTTTTCCTTAGTCACTGACTGAGATAACAGTCAGAGGTAAACGCATTTTGTAGGAGCAACAACAAAGTTCCTGGACATTGTGCAATCTGTGGTCATGTCAGTTGTTGGTTGATCTCTCACTTGCTATCCCTCTGGCATACACTCCATGACAGTGATTGTTTCTGGATTTCCTCTGAGCACACAACCTACCCAACTCCATCTCCTCCCAGTTATCCAACTGTATGTACATCACTTCCTGGTTTCACTGTCTGATCAGTTCTTGGTTGCTGACTTTGGCTAAAGTGTCTTTGGGGTCGGGGGTTTGATGACAGTTTTGATGCTTTCATTTCTGCTGACCTCCAGCATTCACATCCACACAAGAGCACTGGATGTACACAGCTTTTATAAATCCTTTGTTTGTTTATTGTGCTGTACTGACTAGATCTCCAGACATTGTTTAAATTTGGCAAAACAATTCTGGCTTATATTGTGATGTTATATGTGTATGTCTTCTCTTCCAATATAAGCACGTTCAAAGACTTCCAATGGTGAAGACATTGTCCATCATATTCCTCTGGTTACATCTCCTGCGGGCTGTCTCATTGTCCACCATATTCCTCTGGTTACATCCACCATATTCCTCTGGTTACATCCACCATAATCCTCTGGTTACATCCACCATATTCCTCTGGTTACATGTCCTGTGGGCTGTCTCATTGTCCACCATATTCCTCTGGTTACATCCACCATAATCCTCTGGTTACATCCACCATATTCCTCTGGTTACATCTCCTGTGGGCTGTCTCATTGTCCACCATATTCCTCTGGTTACATCTCCTATGGGCTGTCTCATTGTCCACCATATTCCTCTGGTTACATCTCCTACGGGCTGTCTCATTGTCCACCATATTCCTCTGGTTACATCCACCATATTCCTCTGGTTACATCTCCTGTGGGCGGTCTCATTGTCCACCATATTCCTCTGGTTACATCCACCATATTCCTCTGGTTACATCTCCTACGGGCTGTCCCATTGTCCACCATATTCCTCTGGTTACATCCACCATATTCCTCTGGTTACATCTCCTGTGGGCGGTCTCATTGTCCACCATATTCCTCTGGTTACATCCACCATATTCCTCTGATTACATCTCCTACGGGCTGTCTCATTGTCCACCATATTCCTCTGATTACATCTCCTACGGGCTGTCTCATTGTCCACCATATTCCTCTGGTTACATCTCCTGTGGGCTGTCTCATTGTCCACCATATTCCTCTGGTTACATCCACCATATTCCCCTGGTTACATCTCCTGCGGGCTGTCTCATTGTCCACCATATTCCTCTGGTTACATCCACCATATTCCCCTGGTTACATCTCCTGCAGGCTGTCTCATTGTCCACCATATTTCCCTGGTTACATCTCCTGCGGGCTGTCTCATTGTCCACCATTTTCCTCTGGTTACATCTTCTGCGGGCTGTCTCATTGTCCACCATATTCCTCTGGTTACATCTCCTGCGGGCTGTCTCATTGTCCACCATATTCGCCTGGTTACATCTCCTGCGGGCTGTCTCATTGTCCACTATATTCCTCTGGTTACATTCACCATATTCCCCTGGTTACATCTCCTGCGGGCTGTCTCATTATCCAGTCAAAAAAGAAAGCGGATGGAAAATGAAACTTTCACCATACCTGAGGTTTTGATGATGTTTTCAATGGAGACAATAAAATGTTTGAACTAAAGAGCTCTTCAATGGGAGACAATAAAATGTTTGAACTAAAGAGCTCTTCAATGGGAGACAATAAAATGTTTGAACTAAAGAGCTCTTCAATGGAAGACAATACAATATTTCAACTAAAAAGGTCTTTAATAGACAGCAAACAAAACAAACTAGAAATTTCACAAAATTCACAGACAAGCAAGCAGTCAGAAAGGCATCAAGGTGTATGTATCAAAGCACACAGAATGAGACATCCCAGCTAAGGTGCTACAAAGAATAATTATGAAAATATATATATATATACAGGGAAAGAAAGAAAAAAGAAGCAGGGAGGAACATAAGAGAAGAGAAGTCAGTGAAACGGGTACAACAGAATCAGGAAGTCTGGTTCGAGCAAAGTATGAAAGTAATTAACCAGCTTCAGTCTAAAGTGGGAGATGAGGCAGTTCTCAAGAGCAAACTGACTATGGTCATTGGAAGAGCTTGAGCTAATGTCAGCAACTCTGATGTCCTTGTGAACACTATGGTCGGGAGAACTGAGCCTGACAGATACAAGAGTACTAGCATGATACATCATAGATGTGCTATCGGAAATAAGTGGGAAGTACTAAATGATGTCACAGAAACAAGACATAACACTTAATGATGTCACAGACAGAACACTTAATGATCTCACAGATATAGCACTTAATGATCTCACAGACATAACACTTAATGATCTCACATACATAACACTTAATGATGCCACAGACATAAAACTTAATGATCACACAGACATAACACTCAACGATCAATGAAAGACATAACACTTAATGATCAATCACAGACATAACACTTAATGATCAATCACAGACATAATACTTAAAGATCTCACAGACATAACACTTAATGATGCCACAGACATAACACTTAATGATGTCACAGACATAACACTTAATGATGTCAAAGACATAACACTTAATGATCAATCACAGACATAACACTTAATGATGCCACAGACATAACACTTAATGATGTCACAGACATAACACTTAATGATGTCACAGACATAACACTTAATGATCAATCACAAACATAATACTTAAAGATCTCACAGACATAACACTTAATGATCAATCACAAACATAATACTTAAAGATCTCACAGACATAACACTTAATGATGCCACAGACATAACACTTAATGATGTCACAGACATAACACTTAATGATGTCACAGACATAACACTTAATGATCAATCACAGACATAATACTTAAAGATCTCACAGACATAACACTTAATGATGCCACAGACATAACACTTAATGATGTCACAGACATAACACTTAATGATCTCACATACATAACACTTAATGATCAATCACAGACATTATACTTAAAAATCTCACAGACATAACACTTAATGATGTCACAGACATAACACTTAATGACCTCACTTATATAACACTTAATGATCAATTACAGACATAATACTTAAAGATCTCACAGACATAACACTTAATGATGTCACAGACATAACACTTAATGATCAATCACAGACATAATACTTAGTGATGCCACAGACATAACACTTAATGATCAATGAAAGACATAACACTTAATGATCTCACAGACACAACACTTAATGATGTCACAGATTTAACACTTAATGATCAATCACAGACATAATACTTAATGATGCCACAGACATAACACTTAATGATCAATGAAAGACATAACACTTAATGATCTCACAGACATAACACTTAATGATCAGTTACAGACATAACACTTAATGATCAATGAAAGACATAACACTTAATGATCAATGACAGACATAACACTTAATGATCTCACAGACATAACACTTAATGATGTCACAGATTTAACACTTAATGATCAATCACAGACATAATACTTAATGATGCCACAGACATAACACTTAATGATCAATGAAAGACATAACACTTAATGATCTCACAGACATAACACTTAATGATCAATGAAAGACATAACACTTAATGATCTCACAGACATAACACTTAATGATCAGTTACAGACATAACACTTAATGATCTCACAGACATAACACTTAATGATTAATGAAAGACATAACACTTAATGATCAATGACAGACATAACACTTAATGATCAATGACAGACATAACACTTAATGATCTCACAGACATAACACTTAATGATTAATGAAAGACATAACACTTAATGATCAATGACAGACATAACACTTAATGATCTCACAGACATAACACTTAACTCTTTCAGGACCAGAACAGGAAACAGGAATTTTCAGATTTGGACCAGAAAACTTGATTTTTTTTCCTGTTTCCAGACATTTTACCATATACCTTTTTCATTTGACTACTTCACACAGTAATTAAGATAAATGTGGCATGTGTTATATATCACTGGAAAGGGAAATGGATACAGAAAATGAAAATAGCAATATATTTCTGATATGTCATTATTTAAAGGAATAGTTTTTTTTTTTTTAATATTCAAGGTAGATGATTTTAAATTTATAATATTGTATTTCACTTACCCATTTCCATCCAGATATGTGTTGCTATCCATTTGTCTTGAAATATTACACAACATAATCCAAATTCCTCGAAAATACAGTTTTTTTGATGAATTTATGTCCACAAATAACAAAATTATGCACATTTTATAAATGATCCCAGAATAAAAAATGTTCTAATTTTTTTACATCACAACAATATTATTTACAAGTCAAGTTTGTTATTTTTATTGACACATATGTACTTATTGTGTGTGATATTCCCTAAAGCATGTTTTAGCGCACAGATGTGGCTTATCCAGACAACCTGTACAATAATAGCTGCTTCGTTTTCTTACTTTCCGCTGCTCCGAACAATGAACACACTGCAGGTCTTTCCCATCAAAATCAATGAGATGGATGGCACCCTGATATCTCTGCGGCTTCATGTTCCATTTTTTCCCCGGCTTGGATAAATCAACTTGAAGAAGGTTGTTAGGAATAGGTGCCTCTGCTCCTACTATGCTACACAAATCATAAATAAGCAGCTCCTTGAAATCTGCAAAAGGCATAGGCTTCTCGGTGTTAGGGCGGCTCAAGTTATATAAAATATGAGCATTGAGTTGTGTGATCTCAATTATCCACATAAATATTTTCTTCCACCACTTGACTGTCTTCCTTGTGTGGTTCCCATAATATGAGATCATCTGGTCTACTCTGTCACATCCATTCATTGAGTGGTTGTAGCTATGGATGGGTGATGGCTTCCTGACTTGACTCCTACCTTCATTTCTGATCTCAAATGTGACACTTCCATGTGTTGTCACCAATTGGCAGGGCTTTTTGGATTTTTTATCCCTCCAGCTGACACACATAACTTGCAACTCATAATTGATGAACCACTTTGCCTCATTCATTGATATTTTTTATTTTTGACTTCTGCTGGAAATCCGCGTCTGTTTGAATTTAGCATTCCAGTGTAGTTGTGATTTTTCTACCGCAGAAATTGAACAAGTGGCAGGGAAGTATAATACCGGTCAGCAAACAAATGATGATGATCTGTGATGCCTTCCAGTAACTTGTCGAAAACTTTGACAGCATGTGATGAATGTGGGTCTGTTTCAGGCCTGTAAGCTGTGTCCGTACCAAAATATACCAGGAGGTTGAAAACGAATCCGGTGATTGAGTCGCAAAGTCCGTATGATTTGATATGATATTTTTTTGGCTTACTGGCATTGTACTGCTTGTACTTAAATCTTCCCTTGTAGCCTATAACCATCTCATCAATGCAGATATTTTCAAACGGATAAAACGCTTCTTGAAATTTTTCAATCAATGAATTGATGACGGCTCAATTTTACATTTTCCAGCCGCATCAGGACCAGCCGCATGAAGCATAGATTGATAAATGAGTAAAAATCTTGTCCGACTAAACATACACCTAAACCAAGGACTACTTTTAAATGATTGAATGGACCAGTAATCCTTTATAGAATTTTTTTGATTCATTCCCATGGCAATCATGACTGCCAGAAACTGAAAAAAAAGTATTACGGTCCAGCGGTGTCCATTTAGCAAAACTGGAATACCTGCGTACTGGAGTACTCAATTCCATTTTTTGCTGAGCATAATTGTTGATATTTTGAATCAGACTGTCAACAATTGTGTCAGTCAACAGGCTCAGAAAATACTTGGAAGGTGAAGCATTTTCTGGAAGATCTAACTTACATCCAGAATTTATATTTTGGAAGCTAGATTTTCCTATGGTATCTCCATCTCTGGCTTCATGCCACCCATCAGCAGGCTTCCTAGCCACATCTGTCCTGTCAGCTTTGGCTGACAGAATAGTATCAGTTTCATCGTCAGAATCACTGCCACTAAATTCCTCTGAGTCACTGATAGTGCTGGACTGGAGTATCGACCAGCTAAACCTAAACAAGAGAGTCTTGGTTTCTTGCCACTCGACTTACCGCTCGACTTACCGCTCGACTTACCGCTCGACTTACCGCTCGACTTACCGCTCGACTTACCGCTCGACTTACCGCTCGACTTACCACTCGACTTACCACTCGACTTACCGCTCGACTTACCGCTCGACTTACCGCTCGACTTACGCTCGACTTACCGCTCGACTTACCGCTCGACTTACCGCTCGACTTACCGCTCGACTTACCGCTCGACTTACCGCTCGACTTACCGCTTGACTTACCGCTCGACTTACCGCTCGACTTACCGCTCGACTTACCGCTCGACTTACCGCTCGACTTACCGCTCGACTTACCGCTCGACTTACCGCTCGACTTACCACTCGACTTACCACTCGACTTACTCGACTTACCGCTCGACTTACCGCTCGACTTACCGCTCGACTTACCGCTCGACTTACCGCTCGACTTACCGCTCGACTTACCGCTCGACTTACCGCTCGACTTACCGCTCGACTTACACTCGACTTACCACTCGACTTACCACTCGACTTACCGCTCGACTTACCACTCGACTTACCGCTCGACTTACCACTCGACTTACCACTCGACTTACCGCTCGACTTACCGCTCGACTTACCGCTCGACTTACCGCTCGACTTACCGCTCGACTTACCGCTCGACTTACCGCTCGACTTACCGCTCGACTTACTGCTCGACTTACGCTCGACTTACCGCTCGACTTACCACTCGACTTACCACTCGACTTACACTCGACTTACCGCTCGACTTACCACTCGACTTACCGCTCGCTTACCACTCGACTTACCACTCGACTTACCGCTCGACTTACCACTACGATTACCATGACTATCACCACAAAAACTAAAACTGTCGTCTGAATCTGAATAGTCCATTTCTGATTCACTAACTAACATGTTTCGAACATAGATCTCGCTTGTTCTGCACTTTATCGTTTGGGCGAGATGTACTGCAAGAACTACCAGCAGTGGCGTGGCCATTTTGTGATAGAAATTTCAGAAAAATAAACAATGAATATAAATGAATAATTTTTAAAGAATCAATCATCCAAACACGCTGGTCCGTACCGGAAGTTCAAGGAAAATAACTCTCACGACCGGAAATCAAGTATTGGTTGAAACAAAAACGAAATTCAGTGAAAACGAAACAAATATTCAGCTACATCCAAAATGTCCGACATATCGGTGTTGTCCAAATGGAACACGCCGAGGACTCGGCGTCGGACCTGAAAGAGTTAATGATGTCACAGACATAACACTTAATGATCAATGAAAGACATAACACTTAATGATCAGTTACAGACATGACACTTAATGATCAATCACAGACATAACACTTAATGATCAGTTACAGACATAACACTTAATGATCAGTTACAGACATAACACTTAATGATCAATTACAGACATAACACTTAATGATCAATCACAGACATAACACTTAATGATCAGTTACAGACATAACACTTAATGATCAGTTACAGACATAACACTTAATGATCAATGACAGACATAACACTTAATGATCAATGACAGACAATTACTAAAAGAAGTAAAAGGCACAGACAGGGGGTGGTCACCATCTTGTAGTTAAGCTTGTACAGATAAACAAAATCATAACATGGACGTTTATCTATTTAAAATAGGCCACGTTTGTTATCTATGCAGGAATAATGAGGCCACAGCACAGATCTTGTCTGTTGTGTTACAGTTGTTGAACACTGAACCTATGTCTCCGTTTCTTTGTTGGTGATCAATTTTGCTGTTGACAACTTTTATGTGACTAAAGCAAACGATAACTTGACCGACCTTACCTGATACAGGGTCAAGGCTGATGATCTTGTTCATGAGCTGCATGTTGACAATGACCTCATCAAATACAGGCACGCTTCCGCCAACCATGCTGGTGTTGCCACCCTGGGGGCTTATGGCAAGGTTGCGTTCATTGCAGTACTTGACAATGGCAGCAACTTCATCTGTTGTCTTTGGTCTCAACAAAACTTTGCTCTCTCCTACAGAAATGACAATTCTCCATGAATTACCTGACATTTATATCAGGTCCACACAATCAAACTATCACAAGCATTACACTTTCTTGACATTACAATCACCAAAGTTAAATCATGACCATATATAAAACACATGTCTAGGTACACATCAAATGTACATCAATAAAATATATCAAATATATGTATATGTTAGCATCAACTGTACATAAGACAAATCTAAGTACATTAACACTACTGCTTTGTGGGTGAGACTCTTCAGTAAAAGCTCATTGAAACAACTGATGTAAAGCAACGAAACAGTGTAAATTGTTTGTCTAGTCTATGTCATCACAACTATAGAAAAGAAAACAACAATGCTAATTGACATCGGAGGTGAGGTGCACAATAGCTCAGATCAAAGTTATATTCCAAAGAATGATAAAATATTAAGCAACCAATTTTAGATAAAGGAGAAAAGAAAAAGTTCTTCAGTTTCGCTATGTGGAGCCAGTCTTAACATATGAATGTGGCTCCTGGACAATCAAATAAGAAAATCATTGAAGCCACAGAAATGTTGTCCAGAAGAGTGTTGAGAATACCATGGACAGCTAAAAAAAATAATGACGATGTTTGAAAAGAGACCGAAACAAATCAATATTTCCAACATCAGTAGGAAGCAGCGAATGTGCCACAGAGAAGGGAACAACTGGAATATGTTGTGACATCAGGAAACACTGACACCAGATGAACGAGCACACACAGAACATGACCTAACTGCTGCTAATAGATTTGTTTAGATGTTCAAATTTGTATGTAATAGCACATGTTTATTTGTATATGTTGGGCATAAGCTGGATTGAGAAATATCTGTGTCTCTTTCCTGCATTGATTATTGTTTCTCTATCATTAATAATTAACAGATGGTTTCAAATGTGTTACTTCAAGCACTCCCTTAGGCCATATTCTGACAGATAAATTAGCTGCTCTCCATATTCTGACAGATAGATTAGCAGCTCTCCATATTCTGACAGATAGATTAGCAGCTCTCCATATTCTGACAGATAAATTAGCAGCTCTCCATATTCTGACAGATAAATTAGCAGCTCTCCATATTCTGACAGATAGATTAGCAGCTCTCCATATTCTGACAGATAGATTAGCAGCTCTCCATATTCTGACAGATAGATTAGCAGCTCTCCATATTCTGACAGATAGATTAGCTGCTCTCCATATTCTGACAGATAGATTAGCAGCTCTCCATATTCTGACAGATAAATTAGCAGCTCTCCATATTCTGACAGATAAATTAGCTGCTCTCCATATTCTGACAGATAGATTAGCTGCTCTCCATATTCTGACAGATAAATTAGCAGCTCTCCATATTCTGACAGATAAATTAGCAGCTCTCCATATTCTGACAGATAAATTAGCTGCTTTCCATATTCTGACAGATAGATTAGCAGCTCTCCATATTCTGACAGATAAATTAGCAGCTCTCCATATTCTGACAGATAAATTAGCTGCTCTCCATATTCTGACAGATAAATTAGCTGCTCTCCATATTCTGACAGATAGATTAGCAGCTCTCCATATTCTGACAGATAGATTAGCAGCTCTCCATATTCTGACAGATAGATTAGCAGCTCTCCATATTCTGACAGATAGATTAGCAGCTCTCCATATTCTGACAGATAAATTAGCTGCTCTCCATATTCTGACAGATAAATTAGCAGCTCTCCATATTCTGACAGATAAATTAGCAGCTCTCCATATTCTGACAGATAAATTAGCAGCTCTCCATATTCTGACAGATAAATTAGCTGCTTTCCATATTCTGACAGATAGATTAGCAGCTCTCCATATTCTGACAGATAAATTAGCTGCTCTCCATATTCTGACAGATAAATTAGCTGCTCTCCACATTCTGACAGATAAATTAGCTGCTCTCCATATTCTGACAGATAAATTAGCTGCTCTCCATATTCTGACAGATAAATTAGCTGCTCTCCATATTCTGACAGATAAATTAGCTGCTCTCCATATTCTGACAGATAAATTAGCTGCTCTCCATATTCTGACAGATAAATTAGCTGCTCTCCATATTCTGACAGATAAATTAGCAGCTCTCCATAATCTGACAGATAAATTAGCTGCTCTCCATATTCTGACAGATAAATTAGCTGCTCTCCATATTCTGACAGATAGATTAGCAGCTCTCCATATTCTGACAGATAAATTAGCAGCTCTCCATATTCTGACAGATAAATTAGCTGCTCTCCATATTCTGACAGATAGATTAGTAGCTCTCCATATTCTGACAGATAAATTAGCAGCTCTCCATATTCTGACAGATAAATTAGCTGCTCTCCATATTCTGACAGATAAATTAGCTGCTCTCCATATTCTGACAGATAAATTAGCAGCTCTCCATATTCTGACAGATAGATTAGTAGCTCTCCATATTCTGACAGATAAATTAGCAGCTCTCCATATTCTGACAGATAAATTAGCAGCTCTCCATATTCTGACAGATAAATTAGCAGCTCTCCATATTCTGACAGATAAATTAGCAGCTCTCCATATTCTGACAGATAGATTAGTAGCTCTCCATATTCTGACAGATAAATTAGCAGCTCTCCATATTCTGACAGATAAATTAGCAGCTCTCCATATTCTGACAGATAAATTAGCAGCTCTCCATATTCTGACAGATAGATTAGTAGCTCTCCATATTCTAACAGATAAATTAGCAGCTCTCCATATTCTGACAGATAAATTAGCAGCTCTCCATATTCTGACAGATAGATTAGTAGCTCTCCATATTCTGACAGATAGATTAGTAGCTCTCCATATTCTGACAGATAGATTAGCTCTCCATATTCTGACAGATAAATTAGCAGCTCTCCATATTCTGACAGATAAATTAGCAGCTCTCCATATTCTGACAGATAAATTAGCAGCTCTCCATATTCTGACAGATAAATTAGCAGCTCTCCATATTCTGACAGATAAATTAGTAGCTCTCCATATTCTGACAGATAAATTAGCAGCTCTCCATATTCTGACAAATAAATTAGCAGCTCTCCATATTCTGACAGATAAATTAGCAGCTCTCCATATTCTGACAGATAAATTAGTAGCTCTCCATATTCTGACAGATAAATTAGCTGCTCTCCATATTCTGACAGATAAATTAGCTGCTCTCCATATTCTGACAGATAAATTAGCTGCTCTCCATATTCTGACAGATAAATTAGCTGCTCTCCATATTCTGACAGATAAATTAGCTGCTCTCCATATTCTGACAGATAAATTAGCAGCTCTCCATATTCTGACAGATAAATTAGCAGCTCTCCATATTCTGACAGATAAATTAGCAGCTCTCCATATTCTGACAGATAAATTAGCTGCTCTCCATATTCTGACAGATAAATTAGCTGCTCTCCATATTCTGACAGATAAATTAGCTGCTCTCCATATTCTGACTGATAGATTAGCAGCTCTCCATATTCTGACAGATAGATTAGCAGCTCTCCATATTCTGACAGATAAATTAGCAGCTCTCCATATTCTGACAGATAAATTAGCAGCTCTCCATATTCTGACAGATAGATTAGCAGCTCTCCATATTCTGACAGATAGATTAGCAGCTCTCCATATTCTGACAGATAGATTAGCTGCTCTCCATATTCTGACAGATAGATTAGCAGCTCTCCATATTCTGACAGATAGATTAGCTGCTCTCCATATTCTGACAGATAAATTAGCAGCTCTCCATATTCTGACAGATAAATTAGCTGCTCTCCATATTCTGACAGATAGATTAGCTGCTCTCCATATTCTGACAGATAAATTAGCAGCTCTCCATATTCTGACAGATAAATTAGCAGCTCTCCATATTCTGACAGATAAATTAGCTGCTCTCCATATTCTGACAGATAGATTAGCAGCTCTCCATATTCTGACAGATAAATTAGCAGCTCTCCATATTCTGACAGATAAATTAGCTGCTCTCCATATTCTGACAGATAAATTAGCTGCTCTCCATATTCTGACAGATAGATTAGCAGCTCTCCATATTCTGACAGATAGATTAGCAGCTCTCCATATTCTGACAGATAGATTAGCAGCTCTCCATATTCTGACAGATAAATTAGCAGCTCTCCATATTCTGACAGATAAATTAGCAGCTCTCCATATTCTGACAGATAAATTAGCAGCTCTCCATATTCTGACAGATAAATTAGCTGCTTTCCATATTCTGACAGATAGATTAGCAGCTCTCCATATTCTGACAGATAAATTAGCAGCTCTCCATATTCTGACAGATAAATTAGCTGCTCTCCATATTCTGACAGATAAATTAGCAGCTCTCCATATTCTGACAGATAAATTAGCTGCTCTCCATATTCTGACAGATAAATTAGCTGCTCTCCATATTCTGACAGATAAATTAGCTGCTCTCCATATTCTGACAGATAAATTAGCTGCTCTCCATATTCTGACAGATAAATTAGCAGCTCTCCATATTCTGACAGATAAATTAGCTGCTCTCCATATTCTGACAGATAAATTAGCAGCTCTCCATATTCTGACAGATAAATTAGCTGCTCTCCATATTCTGACAGATAAATTAGCTGCTCTCCATATTCTGACAGATAAATTAGCTGCTCTCCATATTCTGACAGATAAATTAGCTGCTCTCCACATTCTGACAGATAAATTAGCTGCTCTCCATATTCTGACAGATAAATTAGCTGCTCTCCATATTCTGACAGATAAATTAGCTGCTCTCCATATTCTGACAGATAAATTAGCTGCTCTCCATATTCTGACAGATAAATTAGCTGCTCTCCATATTCTGACAGATAAATTAGCTGCTCTCCATATTCTGACAGATAAATTAGCAGCTCTCCATATTCTGACAGATAAATTAGCTGCTCTCCATATTCTGACAGATAAATTAGCTGCTCTCCATATTCTGACAGATAGATTAGTAGCTCTCCATATTCTGACAGATAAATTAGCAGCTCTCCATATTCTGACAGATAAATTAGCTGCTCTCCATATTCTGACAGATAGATTAGTAGCTCTCCATATTCTGACAGATAAATTAGCAGCTCTCCATATTCTGACAGATAAATTAGCTGCTATCCATATTCTGACAGATAAATTAGCTGCTCTCCATATTCTGACAGATAAATTAGCAGCTCTCCATATTCTGACAGATAAATTAGCAGCTCTCCATATTCTGACAGATAGATTAGCAGCTCTCCATATTCTGACAGATAAATTAGCAGCTCTCCATATTCTGACAGATAAATTAGCAGCTCTCCATATTCTGACAGATAAATTAGCAGCTCTCCATATTCTGACAGATAGATTAGTAGCTCTCCATATTCTGACAGATAAATTAGCAGCTCTCCATATTCTGACAGATAAATTAGCAGCTCTCCATATTCTGACAGATAGATTAGTAGCTCTCCATATTCTGACAGATAGATTAGTAGCTCTCCATATTCTGACAGATAAATTAGCAGCTCTCCATATTCTGACAGATAGATTAGCTCTCCATATTCTGACAGATAAATTAGCAGCTCTCCATATTCTGACAGATAAATTAGCAGCTCTCCATATTCTGACAGATAAATTAGTAGCTCTCCATATTCTGACAGATAAATTAGCAGCTCTCCATATTCTGACAGATAAATTAGCAGCTCTCCATATTCTGACAGATAAATTAGCAGCTCTCCATATTCTGACAGATAAATTAGTAGCTCTCCATATTCTGACAGATAAATTAGCAGCTCTCCATATTCTGACAAATAAATTAGCAGCTCTCCATATTCTGACAGATAAATTAGCAGCTCTCCATATTCTGACAGATAAATTAGTAGCTCTCCATATTCTGACAGATAAATTAGCAGCTCTCCATATTCTGACAGATAAATTAGCTGCTCTCCATATTCTGACAGATAAATTAGCTGCTCTCCATATTCTGACAGATAAATTAGCTGCTCTCCATATTCTGACAGATAAATTAGCTGCTCTCCATATTCTGACAGATAAATTAGCAGCTCTCCATATTCTGACAGATAAATTAGCAGCTCTCCATATTCTGACAGATAAATTAGCAGCTCTCCATATTCTGACAGATAAATTAGCTGCTCTCCATATTCTGACAGATAAATTAGCTGCTCTCCATATTCTGACAGATAAATTAGCTGCTCTCCATATTCTGACAGATAAATTAGCAGCTCTCCATATTCTGACAGATAAATTAGCTGCTCTCCATATTCTGACAGATAAATTAGCTGCTCTCCATATTCTGACAGATAAATTAGCAGCTCTCCATATTCTGACAGATAAATTAGCTGCTCTCCATATTCTGACAGATAAATTAGCAGCTCTCCATATTCTGACAGATAAATTAGCTGCTCTCCATATTCTGACAGATAAATTAGCTGCTCTCCATATTCTGACAGATAAATTAGCTGCTCTCCATATTCTGACAGATAAATTAGCTGCTCTCCATATTCTGACAGATAAATTAGCAGCTCTCCATATTCTGACAGATAAATTAGCAGCTCCCCATATTCTGACAGATAAATTAGCTGCTCTCCATATTCTGACAGATAAATTAGCTGCTCTCCATATTCTGACAGATAAATTAGCAGCTCCCCATATTCTGACAGATAAATTAGCAGCTCTCCATATTCTGACAGATAAATTAGCAGCTCTCCATATTCTGACAGATAAATTAGCTGCTCTCCATATTCTGACAGATAAATTAGCTGCTCTCCATATTCTGACAGATAAATTAGTAGCTCTCCATATTCTGACAGATAAATTAGTAGCTCTCCATATTCTGACAGATAGATTAGCAGCTCTCCATATTCTGACAGATAGATTAGCAGCTCTCCATATTCTGACAGATAAATTAGCAGCTCTCCATATTCTGACAGATAAATTAGCAGCTCTCCATATTCTGACAGATAAATTAGCAGCTCTCCATATTCTGACAGATAGATTAGCAGCTCTCCATATTCTGACAGATAGATTAGCAGCTCTCCATATTCTGACAGATAGATTAGCTGCTCTCCATATTCTGACAGATAGATTAGCAGCTCTCCATATTCTGACAGATAGATTAGCAGCTCTCCATATTCTGACAGATAAATTAGCAGCTCTCCATATTCTGACAGATAAATTAGCTGCTCTCCATATTCTGACAGATAGATTAGCTGCTCTCCATATTCTGACAGATAAATTAGCAGCTCTCCATATTCTGACAGATAAATTAGCAGCTCTCCATATTCTGACAGATAAATTAGCTGCTTTCCATATTCTGACAGATAGATTAGCAGCTCTCCATATTCTGACAGATAAATTAGCAGCTCTCCATATTCTGACAGATAAATTAGCTGCTCTCCATATTCTGACAGATAAATTAGCTGCTCTCCATATTCTGACAGATAGATTAGCAGCTCTCCATATTCTGACAGATAGATTAGCAGCTCTCCATATTCTGACAGATAGATTAGCAGCTCTCCATATTCTGACAGATAAATTAGCTGCTCTCCATATTCTGACAGATAAATTAGCAGCTCTCCATATTCTGACAGATAAATTAGCAGCTCTCCATATTCTGACAGATAAATTAGCTGCTCTCCATATTCTGACAGATAAATTAGCTGCTCTCCATATTCTGACAGATAGATTAGCAGCTCTCCATATTCTGACAGATAAATTAGCAGCTCTCCATATTCTGACAGATAAATTAGCTGCTCTCCATATTCTGACAGATAAATTAGCAGCTCTCCATATTCTGACAGATAAATTAGCTGCTCTCCATATTCTGACAGATAAATTAGCTGCTCTCCATATTCTGACAGATAAATTAGCTGCTCTCCATATTCTGACAGATAAATTAGCTGCTCTCCATATTCTGACAGATAAATTAGCTGCTCTCCATATTCTGACAGATAAATTAGCAGCTCTCCATATTCTGACAGATAAATTAGCTGCTCTCCATATTCTGACAGATAAATTAGCTGCTCTCCATATTCTGACAGATAAATTAGCAGCTCTCCATATTCTGACAGATAAATTAGCTGCTCTCCATATTCTGACAGATAAATTAGCAGCTCTCCATATTCTGACAGATAAATTAGCTGCTCTCCATATTCTGACAGATAAATTAGCTGCTCTCCATATTCTGACAGATAAATTAGCTGCTCTCCATATTCTGACAGATAAATTAGCTGCTCTCCATATTCTGACAGATAAATTAGCTGCTCTCCATATTCTGACAGATAAATTAGCTGCTCTCCATATTCTGACAGATAAATTAGCTGCTCTCCATATTCTGACAGATAAATTAGCTGCTCTCCATATTCTGACAGATAAATTAGCTGCTCTCCATATTCTGACAGATAAATTAGCTGCTCTCCATATTCTGACAGATAAATTAGCAGCTCTCCATATTCTGACAGATAAATTAGCTGCTCTCCATATTCTGACAGATAAATTAGCTGCTCTCCATATTCTGACAGATAGATTAGTAGCTCTCCATATTCTGACAGATAAATTAGCAGCTCTCCATATTCTGACAGATAAATTAGCTGCTCTCCATATTCTGACAGATAGATTAGTAGCTCTCCATATTCTGACAGATAAATTAGCAGCTCTCCATATTCTGACAGATAAATTAGCTGCTCTCCATATTCTGACAGATAAATTAGCTGCTCTCCATATTCTGACAGATAAATTAGCAGCTCTCCATATTCTGACAGATAAATTAGCAGCTCTCCATATTCTGACAGATAGATTAGCAGCTCTCCATATTCTGACAGATAAATTAGCAGCTCTCCATATTCTGACAGATAAATTAGCAGCTCTCCATATTCTGACAGATAAATTAGCAGCTCTCCATATTCTGACAGATAGATTAGTAGCTCTCCATATTCTGACAGATAAATTAGCAGCTCTCCATATTCTGACAGATAAATTAGCAGCTCTCCATATTCTGACAGATAGATTAGTAGCTCTCCATATTCTGACAGATAAATTAGCAGCTCTCCATATTCTGACAGATAAATTAGCAGCTCTCCATATTCTGACAGATAAATTAGCAGCTCTCCATATTCTGACAGATAAATTAGCAGCTCTCCATATTCTGACAGATAAATTAGCAGCTCTCCATATTCTGACAGATAAATTAGCAGCTCTCCATATTCTGACAGATAAATTAGCAGCTCTCCATATTCTGACAGATAAATTAGCTGCTCTCCATATTCTGACAGATAAATTAGCTGCTCTCCATATTCTGACAGATAAATTAGCTGCTCTCCATATTCTGACAGATAAATTAGCAGCTCTCCATATTCTGACAGATAAATTAGCAGCTCTCCATATTCTGACAGATAAATTAGCAGCTCTCCATATTCTGACAGATAAATTAGCTGCTCTCCATATTCTGACAGATAAATTAGCTGCTCTCCATATTCTGACAGATAAATTAGCTGCTCTCCATATTCTGACAGATAAATTAGCAGCTCTCCATATTCTGACAGATAAATTAGCTGCTCTCCATATTCTGACAGATAAATTAGCTGCTCTCCATATTCTGACAGATAAATTAGCAGCTCTCCATATTCTGACAGATAAATTAGCTGCTCTCCATATTCTGACAGATAAATTAGCAGCTCTCCATATTCTGACAGATAAATTAGCTGCTCTCCATATTCTGACAGATAAATTAGCTGCTCTCCATATTCTGACAGATAAATTAGCTGCTCTCCATATTCTGACAGATAAATTAGCTGCTCTCCATATTCTGACAGATAAATTAGCAGCTCTCCATATTCTGACAGATAAATTAGCAGCTCCCATATTCTGACAGATAAATTAGCTGCTCTCCATATTCTGACAGATAAATTAGCTGCTCTCCATATTCTGACAGATAAATTAGCAGCTCCCCATATTCTGACAGATAAATTAGCAGCTCTCCATATTCTGACAGATAAATTAGCAGCTCTCCATATTCTGACAGATAAATTAGCTGCTCTCCATATTCTGACAGATAAATTAGCTGCTCTCCATATTCTGACAGATAAATTAGTAGCTCTCCATATTCTGACAGATAAATTAGTAGCTCTCCATATTCTGACAGATAGATTAGCAGCTCTCCATATTCTGACAGATAGATTAGCAGCTCTCCATATTCTGACAGATAGATTAGCAGCTCTCCATATTCTGACAGATAAATTAGCAGCTCTCCATATTCTGACAGATAAATTAGCAGCTCTCCATATTCTGACAGATAGATTAGCAGCTCTCCATATTCTGACAGATAGATTAGCAGCTCTCCATATTCTGACAGATAGATTAGCTGCTCTCCATATTCTGACAGATAGATTAGCAGCTCTCCATATTCTGACAGATAGATTAGCAGCTCTCCATATTCTGACAGATAAATTAGCAGCTCTCCATATTCTGACAGATAAATTAGCTGCTCTCCATATTCTGACAGATAGATTAGCTGCTCTCCATATTCTGACAGATAAATTAGCAGCTCTCCATATTCTGACAGATAAATTAGCAGCTCTCCATATTCTGACAGATAAATTAGCTGCTTTCCATATTCTGACAGATAGATTAGCAGCTCTCCATATTCTGACAGATAAATTAGCAGCTCTCCATATTCTGACAGATAAATTAGCTGCTCTCCATATTCTGACAGATAAATTAGCTGCTCTCCATATTCTGACAGATAGATTAGCAGCTCTCCATATTCTGACAGATAGATTAGCAGCTCTCCATATTCTGACAGATAGATTAGCAGCTCTCCATATTCTGACAGATAAATTAGCTGCTCTCCATATTCTGACAGATAAATTAGCAGCTCTCCATATTCTGACAGATAAATTAGCAGCTCTCCATATTCTGACAGATAAATTAGCTGCTCTCCATATTCTGACAGATAAATTAGCTGCTTTCCATATTCTGACAGATAGATTAGCAGCTCTCCATATTCTGACAGATAAATTAGCAGCTCTCCATATTCTGACAGATAAATTAGCTGCTCTCCATATTCTGACAGATAAATTAGCAGCTCTCCATATTCTGACAGATAAATTAGCTGCTCTCCATATTCTGACAGATAAATTAGCTGCTCTCCATATTCTGACAGATAAATTAGCTGCTCTCCATATTCTGACAGATAAATTAGCTGCTCTCCATATTCTGACAGATAAATTAGCTGCTCTCCATATTCTGACAGATAAATTAGCAGCTCTCCATATTCTGACAGATAAATTAGCTGCTCTCCATATTCTGACAGATAAATTAGCTGCTCTCCATATTCTGACAGATAAATTAGCAGCTCTCCATATTCTGACAGATAAATTAGCTGCTCTCCATATTCTGACAGATAAATTAGCAGCTCTCCATATTCTGACAGATAAATTAGCTGCTCTCCATATTCTGACAGATAAATTAGCTGCTCTCCATATTCTGACAGATAAATTAGCTGCTCTCCATATTCTGACAGATAAATTAGCTGCTCTCCACATTCTGACAGATAAATTAGCTGCTCTCCATATTCTGACAGATAAATTAGCTGCTCTCCATATTCTGACAGATAAATTAGCTGCTCTCCATATTCTGACAGATAAATTAGCTGCTCTCCATATTCTGACAGATAAATTAGCTGCTCTCCATATTCTGACAGATAAATTAGCTGCTCTCCATATTCTGACAGATAAATTAGCAGCTCTCCATAATCTGACAGATAAATTAGCTGCTCTCCATATTCTGACAGATAAATTAGCTGCTCTCCATATTCTGACAGATAGATTAGTAGCTCTCCATATTCTGACAGATAAATTAGCAGCTCTCCATATTCTGACAGATAAATTAGCTGCTCTCCATATTCTGACAGATAGATTAGTAGCTCTCCATATTCTGACAGATAAATTAGCAGCTCTCCATATTCTGACAGATAAATTAGCTGCTCTCCATATTCTGACAGATAAATTAGCTGCTCTCCATATTCTGACAGATAAATTAGCAGCTCTCCATATTCTGACAGATAAATTAGCAGCTCTCCATATTCTGACAGATAGATTAGCAGCTCTCCATATTCTGACAGATAAATTAGCAGCTCTCCATATTCTGACAGATAAATTAGCAGCTCTCCATATTCTGACAGATAAATTAGCAGCTCTCCATATTCTGACAGATAGATTAGTAGCTCTCCATATTCTAACAGATAAATTAGCAGCTCTCCATATTCTGACAGATAAATTAGCAGCTCTCCATATTCTGACAGATAGATTAGTAGCTCTCCATATTCTGACAGATAAATTAGCAGCTCTCCATATTCTGACAGATAAATTAGCAGCTCTCCATATTCTGACAGATAAATTAGCAGCTCTCCATATTCTGACAGATAAATTAGCAGCTCTCCATATTCTGACAGATAAATTAGCAGCTCTCCATATTCTGACAGATAAATTAGCAGCTCTCCATATTCTGACAGATAAATTAGCAGCTCTCCATATTCTGACAGATAAATTAGCAGCTCTCCATATTCTGACAGATAAATTAGCAGCTCTCCATATTCTGACAGATAAATTAGCAGCTCTCCATATTCTGACAGATAAATTAGCAGCTCTCCATATTCTGACAGATAAATTAGCAGCTCTCCATATTCTGACAGATAAATTAGTAGCTCTCCATATTCTGACAGATAAATTAGCAGCTCTCCATATTCTGACAGATAAATTAGCTGCTCTCCATATTCTGACAGATAAATTAGCTGCTCTCCATATTCTGACAGATAAATTAGCTGCTCTCCATATTCTGACAGATAAATTAGCTGCTCTCCATATTCTGACAGATAAATTAGCTGCTCTCCATATTCTGACAGATAAATTAGCAGCTCTCCATATTCTGACAGATAAATTAGCAGCTCTCCATATTCTGACAGATAAATTAGCAGCTCTCCATATTCTGACAGATAAATTAGCAGCTCTCCATATTCTGACAGATAAATTAGCTGCTCTCCATATTCTGACAGATAAATTAGCTGCTCTCCATATTCTGACAGATAAATTAGCTGCTCTCCATATTCTGACAGATAAATTAGCAGCTCTCCATATTCTGACAGATAAATTAGCTGCTCTCCATATTCTGACAGATAAATTAGCAGCTCTCCATATTCTGACAGATAAATTAGCTGCTCTCCATATTCTGACAGATAAATTAGCAGCTCTCCATATTCTGACAGATAAATTAGCTGCTCTCCATATTCTGACAGATAAATTAGCTGCTCTCCATATTCTGACAGATAAATTAGCTGCTCTCCATATTCTGACAGAAAAATTAGCTGCTCTCCATATTCTGACAGATAAATTAGCAGCTCTCCATATTCTGACAGATAAATTAGCAGCTCCCCATATTCTGACAGATAAATTAGCTGCTCTCCATATTCTGACAGATAAATTAGCTGCTCTCCATATTCTGACAGATAAATTAGCAGCTCCCCATATTCTGACAGATAAATTAGCAGCTCTACATATTCTGACAGATAAATTAGCTGCTCTCCATATTCTGACAGATAAATTAGCTGCTCTCCATATTCTGACAGATAAATTAGCTGCTCTCCATATTCTGACAGATAAATTAGTAGCTCTCCATATTCTGACAGATAAATTAGTAGCTCTCCATATTCTGACAGATAAATTAGTAGCTCTCCATATTCTGACAGATAAATTAGCAGCTCTCCATATTCTGACAGATAAATTAGCAGCTCTCCATATTCTGACAGATAAATTAGTAGCTCTCCATATTCTGACAGATAAATTAGCTGCTCTCCATATTCTGACAGATAAATTAGCAGCTCTCCATATTCTGACAGATAAATTAGCAGCTCTCCATATTCTGACAGATAAATTAGTAGCACTCCATATTCTGACAGATAAATTAGTAGCTCTCCATATTCTGACAGATAAATTAGCAGCTCTCCATATTCTGACAGATAAATTAGTAGCTCTCCATATTCTGACAGATAAATTAGCTGCTCTCCATATTCTGACAGATAAATTAGTAGCTCTCCATATTCTGACAGATAAATTAACAGCTTTCCATATTCTGACAGATAAATTAGCAGCTCTCCATATTCTGACAGATAAATTAGTAGCTCTCCATATTCTGACAGATAAATTAGCTGCTCTCCATATTCTGACAGATAAATTAGCTGCTCTCCATATTCTGACAGATAAATTAGCTGCTCTCCATATTCTGACAAATAAATTAGCTGATCTCCATATTCTGACAGATAAATTAGCTGCTCTCCATATTCTGACAGATAAATTAGTAGCTCTCCATATTCTGACAGATAAATTAGCTGCTCTCCATATTCTGACAGATAAATTAGTAGCTCTCCATATTCTGACAGATAAATTAGCAGCTCTCCATATTCTGACAGATAAATTAGCAGCTCTCCATATTCTGACAGATAAATTAGCTGCTCTCCATATTCTGACAGATAAATTAGCTGCTCACCATATTCTGACAGATAGATTAGCTGCTCTCCATATTCTGACAGATAAATTAGCTGCTCTCCATATTCTGACAGATAAATTAGCTGCTCTCCATATTCTGACAGATAAATTAGTAGCTCTCCATATTCTGACAGATAAATTAGCTGCTCTCCATATTCTGACAGATAAATTAGCTGCTCTCCATATTCTGACAGATAAATTAGCTGCTCTCCATATTCTGACAAATAAATTAGCTGATCTCCATATTCTGACAGATAAATTAGCTGCTCTCCATATTCTGACAGATAAATTAGTAGCTCTCCATATTCTGACAGATAAATTAGCTGCTCTCCATATTCTGACAGATAAATTAGTAGCTCTCCATATTCTGACAGATAAATTAGCAGCTCTCCATATTCTGACAGATAAATTAGCAGCTCTCCATATTCTGACAGATAAATTAGCTGCTCTCCATATTCTGACAGATAAATTAGCTGCTCACCATATTCTGACAGATAGATTAGCTGCTCTCCATATTCTGACAGATAAATTAGCTGCTCTCCATATTCTGACAGATAAATTAGCTGCTCTCCATATTCTGACAGATAAATTAGCAGCTCTCCATATTCTGACAGATAAATTAGCTGCTCTCCATATTCTGACAGATAGATTAGCTGCTCTCCATATTCTGACAGATAAATTAGCTGCTCTCCATATTCTGACAGATAGATTAGCAGCTCTCCATATTCTGACAGATAAATTAGCAGCTCTCCATATTCTGACAGATAAATTAGCTGCTCTCCATATTCTGACAGATAAATTAGCAGCTCTCCATATTCTGACAGATAAATTAGCAGCTCTCCATATTCTGACAGATAAATTAGCAGCTCTCCATATTCTGACAGATAAATTAGCTGCTCTCCATATTCTGACAGATAGATTAGCTGCTCTCCATATTCTGACAGATAGATTAGCTGCTCTCCATATTCTGACAGATAAATTAGCTGCTCTCCATATTTTGACAGATAAATTAGCAGCTCTCCATATTCTGACAGATAGATTAGCTGCTCTCCATATTCTGACAGATAAATTAGCAGCTCTCCATATTCTGACAGATAAATTAGCAGCTCTCCATATTCTGACAGATAAATTAGCTGCTCTCCATATTCTGACAGATAAATTAGCAGCTCTCCATATTCTGACAGATAAATTAGCAGCTCTCCATATTCTGACAGATAAATTAGTAGCTCTCCATATTCTGACAGATAAATAACAGCTCTCCATATTCTGACAGATAAATTAGCTGCTCTCCATATTCTGACAGATAAATTAGCTGCTCTCCATATTCTGACAGATAAATTAGCTGCTCTCCATATTCTGACAGATAAATTAGCTGCTCTCCATATTCTGACAGATAAATTAGCTGCTCTCCATATTCTGACAGATAAATTAGCAGCTCTCCATATTCTGACAGATAAATTAGCAGCTCTCCATATTCTGACAGATAAATTAGCAGCTCTCCATATTCTGACAGATAAATTAGCAGCTCTCCATATTCTGACAGATAAATTAGCTGCTCTCCATATTCTGACAGATAAATTAGCTGCTCTCCATATTCTGACAGATAAATTAGCTGCTCTCCATATTCTGACAGATAAATTAGCAGCTCTCCATATTCTGACAGATAAATTAGCTGCTCTCCATATTCTGACAGATAAATTAGCAGCTCTCCATATTCTGACAGATAAATTAGCTGCTCTCCATATTCTGACAGATAAATTAGCAGCTCTCCATATTCTGACAGATAAATTAGCTGCTCTCCATATTCTGACAGATAAATTAGCTGCTCTCCATATTCTGACAGATAAATTAGCTGCTCTCCATATTCTGACAGATAAATTAGCTGCTCTCCATATTCTGACAGATAAATTAGCAGCTCTCCATATTCTGACAGATAAATTAGCAGCTCCCCATATTCTCACAGATAAATTAGCTGCTCTCCATATTCTGACAGATAAATTAGCTGCTCTCCATATTCTGACAGATAAATTAGCAGCTCCCCATATTCTGACAGATAAATTAGCAGCTCTCCATATTCTGACAGATAAATTAGCAGCTCTCCATATTCTGACAGATAAATTAGCTGCTCTCCATATTCTGACAGATAAATTAGCTGCTCTCCATATTCTGACAGATAAATTAGTAGCTCTCCATATTCTGACAGATAAATTAGTAGCTCTCCATATTCTGACAGATAAATTAGTAGCTCTCCATATTCTGACAGATAAATTAGCAGCTCTCCATATTCTGACAGATAAATTAGCAGCTCTCCATATTCTGACAGATAAATTAGTAGCTCTCCATATTCTGACAGATAAATTAGCTGCTCTCCATATTCTGACAGATAAATTAGCAGCTCTCCATATTCTGACAGATAAATTAGCAGCTCTCCATATTCTGACAGATAAATTAGTAGCACTCCATATTCTGACAGATAAATTAGTAGCTCTCCATATTCTGACAGATAAATTAGCAGCTCTCCATATTCTGACAGATAAATTAGTAGCTCTCCATATTCTGACAGATAAATTAGCTGCTCTCCATATTCTGACAGATAAATTAGTAGCTCTCCATATTCTGACAGATAAATTAACAGCTTCCATATTCTGACAGATAAATTAGCAGCTCTCCATATTCTGACAGATAAATTAGTAGCTCTCCATATTCTGACAGATAAATTAGCTGCTCTCCATATTCTGACAGATAAATTAGCTGCTCTCCATATTCTGACAGATAAATTAGCTGCTCTCCATATTCTGACAAATAAATTAGCTGATCTCCATATTCTGACAGATAAATTAGCTGCTCTCCATATTCTGACAGATAAATTAGTAGCTCTCCATATTCTGACAGATAAATTAGCTGCTCTCCATATTCTGACAGATAAATTAGTAGCTCTCCATATTCTGACAGATAAATTAGCAGCTCTCCATATTCTGACAGATAAATTAGCAGCTCTCCATATTCTGACAGATAAATTAGCTGCTCTCCATATTCTGACAGATAAATTAGCTGCTCACCATATTCTGACAGATAGATTAGCTGCTCTCCATATTCTGACAGATAAATTAGCTGCTCTCCATATTCTGACAGATAAATTAGCTGCTCTCCATATTCTGACAGATAAATTAGCAGCTCTCCATATTCTGACAGATAAATTAGCTGCTCTCCATATTCTGACAGATAAATTAGCTGCTCTCCATATTCTGACAGATAGATTAGCTGCTCTCCATATTCTGACAGATAGATTAGCAGCTCTCCATATTCTGACAGATAAATTAGCAGCTCTCCATATTCTGACAGATAAATTAGCTGCTCTCCATATTCTGACAGATAAATTAGCAGCTCTCCATATTCTGACAGATAAATTAGCAGCTCTCCATATTCTGACAGATAAATTAGCAGCTCTCCATATTCTGACAGATAAATTAGCTGCTCTCCATATTCTGACAGATAGATTAGCTGCTCTCCATATTCTGACAGATAGATTAGCTGCTCTCCATATTCTGACAGATAAATTAGCTGCTCTCCATATTTGACAGATAAATTAGCAGCTCTCCATATTCTGACAGATAGATTAGCTGCTCTCCATATTCTGACAGATAAATTAGCAGCTCTCCATATTCTGACAGATAAATTAGCAGCTCTCCATATTCTGACAGATAAATTAGCAGCTCTCCATATTCTGACAGATAGATTAGCTGCTCTCCATATTCTGACAGATAAATTAGCAGCTCTCCATATTCTGACAGATAAATTAGCTGCTCTCCATATTCTGACAGATAAATTAGCTGCTCTCCATATTCTGACAGATAAATTAGCAGCTCTCCATATTCTGACAGATAGATTAGTAGCTCTCCATATTCTGACAGATAAATTAGCAGCTCTCCATATTCTGACAGATAAATTAGCAGCTCTCCATATTCTGACAGATAAATTAGCAGCTCTCCATATTCTGACAGATAAATTAGCAGCTCTCCATATTCTGACAGATAAATTAGCAGCTCTCCATATTCTGACAGATAAATTAGCAGCTCTCCATATTCTGACAGATAAATTAGCAGCTCTCCATATTCTGACAGATAAATTAGCAGCTCTCCATATTCTGACAGATAAATTAGCAGCTCTCCATATTCTGACAGATAAATTAGCAGCTCTCCATATTCTGACAGATAAATTAGCAGCTCTCCATATTCTGACAGATAAATTAGCAGCTCTCCATATTCTGACAGATAAATTAGTAGCTCTCCATATTCTGACAGATAAATTAGCAGCTCTCCATATTCTGACAGATAAATTAGCTGCTCTCCATATTCTGACAGATAAATTAGCTGCTCTCCATATTCTGACAGATAAATTAGCTGCTCTCCATATTCTGACAGATAAATTAGCTGCTCTCCATATTCTGACAGATAAATTAGCTGCTCTCCATATTCTGACAGATAAATTAGCAGCTCTCCATATTCTGACAGATAAATTAGCAGCTCTCCATATTCTGACAGATAAATTAGCAGCTCTCCATATTCTGACAGATAAATTAGCAGCTCTCCATATTCTGACAGATAAATTAGCTGCTCTCCATATTCTGACAGATAAATTAGCTGCTCTCCATATTCTGACAGATAAATTAGCTGCTCTCCATATTCTGACAGATAAATTAGCAGCTCTCCATATTCTGACAGATAAATTAGCTGCTCTCCATATTCTGACAGATAAATTAGCAGCTCTCCATATTCTGACAGATAAATTAGCTGCTCTCCATATTCTGACAGATAAATTAGCAGCTCTCCATATTCTGACAGATAAATTAGCTGCTCTCCATATTCTGACAGATAAATTAGCTGCTCTCCATATTCTGACAGATAAATTAGCTGCTCTCCATATTCTGACAGAAAAATTAGCTGCTCTCCATATTCTGACAGATAAATTAGCAGCTCTCCATATTCTGACAGATAAATTAGCAGCTCCCCATATTCTCACAGATAAATTAGCTGCTCTCCATATTCTGACAGATAAATTAGCTGCTCTCCATATTCTGACAGATAAATTAGCAGCTCCCCATATTCTGACAGATAAATTAGCAGCTCTACATATTCTGACAGATAAATTAGCTGCTCTCCATATTCTGACAGATAAATTAGCTGCTCTCCATATTCTGACAGATAAATTAGCTGCTCTCCATATTCTGACAGATAAATTAGTAGCTCTCCATATTCTGACAGATAAATTAGTAGCTCTCCATATTCTGACAGATAAATTAGTAGCTCTCCATATTCTGACAGATAAATTAGCAGCTCTCCATATTCTGACAGATAAATTAGCAGCTCTCCATATTCTGACAGATAAATTAGTAGCTCTCCATATTCTGACAGATAAATTAGCTGCTCTCCATATTCTGACAGATAAATTAGCAGCTCTCCATATTCTGACAGATAAATTAGCAGCTCTCCATATTCTGACAGATAAATTAGTAGCTCTCCATATTCTGACAGATAAATTAGTAGCTCTCCATATTCTGACAGATAAATTAGCAGCTCTCCATATTCTGACAGATAAATTAGTAGCTCTCCATATTCTGACAGATAAATTAGCTGCTCTCCATATTCTGACAGATAAATTAGTAGCTCTCCATATTCTGACAGATAAATTAACAGCTTTCCATATTCTGACAGATAAATTAGCAGCTCTCCATATTCTGACAGATAAATTAGTAGCTCTCCATATTCTGACAGATAAATTAGCTGCTCTCCATATTCTGACAGATAAATTAGCTGCTCTCCATATTCTGACAGATAAATTAGCTGCTCTCCATATTCTGACAAATAAATTAGCTGCTCTCCATATTCTGACAGATAAATTAGCTGCTCTCCATATTCTGACAGATAAATTAGTAGCTCTCCATATTCTGACAGATAAATTAGCTGCTCTCCATATTCTGACAGATAAATTAGTAGCTCTCCATATTCTGACAGATAAATTAGCAGCTCTCCATATTCTGACAGATAAATTAGCAGCTCTCCATATTCTGACAGATAAATTAGCTGCTCTCCATATTCTGACAGATAAATTAGCTGCTCACCATATTCTGACAGATAGATTAGCTGCTCTCCATATTCTGACAGATAAATTAGCTGCTCTCCATATTCTGACAGATAAATTAGCTGCTCTCCATATTCTGACAGATAAATTAGTAGCTCTCCATATTCTGACAGATAAATTAGCTGCTCTCCATATTCTGACAGATAAATTAGCTGCTCTCCATATTCTGACAGATAAATTAGCTGCTCTCCATATTCTGACAGATAAATTAGCTGATCTCCATATTCTGACAGATAAATTAGCTGCTCTCCATATTCTGACAGATAAATTAGTAGCTCTCCATATTCTGACAGATAAATTAGCTGCTCTCCATATTCTGACAGATAAATTAGTAGCTCTCCATATTCTGACAGATAAATTAGCAGCTCTCCATATTCTGACAGATAAATTAGCAGCTCTCCATATTCTGACAGATAAATTAGCTGCTCTCCATATTCTGACAGATAAATTAGCTGCTCACCATATTCTGACAGATAAATTAGCTGCTCTCCATATTCTGACAGATAAATTAGCTGCTCTCCATATTCTGACAGATAAATTAGCTGCTCTCCATATTCTGACAGATAAATTAGCAGCTCTCCATATTCTGACAGATAAATTAGCTGCTCTCCATATTCTGACAGATAGATTAGCTGCTCTCCATATTCTGACAGATAAATTAGCTGCTCTCCATATTCTGACAGATAAATTAGCAGCTCTCCATATTCTGACAGATAAATTAGCAGCTCTCCATATTCTGACAGATAAATTAGCTGCTCTCCATATTCTGACAGATAAATTAGCAGCTCTCCATATTCTGACAGATAAATTAGCAGCTCTCCATATTCTGACAGATAAATTAGCAGCTCTCCATATTCTGACAGATAAATTAGCTGCTCTCCATATTCTGACAGATAGATTAGCTGCTCTCCATATTCTGACAGATAGATTAGCTGCTCTCCATATTCTGACAGATAAATTAGCTGCTCTCCATATTTGACAGATAAATTAGCAGCTCTCCATATTCTGACAGATAGATTAGCTGCTCTCCATATTCTGACAGATAAATTAGCAGCTCTCCATATTCTGACAGATAAATTAGCAGCTCTCCATATTCTGACAGATAAATTAGCTGCTCTCCATATTCTGACAGATAAATTAGCAGCTCTCCATATTCTGACAGATAAATTAGCAGCTCTCCATATTCTGACAGATAAATTAGTAGCTCTCCATATTCTGACAGATAAATAACAGCTCTCCATATTCTGACAGATAAATTAGCTGCTCTCCATATTCTGACAGATAAATTAGCTGCTCTCCATATTCTGACAGATAAATTAGCTGCTCTCCATATTCTGACAGATAAATTAGCTGCTCTCCATATTCTGACAGATAAATTAGCTGCTCTCCATATTCTGACAGATAAATTAGCAGCTCTCCATATTCTGACAGATAAATTAGCAGCTCTCCATATTCTGACAGATAAATTAGCAGCTCTCCATATTCTGACAGATAAATTAGCAGCTCTCCATATTCTGACAGATAAATTAGCTGCTCTCCATATTCTGACAGATAAATTAGCTGCTCTCCATATTCTGACAGATAAATTAGCTGCTCTCCATATTCTGACAGATAAATTAGCAGCTCTCCATATTCTGACAGATAAATTAGCTGCTCTCCATATTCTGACAGATAAATTAGCAGCTCTCCATATTCTGACAGATAAATTAGCTGCTCTCCATATTCTGACAGATAAATTAGCAGCTCTCCATATTCTGACAGATAAATTAGCTGCTCTCCATATTCTGACAGATAAATTAGCTGCTCTCCATATTCTGACAGATAAATTAGCTGCTCTCCATATTCTGACAGATAAATTAGCTGCTCTCCATATTCTGACAGATAAATTAGCAGCTCTCCATATTCTGACAGATAAATTAGCAGCTCCCATATTCTGACAGATAAATTAGCTGCTCTCCATATTCTGACAGATAAATTAGCTGCTCTCCATATTCTGACAGATAAATTAGCAGCTCCCATATTCTGACAGATAAATTAGCAGCTCTCCATATTCTGACAGATAAATTAGCAGCTCTCCATATTCTGACAGATAAATTAGCTGCTCTCCATATTCTGACAGATAAATTAGCTGCTCTCCATATTCTGACAGATAAATTAGTAGCTCTCCATATTCTGACAGATAAATTAGTAGCTCTCCATATTCTGACAGATAAATTAGTAGCTCTCCATATTCTGACAGATAAATTAGCAGCTCTCCATATTCTGACAGATAAATTAGCAGCTCTCCATATTCTGACAGATAAATTAGTAGCTCTCCATATTCTGACAGATAAATTAGCTGCTCTCCATATTCTGACAGATAAATTAGCAGCTCTCCATATTCTGACAGATAAATTAGCAGCTCTCCATATTCTGACAGATAAATTAGTAGCTCTCCATATTCTGACAGATAAATTAGTAGCTCTCCATATTCTGACAGATAAATTAGCAGCTCTCCATATTCTGACAGATAAATTAGTAGCTCTCCATATTCTGACAGATAAATTAGCTGCTCTCCATATTCTGACAGATAAATTAGTAGCTCTCCATATTCTGACAGATAAATTAACAGCTTCCATATTCTGACAGATAAATTAGCAGCTCTCCATATTCTGACAGATAAATTAGTAGCTCTCCATATTCTGACAGATAAATTAGCTGCTCTCCATATTCTGACAGATAAATTAGCTGCTCTCCATATTCTGACAGATAAATTAGCTGCTCTCCATATTCTGACAAATAAATTAGCTGATCTCCATATTCTGACAGATAAATTAGCTGCTCTCCATATTCTGACAGATAAATTAGTAGCTCTCCATATTCTGACAGATAAATTAGCTGCTCTCCATATTCTGACAGATAAATTAGTAGCTCTCCATATTCTGACAGATAAATTAGCAGCTCTCCATATTCTGACAGATAAATTAGCAGCTCTCCATATTCTGACAGATAAATTAGCTGCTCTCCATATTCTGACAGATAAATTAGCTGCTCACCATATTCTGACAGATAGATTAGCTGCTCTCCATATTCTGACAGATAAATTAGCTGCTCTCCATATTCTGACAGATAAATTAGCTGCTCTCCATATTCTGACAGATAAATTAGCAGCTCTCCATATTCTGACAGATAAATTAGCTGCTCTCCATATTCTGACAGATAAATTAGCTGCTCTCCATATTCTGACAGATAGATTAGCTGCTCTCCATATTCTGACAGATAGATTAGCAGCTCTCCATATTCTGACAGATAAATTAGCAGCTCTCCATATTCTGACAGATAAATTAGCTGCTCTCCATATTCTGACAGATAAATTAGCAGCTCTCCATATTCTGACAGATAAATTAGCAGCTCTCCATATTCTGACAGATAAATTAGCAGCTCTCCATATTCTGACAGATAAATTAGCTGCTCTCCATATTCTGACAGATAGATTAGCTGCTCTCCATATTCTGACAGATAGATTAGCTGCTCTCCATATTCTGACAGATAAATTAGCTGCTCTCCATATTCTGACAGATAAATTAGCAGCTCTCCATATTCTGACAGATAGATTAGCTGCTCTCCATATTCTGACAGATAAATTAGCAGCTCTCCATATTCTGACAGATAAATTAGCAGCTCTCCATATTCTGACAGATAAATTAGCAGCTCTCCATATTCTGACAGATAAATTAGCAGCTCTCCATATTCTGACAGATAAATTAGCAGCTCTCCATATTCTGACAGATAAATTAGCAGCTCTCCATATTCTGACAGATAAATTAGCAGCTCTCCATATTCTGACAGATAAATTAGCTGCTCTCCATATTCTGACAGATAAATTAGCTGCTCTCCATATTCTGACAGATAAATTAGCTGCTCTCCATATTCTGACAGATAAATTAGCAGCTCTCCATATTCTGACAGATAAATTAGCTGCTCTCCATATTCTGACAGATAAATTAGCTGCTCTCCATATTCTGACAGATAAATTAGCAGCTCTCCATATTCTGACAGATAAATTAGCTGCTCTCCATATTCTGACAGATAAATTAGCAGCTCTCCATATTCTGACAGATAAATTAGCTGCTCTCCATATTCTGACAGATAAATTAGCTGCTCTCCATATTCTGACAGATAAATTAGCTGCTCTCCATATTCTGACAGATAAATTAGCTGCTCTCCATATTCTGACAGATAAATTAGCAGCTCTCCATATTCTGACAGATAAATTAGCAGCTCTCCATATTCTGACAGATAAATTAGCTGCTCTCCATATTCTGACAGATAAATTAGCTGCTCTCCATATTCTGACAGATAAATTAGCAGCTCCCATATTCTGACAGATAAATTAGCAGCTCTCCATATTCTGACAGATAAATTAGCAGCTCTCCATATTCTGACAGATAAATTAGCTGCTCTCCATATTCTGACAGATAAATTAGCTGCTCTCCATATTCTGACAGATAAATTAGTAGCTCTCCATATTCTGACAGATAAATTAGCAGCTTTCCATATTCTGACAGATAAATTAGCAGCTCTCCATATTCTGACAGATAAATTAGTAGCTCTCCATATTCTGACAGATAAATTAGCTGCTCTCCATATTCTGACAGATAAATTAGCTGCTCTCCATATTCTGACAGATAAATTAGCTGCTCTCCATATTCTGACAGATAAATTAGCTGCTCTCCATATTCTGACAGATAAATTAGTAGCTCTCCATATTCTGACAGATAAATTAGTAGCTCTCCATATTCTGACAGATAAATTAGTAGCTCTCCATATTCTGACAGATAAATTAGCAGCTCTCCATATTCTGACAGATAAATTAGCAGCTCTCCATATTCTGACAGATAAATTAGTAGCTCTCCATATTCTGACAGATAAATTAGCTGCTCTCCATATTCTGACAGATAAATTAGCAGCTCTCCATATTCTGACAGATAAATTAGCAGCTCTCCATATTCTGACAGATAAATTAGTAGCACTCCATATTCTGACAGATAAATTAGTAGCTCTCCATATTCTGACAGATAAATTAGCAGCTCTCCATATTCTGACAGATAAATTAGTAGCTCTCCATATTCTGACAGATAAATTAGCTGCTCTCCATATTCTGACAGATAAATTAGTAGCTCTCCATATTCTGACAGATAAATTAACAGCTTTCCATATTCTGACAGATAAATTAGCAGCTCTCCATATTCTGACAGATAAATTAGTAGCTCTCCATATTCTGACAGATAAATTAGCTGCTCTCCATATTCTGACAGATAAATTAGCTGCTCTCCATATTCTGACAGATAAATTAGCTGCTCTCCATATTCTGACAAATAAATTAGCTGATCTCCATATTCTGACAGATAAATTAGCTGCTCTCCATATTCTGACAGATAAATTAGTAGCTCTCCATATTCTGACAGATAAATTAGCTGCTCTCCATATTCTGACAGATAAATTAGTAGCTCTCCATATTCTGACAGATAAATTAGCAGCTCTCCATATTCTGACAGATAAATTAGCAGCTCTCCATATTCTGACAGATAAATTAGCTGCTCTCCATATTCTGACAGATAAATTAGCTGCTCACCATATTCTGACAGATAGATTAGCTGCTCTCCATATTCTGACAGATAAATTAGCTGCTCTCCATATTCTGACAGATAAATTAGCTGCTCTCCATATTCTGACAGATAAATTAGCAGCTCTCCATATTCTGACAGATAAATTAGCTGCTCTCCATATTCTGACAGATAGATTAGCTGCTCTCCATATTCTGACAGATAGATTAGCTGCTCTCCATATTCTGACAGATAGATTAGCAGCTCTCCATATTCTGACAGATAAATTAGCAGCTCTCCATATTCTGACAGATAAATTAGCTGCTCTCCATATTCTGACAGATAAATTAGCAGCTCTCCATATTCTGACAGATAAATTAGCAGCTCTCCATATTCTGACAGATAAATTAGCAGCTCTCCATATTCTGACAGATAAATTAGCTGCTCTCCATATTCTGACAGATAGATTAGCTGCTCTCCATATTCTGACAGATAGATTAGCTGCTCTCCATATTCTGACAGATAAATTAGCTGCTCTCCATATTTTGACAGATAAATTAGCAGCTCCCCATATTCTGACAGATAGATTAGCTGCTCTCCATATTCTGACAGATAAATTAGCAGCTCTCCATATTCTGACAGATAAATTAGCAGCTCTCCATATTCTGACAGATAAATTAGCTGCTCTCCATATTCTGACAGATAAATTAGCAGCTCTCCATATTCTGACAGATAAATTAGCAGCTCTCCATATTCTGACAGATAAATTAGCAGCTCTCCATATTCTGACAGATAAATTAGCAGCTCTCCATATTCTGACAGATAAATTAGCTGCTCTCCATATTCTGACAGATAAATTAGCTGCTCTCCATATTCTGACAGATAAATTAGCTGCTCTCCATATTCTGACAGATAAATTAGCAGCTCTCCATATTCTGACAGATAAATTAGCTGCTCTCCATATTCTGACAGATAAATTAGCTGCTCTCCATATTCTGACAGATAAATTAGCAGCTCTCCATATTCTGACAGATAAATTAGCTGCTCTCCATATTCTGACAGATAAATTAGCAGCTCTCCATATTCTGACAGATAAATTAGCTGCTCTCCATATTCTGACAGATAAATTAGCTGCTCTCCATATTCTGACAGATAAATTAGCTGCTCTCCATATTCTGACAGATAAATTAGCAGCTCTCCATATTCTGACAGATAAATTAGCAGCTCCCCATATTCTGACAGATAAATTAGCTGCTCTCCATATTCTGACAGATAAATTAGCTGCTCTCCATATTCTGACAGATAAATTAGCAGCTCCCCATATTCTGACAGATAAATTAGCAGCTCTCCATATTCTGACAGATAAATTAGCAGCTCTCCATATTCTGACAGATAAATTAGCTGCTCTCCATATTCTGACAGATAAATTAGCTGCTCTCCATATTCTGACAGATAAATTAGTAGCTCTCCATATTCTGACAGATAAATTAACAGCTTTCCATATTCTGACAGATAAATTAGCAGCTCTCCATATTCTGACAGATAAATTAGTAGCTCTCCATATTCTGACAGATAAATTAGCTGCTCTCCATATTCTGACAGATAAATTAGCTGCTCTCCATATTCTGACAGATAAATTAGCTGCTCTCCATATTCTGACAAATAAATTAGCTGATCTCCATATTCTGACAGATAAATTAGCTGCTCTCCATATTCTGACAGATAAATTAGTAGCTCTCTTAGCTGCTCTCCATATTTTGACAGATAAATTAGCTGCTCTCCATATTTTGACAGATAAATTAGCTGCTCTCCATATTTTGACAGATAAATTAGCTGCTCTCCATATTTTGACAGATAAATTAGCTGCTCTCCATATTTAGACAGATAAATTAGCTGCTCTCCATATTTAGACAGATAGATTAGCTGCTCTCCATATTTAGACAGATAAATTAGCTGCTCTCCATATTTATCCAATGAGTCTGTTTTATTGGTAAAATGTTAATGAGGAAGAAATGTAAAAGAAATGAAGATGAAGGCACTAGATAAGAAATACATTAATTGCAAAAATATAACAGAAACGGAGATGATGTACCAGATAAGACATCTGCTAGAAACATTGCCTGACAAGTATTTATTTTGGAATCTACAAGAAAGTAAACAACAGATGATGATTTTGAGAAGAGTGTCAGGAGATAAAGGAGGGACAGGGTAGGTCACAGTAGAAATGAGAAAAGTGTCAGAAAGAGATATAGGAGGAGGAGCAGAGAAGAGCATGGAGAGAAAAGTGAATGGCCCAGAACAGGAATAAATGAAAAAAAATATGTTGGTTAATAGCTTCCAATCTATGAAACTTTTACAACAAAACATCAGCTGGATGTCAAATGTCTTTGTGGGATCTCAAACATCAGCTGGATGTCAAATGTCTTTGTGGGATCTCAAACATCAGCTGGATGTCAAATGTCTCTGTAGGATCTCAAACATCAGCTGGATGTCGAATGTCTCTGTAGGATCTCAAACATCAGCTGGATGTCAAATGTCTTTGTGGGATCTCAAACATCAGCTGGATGTCAAATGTCTTTGTGGGATCTCAAACATCAGCTGGATGACAAATGTCTTTGTGGGATCTCAAACATCAGCTGGATGTCAAATGTCTCTGTAGGATCTCAAACATCAGCTGGATGTCAGATGTCTCTGTAGGATCTCAAACATCAGCTTGATGTCAAATGTCTTTGTGGGATCTCAAACATCAGCTGGATGTCAAATGTCTTTGTGGGATCTCAAACATCAGCTGGATGTCAAATGTCTTTGTGGGATCTCAAACATCAGCTGGATGTCAAATGTCTTTGTGGGATCTCAAACATCAGCTGGATGTCAAATGTCTTTGTGGGATCTCAAACATCAGCTGGGTGTCAAATGTCTTTGTGTGATCTCAAACATCAACTGGATGTCAAATGTCTCTGTAGGATCTCAAACATCAGCTGGATATCAAATGTCTCTGTAGGATCTCAAACATCAGCTGGATATCAAATGTCTCTGTAGGATCTCAAACATCAGCTGGATGTCAAATGTCTTTGTGGGATCTCAAACATCAGCTGGATATCAAATGTCTCTGTAGGATCTCAAACATCAGCTGGATGTCAAATGTCTCTGTAGGATCTCAAACATCAGCTGGATATCAAATGTCTTTGTAGGATCTCAAACATCAGCTGGATATCAAATGTCTCTGTAGGATCTCAAACATCAGCTGGATGTCAAATGTCTCTGTAGGATCTCAAACATCAGCTGGATATCAAATGTCTTTGTAGGATCTCAAACATCAGCTGGATGTCAAATGTCTTTGTAGGATCTCAAACATCAGCTGGATATCAAATGTCTCTGTAGGATCTCAAACATCAGCTGGATGTCAAATGTCTTTGTGGGATCTCAAACATCAGCTGGATATCAAATGTCTCTGTAGGATCTCAAACATCAGCTGGATATCAAATGTCTCTGTAGGATCTCAAACATCAGCTGGATGTCAAATGTCTTTGTAGGATCTCAAACATCAGCTGGATATCAAATGTCTCTGTAGGATCTCAAACATCAGCTGGATGTCAAATGTCTCTGTAGGATCTCAAACATCAGCTGGATATCAAATGTCTCTGTAGAATCTCAAACATCAGCTGGATATCAAATGTCTCTGTAGGATCTCAAACATCAGCTGGATGTCAAATGTCTCTGTAGGATCTCAAACATCAACTGGATATCAAATGTCTCTGTAGGATCTCAAACATCAGCTGGATATCAAATGTCTCTGTAGAATCTCAAACATCAGCTGGATATCAAATGTCTCTGTAGGATCTCAAACATCAGCTGGATGTCAAATGCCTCTGTAGGATCTCAAACATCAGCTGGATATCAAATGTCTCTGTAGGATCTCAAACATCAGCTGGATGTCAAATGTCTCTGTAGGATCTCAAACATCAGCTGGATGTCAAATGTCTCTGTAGGATCTCAAACATCAGCTGGATGTCAAATGTCTTTGTAGGATCTCAAACATCAGCTGGATATCAAATGTCTCTGTAGGATCTCAAACATCAACTGGATATCAAATGTCTTTGTGGAGCTCAAACATCAGCTGGATATCAAATGTCATTGTGGGATCTCAAACATCAGCTGGATATCAAATGTCTCTGTAGGATCTCAAACATCAACTGGATATCAAATGTCTTTGTGGGATCTCAAACATCAGCTGGATGTCAAATGTCTTTGTGGGATCTCAAACATCATCTGGATATCAAATGTCTCTGTAGGATCTCAAACATCAACTGGATGTCAAATGTCTTTGTAGGATCTCAAACATCAACTGGATGTCAAATGTCTTTGTATGATCTCAAACATCAGATGGATGTCAAATGTCTTTGTAGGATCTCAAACATCAACTGGATGTCAAATGTCTTTGTATGATCCCAAACATCAGATGGATGTCAAATGTCTCTGTAGGATCTCAAACATCAGCTGGATATCAAATGTCTTTGTAGGATCTCAAACATCAGCTGGATATCAAATGTCTCTGTAGGATCTCAAACATCAACTGGATATCAAATGTCTCTGTAGGATCTCAAACATCAGCTGGATATCAAATGTCTTTGTAGGATCTCAAACATCAGCTGGATGTCAAATGTCTTTGTAGGATCTCAAACATCAGCTGGATATCAAATGTCTCTGTAGGATCTCAAACATCAGCTGGATGTCAAATGTCTTTGTGGGATCTCAAACATCAGCTGGATATCAAATGTCTCTGTAGGATCTCAAACATCAGCTGGATATCAAATGTCTCTGTAGGATCTCAAACATCAGCTGGATGTCAAATGTCTTTGTAGGATCTCAAACATCAGCTGGATATCAAATGTCTCTGTAGGATCTCAAACATCAGCTGGATGTCAAATGTCTCTGTAGGATCTCAAACATCAGCTGGATATCAAATGTCTCTGTAGAATCTCAAACATCAGCTGGATATCAAATGTCTCTGTAGGATCTCAAACATCAGCTGGATGTCAAATGTCTCTGTAGGATCTCAAACATCAACTTGATATCAAATGTCTCTGTAGGATCTCAAACATCAGCTGGATATCAAATGTCTCTGTAGAATCTCAAACATCAGCTGGATATCAAATGTCTCTATAGGATCTCAAACATCAGCTGGATGTCAAATGCCTCTGTAGGATCTCAAACATCAGCTGGATATCAAATGTCTCTGTAGGATCTCAAACATCAGCTGGATGTCAAATGTCTCTGTAGGATCTCAAACATCAGCTGGATGTCAAATGTCTCTGTAGGATCTCAAACATCAGCTGGATGTCAAATGTCTTTGTGGGATCTCAAACATCAGCTGGATATCAAATGTCTCTGTAGGATCTCAACCATCAGCTGGATGTCAAATGTCTCTGTATGATCTCAAACATCAACTGGATGTCAAATGTCTCTGTAGGATCTCAAACATCAACTGGATGTCAAATGTCTTTGTAGGATCTCAAACATCAGCTGGATATCAAATGTCTCTGTAGGATCTCAAACATCAACTGGATATCAAATGTCTTTGTGGGAGCTCAAACATCAGCTGGATATCAAATGTCATTGTGGGATCTCAAACATCAGCTGGATATCAAATGTCTCTGTAGGATCTCAAACATCAACTGGATATCAAATGTCTTTGTGGGATCTCAAACATCAGCTGGATGTCAAATGTCTTTGTGGGATCTCAAACATCATCTGGATATCAAATGTCTCTGTAGGATCTCAAACATCAACTGGATGTCAAATGTCTTTGTAGGATCTCAAACATCAACTGGATGTCAAATGTCTTTGTATGATCTCAAACATCAGATGGATGTCAAATGTCTTTGTAGGATCTCAAACATCAACTGGATGTCAAATGTCTTTGTATGATCCCAAACATCAGATGGATGTCAAATGTCTTTGTATGATCTCAAACATCAACTGGATGTCAAACGTCTTTGTATGATCTCAAACATCAGATGGATGTCAAATGTCTTTATATGATCTCAAACATCAGATGGATGTCAAATGTCTTTGTATGATCTCAAACATCAGCTGGATGTCAAATGTCTCTGTAGGATCTCAAACATCAGCTGGATATCAAATATCTCTGTAGGATCTCAAACATCAGCTGGATGTCAAATATCTTTGTATGATCTCAAACATCAGATGGATGTCAAATGTCTTTGTAGGATCTCAAACATCAACTGGATGTCAAATGTCACTGTAGGATCTCAAACATCAGCTGGATGTCAAATGTCTCTGTATGATCTCAAACATCAGATGGATGTCAAACGTCTTTGTATGATCTCAAACATCAACTGGATGTCAAATATCTTTGTAGGATCTCAAACATCAACTGGATATCAAATGTCTTTGTAGGATCTCAAACATCAGCTGGATGTCAAATGTCTCTGTATGATCTCAAACATCAGATGGATGTCAAATGTCTTTGTAGGATCTCAAACATTCAGCTGGAAAGAAAACATTTCAAATGAACAGGTAAAAGATAAATCAGAAAATGAATATGTATCGAGCTTTATAAGAAAACGTTGGAAAAAAGCAACCAAAAACTACAAGAACTAGCAGCATATTATCAAGCGTGGAGAACTATGACTTTCCCCTTTCTTGGGGGCCGTGTGGAAGATGGATTAATAAATGATTTAATGAAATCTATGAGAAGGAGAATGGTTGATGATATTAATGCTTATATAGACTGACACTGACCTCTGACAGTCTTGAGCCAGTCTGTGTTGTAAGCTGTCAGATCCTCATGACCTGTGACAACACGACCTGGGACAATCTTCTCAAATGAAGAAACATCCAGGTCATTAAGTACAGCATAGGGCCCTCTCTTCACTTGGTTCTTGTATCGTGCACTTGTCAGTGCCACGTCGGATGCACACCGAACTCCATCTTTCCTGGCAACAGCATGGCTCCATTGAGATGTTCTAGCCATTGTCCTGAAGGCTTTAGACAAATACCTGTTGTCATAACAAAAAAATTGTTTTGAGGAGTTTCATCAAATACCTGTTATTATTTTTTTAAAAAGTGTTTTGAGGAGTTTCATCAAATACCTGTTCTCATTGCAAAAAAGTTTTCTGAGTGGTCTAAAGAGAAATACCTGTTGTCATAACAAAAAATGTTTTCTGAGGGGTCTAAAGACAAATACCTGTTGTCATAACAAAAAATGTTTTCTGAGGGGTCTAAAGAGAAATACCTGTTGTCATACTAAAAAAGTTTTCTGAGTGGTCTAAAGAGAAATACCTGTTGTCATACTAAAAAAAGTTTTCTGAGTGGTCTAAAGAGAAATACCTGTTGTCATAACAAAAAATGTTTTCTGAGGGGTCTAAAGAGAAATACCTGTTGTCATAACAAAAAATGTTTTCTGAGGGGTCTAAAGAGAAATACCTGTTGTCATACTAAAAAAAGTTTTCTGAGTGGTCTAAAGAGAAATACCTGTTGTCATACTAAAAAAAGTTTTCTGAGTGGTCTAAAGAGAAATACCTGTTGTCATAACAAAAAATGTTTTCTGAGGGGTCTAAAGACAAATACCTGTTGTCATAACAACCTTCATGTCCCAGACTGTTAAATCTAGTTCTTGACCAAGAGCTGAGGCTTGCTGCTGGAGCCAACTTTGCTGTGCACTGCTGTGGTGCTGGTACTAGCAACAAGTTCTCTATGCCCGCAGGCACATATTTCAACGGCAAGTGTCTACAACAATGAATCTTTCCTCTCTGTCCCATAGACGATCGACTGATGTTGTAAGATATTCTGGTAATGCTGTCCATGACTTGTATACCTGTCAATTAAATAATGAAAGTATAAAATATAAAGTAGGTATAAAGGTATATATATATATATATATATATATATATACATTATTATACTGATAAGCTGTTGAAAAATTATTGACATTCATTGAGAATTATATGGCCCTTTTCATCTTGTCAGATGGTCTAGTGGAGGCTATTGTGTATTTTTTTAGGTTTTGTTTTGTCGAACAGCTTCTCTCATGGGTAATTCTACAAATGTTTGACAAATATGCACGGCCACAGAATGAACAAGTCAGGCCCACTGATCCACAGGTTTTTCCATCCTTTTTCATGAGTCTTTTTGCTTCTAAGTTTTGCCTTAGCACAGTCTCAAATGATGTTATACCATTCCTTATACATGCTCTCCATGATGTGCGATCTCTTGCCAGATGTTCCCAGTCTGTGTTTTTCACAGGTGGAGAAGTCATTCAGAGATGATTTACAGATATCTCTATATCGTAGTTTAGGTCTGCCGATTTAACTTTTACCGTGTGTTAGTTCACCATATAGTATTTGTCTGGGGATGCGTTGTTCTTCCATTCGCTAGACATGCCTCAGTCATCTTAGTCTTCGGCTTCTGAGCATTGACATTGAGAATTATACAAATAATAAATATATAATATAAAGTATATCATCAATTATAATCTTCACTCTTATAGCCAATAATCAATGACAATGATATAATTAGTATCATATATAATATTATATAATTAACTGTAATGTACAATTGTATCATTGTTGATTGTAAATTAAAATAATACTTATAACGTATAAAGACAAATCTGAAACAAGTGCAACATTTGCAAATACTTGGGCACAATAATAACATCAGATGGGAGATGCACCACCGAAATAAAAAGCAGAATAATTCAGGCCAAAATAGCATTTCAGAAAATGAAAAATATCTTATGCAACAAATCTATGTCAATAAAAATGAGAAAGAGAGTTCATCGGTGCTATAAGTATATAGAACCAATTCTGACCTATGGAAGCGAATCATGGACAGTAGACAAACAAATGAAAAGACGATTAGAGGCCACAGAGATGGGATTTCTCAGAAGAATGTTGAAAGTTCCCTGGACAGATAAAAAGACCAATGAGGAAGTTCTCAAAGAGGCCAACACAAAAAGGCAGCTCCTAAAAAACATCAGAAAGAAGCAATCAACATTTTTCGGGCACATCATGAGAAGAGGAAAGTTGTAATACTTGGTTACAACTGGCAAAATAAAGGAAAGAGAGATCGTGGACGACAATGAGAGAAAATACTGGATAGCTTGGTGTCATGGCATGGAAAACAGTCAACAACAGAACTGATACGATGCACTCACTACTCACTGCACTGTAGATAGAAGATTGTGGAGGGACATGACATGATCGCCTACGTCAACCGCCTCAACCGGTATGATGGCACATGATGATGTACAATTGTATGCACGATCTATCACAGTATAATGAAAACAAAATCATGTGTTAACATCGCCTACTATCTACCAGTGATCACGATGGTGTCTAGACAATCAAATGTGCGGCAGTGGCGACAGAGACGGAGAGTTGTTGAGAGAAGATGGGAGCAGCTGACATGAGCAACACGACCTGACGACCTACAGGGTCAGGGGTTACAGCTCCGCCATCTTCCTCTACGTCAGTATAAGACAATCCAGAACAACATGATTTAATTCTTATTTGTGCAATTTGAAGCGTGTTAAGAGTGTGAAGTTATTTATTTATATTCTAAATTTAGATGGCAACGACATTTACCTGAAATATGTAGATAGAGAGGGCTAGACCTGCTGGAGACGGAGTTCCAGCTTTTAGTGGGCGTGGCTGGTGGTTACAGCTTTTGGCAACTTCCTGCGATGAAAAGCTCGCTTGATACGTGCAGCTTTTGTGCTGCTGGACTTTATTTGACTGAATCGACTTGATAGGAAGACATGAGCTTGTTTGACAGCTTCTTGCCAGAGTATAAACAACCAGTTACAACTATGCTGATAATTTTACAATAATAAAGGACGAAAACAAAAACGAAATTGCGGCATTACGGTATCTAGCACGCAGTGGCAACTCTATGTTGCCGCAGCTACCGCCGGTCATCACCATCACTGAGTGCCTTCTCCGCAACGAAGGTTGACTACCATGGATCGCCATTCTACTCTGTTTCTTCCTTTGATGGTGCAGGCTGTCATAGATTGACTTGTCCATCTTTTGATGTTACTCGTCCTTGTTAGTCTTGGTCTGCCTCTGCCTCTTTTACCTTGTATTTTCCCTTCTAATATTACTTTTAGTAGGCTGCTGGGCCTTTCAACGTGTCCCAAAAATTTCATTTGCCTTGTCGTAATTGTATTTAGTAGTTCACCTTTTATTTTGAGTTGTTTTAAAACTTTATCGTTTGTTTTCTTTTCTTTCCATCCAATTCTACCTATTCTTCTATAAATCCACATTTCAAAAGCTTCAATTTTCTGTTCTGTTTTCTTGTCTAATGTCCATGTTTCTGCACCATACAGGAATATTGAGAAGATGTAACATTTTGCTATTCTTAGTTTCAGCCCTGCTGATATTTGTTTTGTTGTTAGCATATTTTTCATGGCATAAAATTACTTTTTGCCATACCTATTCTTTTGTTTATTTCAATTTTCCACTTTCCATCACTGGTTATAGTATGTCCCAGGTAGTTGTAGCTCTGGACTCTCTCCAGATGTATTCCTTCAACTGTGATATTTAATTGTAGGTCTTGAGAATTTTCTTTGTTTATGATCATAGTTTTAATCTTTTTGATATTCATATCTAGTCCATATTTTTTGCTTGTTATGTTTATTACATTAAGCAATTGTTGTAGGTCTTTAGGATTTTACCGCCGTTAGCCTTGAACATTTTAACAAATTACAAAAGGAAATGATAATTTATTATATTTTTTAAATAATTATATTACAAATTTTCGAATATTCTATTGCACATTTCGTAGGCCTATATGATTTACTTGCTTTGGTTTGTATTTATTAAAGCAAGGTTTTCCACTGGCAACTATAACATTTGTGAATGAAACCGAAACTACTCTACGATAGTAGATTGAAACCGCTAGTGACTAGAGGTACATTTCTCATCTATCGGTGCTAGTAAATTAACGACCTTGAAATTAAACAAATGCAGCAAAAATAATTCGACTGAAGCTACCTATACAGAGTGCGGTTTCGTGTGTTGTTTTTAGCTCTAGTCAATTAGAAGTGTTACAAAGTGAAAGTGAAACTATGTCTGATTACTGGAACTTCCTTATCTATTTACAACTACGTTGTGCGCAATTTTTTTTTTATGTAGGCACATAGACATATTAACTATCAAGAAACAGCAGAAACCAAGCCAACAGTACTTTCAATGACAAAACCATCGAGACATTTTCGTCCCTAACAAGATTGATAGAATTTACATATAAATAAGTAAGTAATTTAAAATGTAGTGATGTCATTAACAAATATTACTTCATGTTAGCCTACTGAATATAATGTATGTGTTTATTTATTATGTCAGCGGTAGCCCAGACCCCAAAACCAGTATACGCCACTGCTAGCACGAGAACAGAGATAGAAGCAACAACGGCGGGATGATATGGTTGGTTACACAGAAAGTGGATCACGTAGTCTTGGTGACTGACTCGCAAAGTCTGCTACAGAAGATTGTTAGCGGCGGATATTCAGAGGAGACCACCATTCCTCCAATATTTTTATTAGAATACAAACATTATCACATTCTAGCTAAATATACAATGAGTCTTTTCATCTGGAGTTTCAAAATGTTACAGCCAAACGGAAATGCATAAAGAAAAGCCTTTAAAAAATGGATAATTTACGCCATCTGGGAACAATGGAAGAAAGAAGACAAGCGAAGAACACAACCCAATACAGCAAAATAGATAATAAAATACGCAAAATGATCAAAAGAAAACTGACTCAACCAAAGATGTATAGAAATCAAAACTATGGATAATAAACAAGATTTCAGAGGGATGCTCACAGAAATAAACAAACTGAATAGTATAAATAAAAAGGGAACAGACAGTGGATGTACAAGTAAAAAAAAAGTAAAGAGCCTCGTCACGCCAAGTGGCGTATAGGGAATAAGGTGTTAGTGATTATACTTTTATAGACCTTCGGCACATTATTTTTGGGGTAATGTGGTCGGTATTATACACGTGCCGCTTTAATAACCAGAAAGAATCCGGTACCCATTGAAGGCTGGGTGAACCCGGAAACCGTCGATCAGGATCGAACTCGACCTATTGTCCTTTGTAGTCTAGTTCACTAACCACTGAGCTATCGCGGCTAGAAAGTGGATGTATTGCAAACAAAAAAGGGAAAAATGCTATCAGACAACAAAGATATAATCAATAGATGGCAGGGATATTTCACAGAATTATTTTATGACGAAAGAGAAAAGAAACAAATTCTAAAATGTACGACAGGCAATACAATCTTAAAATCGGAAGTTGAAAAAGCTATAAAAACAATGAAAAGGGTAAAAGCTGCAGGACTTGACAACATACAGATAGAGATGACAAAGGCTCTAGAAGATTTTGGCATTGAAGTGATCACATACATTTGCAATGACAGACACCATAAATGAAGCATACCAAATGAAATAAAAACATAAACTTTCATTGCATTGCCTAAAAAAGAATGGTGCAGTTGAATGCAGAGATTTTAGAACAATAAGCCTAATGAGCAATATAACAAAAATCTTGATAAAAGTTATACAAGGAAGGATTCAGAACAAAATCAATATGGAATTAGAAGAGCATCAATTTGGATTTAGGAAAAACAGCGGGACAAAAGAAGCCATCTCCTGCATTCATCGAAAAGTACACAGACGTAAACAAACCAATATACGCCTGCTTCATAGACCACCACAGATTTTGATAAAATACACCATAAACAACTTATAGACTGCCTAAAAGAGATACATCTAGATGACACAGACATACGACTAGTATGTAATTTATACTGGGAGCAAACAACAATAATAAAATATAACAATGACAACTCTACGACCATTAATATTAAAAAAAAAAAAGGAGTAAGACAAGGATGCATCCTATCACCAAGCTTGTTCAATCACACTGAGATCTTTAAAAACATCACAGAGATCTAAACATTAATATCAATAACCTATGGTATGCTGATGAGTTATTGAGTTATTACATCATCAATCTATACACTGAGCAAATCTTTAAAAACATCACAGAGATGCCAGGCCTAAACATTAATGGAAAGACAATCAATAACCTATGGTATGCTGATGAGTTATTGAGTTATTACATCATCAATGTAGGGCCTACTGATATTGTATTACTAGCAGAAAATCCTAAAGAACAACATTTACTTAATGAAATAAACTTGTCAAGCTAAAAGACTAAAACTATGATGATGAACGAAAGAAAGAATAGACCTGGAGACAGTTCGGAGCTACAACTACCTTTGACATACTATAACCAGTCATGAAAATGTAGAACTGAAATAAACAAAAGAATAGGTATGGCAAAAAGTAATTTTAATGCCATGAAAAATATACTCACATCAAAACAAATAACACCAGGACAAAAACTAAGAATAACAAAATGTTATATCTTCTCAACATTCTCGTATGGTGCAGAAACATGGACATTAGACATGAAAACAACAGAAAATTGAAGCTTTTGAAATGTGGATTTATAGAAGAATAAGTAGAATTGGATGGAAAGAAAAGAAAACAAACGATGAAGTCTTAAAACAACTAAAAATGAAATGAGAACTACTAAATACAATTCAAACAAGACAATTGCTATTTTCGAGCCATGTTAAAAGACACAACAGCCTACTAAAAGTAATCTTAGAAGGGAAAATACAAGGTAAAAGAGGCAGAGGCAGAGGCAGACCGAGACCAACATTGACGAGTAATATCAAAAGCTGGACAAGTCAACCATGACAGCCTGCAATATCAAAGCAAGAGACAGAGGGAAATGGCGTTCTATGGTTGGCAACCTTCGATGCGGAGACGGCACCCTTTGAATGAATGAATTCTTGTTAACAAAAAAACTTGAACAAAACTGCCAGAAACGTTAATTAACAGCAAAACCACATTTTTCTCAAAACTTACAACGTAGGTAACTAAACAAAAGTATGAAGTAATTGTAATTATGTTAATTTAGTGCAATAATTGAAGGAACTTTTTAACATAACGCAAATTACAGAAAAGTCTATGTCACAAACTACAAGACAGTCTATGTCACAAACTATAAGAAAGTCTATGTCGCAAACTACAGGAAAGTCTATGTCACAAACTACAAGAAAGCCTATGTCACAAACTACAAGAAAGTCTATGTCACAAACTACAAGAAAGTCTATGTCGCAAACTACAGGAAAGTCTATGTCACAAACTACAAGAAAGCCTATGTCACAAACTACAAGAAAGTCTATGCCACAAACTGCAAGAAAGTCTATGTCACAAACTACAAGAAAGTCTATGCCACAAACTGCAAGAAAGTCTATGTCACAAACTACAAGAAAGTATATGTCACAAACTGCAGGAAAGTCTATGTCACAAACTGCAAGAAAGTCTATGTCACAAACTACAAGAAAGTCTATGTCACAAACTACATGAAAGTCTATGTCACAAATTACAGGAAAGTCTATGTCACAAACTACAAGAAAGTCTATGTCACAAACTACAGAAAGTCTATGTCACAAACTACAGGAAAGTCTATGTCACAAACTACAGGAAAGTCTATGTCACAAACTACAAGAAAGTCTATGTCACAAACTACCAGAAAGCTTATGTCACAAACTGCAAGAAAGTCTATGTCACAAACTACCAGAAAGTCTATGTCACAAACTACAGAAAGTCTAAGTCATAAACTACAGGAAAGTCTATGTCACAAGCTACAAGAAAGTCTATGTCACAAACTACATGAAAGTCTATGTCACAAACTACAGGAAAGTCTATGTCACAAACTACAAGAAAGTCTATGTCACAAACTACAGGAAAGTCTATGTCACAAACTACAGGAAAGTCTATGTCACAAACTACAAGAAAGTCTATGTCACAAACTACAAGAAAGTCTATGTCACAAACTACAAGAAAGTCTATGTCACAAACTACAAGAAAGTCTATGTCACAAAGTCTATGTCACAAACTAAAAAGTCTATGTCACAAACTACAGGAAAGTCTATGTCACAAACTACAAGAAAGTCTATGTCACAAACTACAAGAAAGTCTATGTCACAAACTACAAGAAAGTCTATGTCACAAACTACAAGAAAGTCTATGTCACAAACTACAGGAAAGTCTATGTCACAAACTACAGGAAAGTCTAAGAAAGTCTGTCACAAACTACAGGAAAGTCTATGTCACAAACTACAGGAAAGTCTATGTCACAAACTACAGGAAAGTCTATGTCACAAACTACAGGAAAGTCTATGTCACAAACTACAGAAAGTCTATGTCACAAACTACAGGAAAGTCTATGTCACAAACTACAGGAAAGTCTATGTCACAAACTACAGGAAAGTCTATGTCACAAACTACAGGAAAGTCTATGTCACAAATTACAGGAAAGTCTATGTCACAAACTACAGGAAAGTCTATGTCACAAACTACAGGAAAGTCTATGTCACAAACAAGTCTATGTTACAGGAAAGTCTATGTCACAAACTACAGGAAAGTCTATGTCACAAACTACAGGAAAGTCTATGTCACAAACTACAGGAAAGTCTATGTCACAAATTACAGGAAAGTCTATGTCACAAACTACAGGAAAGTCTATGTCACAAACTACAGGAAAGTCTATGTCACAAACTACAGGAAAGTCTATGTCACAAACTACAGGAAAGTCTATGTCACAAATTACAGGAAAGTCTATGTCACAAACTACAGGAAAGTCTATGTCACAAACTACAGGAAAGTCTATGTCACAAATTACAGGAAAGTCTATGTCACAAACTACAATGTCACAAATTACGCCTATGTCACAAACTACAGGAAAGCCTATGTCACAAACTACAAGAACGTCTATGTCACAAACTACAGGAAAGTCTATGTCACAAACTACAAGAACGTCTATGTCACAAACTACAAGAACGTCTATGTCACAAACTACAGGAAAGTCTATGTCACAAACTACAGGAAAGTCTATGTCACAAACTACCAGAACGTCTATGTCACAAACTACAAGAAATTCTATGTCACAAACTACAAGAAATTCTATGTCACAAATTACAGGAAAGCCTATGTCACAAACTACAAGAACGTCTATGTCACAAACTACAAGAAAGTCTATGTCACAAACTACAAGAACGTCTATGTCACAAACTACCAGGTTAAAGGTCAACCTAAAAGTTTTGTCTCACGTGCTGACCTCCTCAATCCCCCCCCTCCCCAACTGTACCTCGCTGCAGATAGTCTCTACAACAGGAGTGGATACAACTCTGTGATGACCCTGAGCCAGTTAACTTGGATGTACTGTTGTCCTTGGGATGCTGTACACGACATTGAAATAGCCAGGTGAAAGTAAAACAAGAAAACCATGGTGTGGTTACAATTTAACGCAGGTGTAGGACAACACAATCGAACGATATTTCGTCTCAATAGGCCCTCAGCGGGAACAGTTGACAACAACATTATTAGCTTGCATGTGTGTGTGTGTGTGTGTGCGTGTGTGTGTGTGTGTGTGTGTTGTCCATTGTCCCCGCTGAAGGCCTACTTAGCCGAAACGTCGTTCGATTGTGGTGTCCTTCACCTATGTAAAGCTGTGACCATACAATTTTTTCCCTTCCACCTTTATCACCAGCTTTACAGTAGCCTCGCTTTCTTATGCCTTGACATCTTCAATGAAATAGGCGATAAGTTCGCTGGCAGCTCTGACACTGGACTAAGGTGGACATCGCCAAGTTTGTTCTCCATTTCTTAAGAGAAGAGGAGGATGAGTGGGACAGTGCTTATATATGTTGAGAGACTGAGGAGTCTACAGGTGGGACAGTGCTTATATATGTTGAGAGACTGAGGAGTCTACAGGTGGGACAGTGCTTATATATGTTGAGAGACTGAGGAGTCTAGCGGTGGAAAAGGGATCTGGTCGCTCCGGAGTGCTTAGTGGGAAAAACTGATCTATCTATAAGTAACACCTTTCAGGAACAGTCAGTCTGTATGCACTTTGGGAAATGCTGGGATGGGTGGTGGAGCGGATATGGGAATGTCCCGTCTGTAATGAATCTGATTCCGTGAATAGAATAGACACAACAAAGAAACACTCTACGTCTTTTTCCTTCATAATTTGCTTACACGGTCGAGGGGAGAGAATCAGATATAATTTGCGGTCTTTTCCTTTCTGATTGGCCTCTCCTGCTATTACGTTTCCTAGTGTCTCTAACATTCCATCTTTTTCGTGATCTGCCTTTGGGTCTGGTGTTCTTGCAACGTTTATTGAAGGCTCGTTGTGTTTTGTTTTGATCTTTCTCCCTTACCACATGGCCACACCAGTTTATCTGTTGTGTCTTTATGTATTCTATGATGGAAATTATTTTTATAATTTGTCAGTTCTTCATTTCTAATCTTATCTCTCAGGCTGTTTCCTGTCATGCGTTTGACACATATAATTTCTGTGTTGGACATTTGTCTCATTGTTCTTGCATCTAGGGTCCAGGTCTGGCATTGGCAGCACAACGTTGGGATGAAGATTGCATTGTAGAGTGCTCGTTTTGCCTCCAGAGTTATTTCCTTGATGGACAATAGTGATGATTCGATGATTTAAATGCGTTATTGCAACTTGAATCTTGACTGCTGCCTGGGACTTATCGTATCTCATGATACTGATACTTCCTAGATATTTAAATTCCTTCACTTGTTTTAACTGTACTGACGCGAGAAGCAACAACAGTGTGCATCAGCGCTCGATGGAACCGGTCGAACTGGAGAGGCCCAGAACAGAAACTTGTGGTGAGATACAAAGCGAGTTCTGAGCAAAGTCTGACGTTTAGCATCAAAGGTTGTCAGGCGTGGTGAGTTTTGAAAGGATAGACAGACAAACAGACAGACAGGCAGACAGAATTCGAGGTGTCAAAGGTCAGATATATTTAGCCGTGAACTTTGACACAACTTCCGGTATAAACCGACAAGGTCGCCATCTCCACAACTTGCAAGGTAAAACTCCTCAAACTTTCACATCACGTCTTCCTGCTGTCCATGTCGTGTGTGCCAGCAATAAACCGCATTTAGTACATATTTTTTAATTTATGATGTTTGTTTTCTTCACGAGGTATCTTGGAAGTATATCTGCTGTAATGAAAATATTTTTTTTATTGAAATTCTAACGGTTATGTTCATGATATTGACCCCGTTAGTGTCCAATACGTAACGGTTTGTTGTGACTTGTGTGTGACTTGACCCACTTGACGTGTGTGTGACTTGACGTGTGTGTGACTTGTCTTGTGTGTGACTTGACTGTGTGTGACTTGTCTTGTGTGTGACTTGACTTGACTTGTGAGTGATTTGACTTGTGGGTGACTTGACTTGTGTGTGACTTGACTTGTGTTTGACTTGAGTTGTCTGTGACTTGACTTGTTTGACTTGTGTGCGACTTGACTTGTGCGTGACGTGACTTGTGTGTGACTTGACTTGTGTGGCTTGGCTTGTGTGTGACACTAGTGAGGCTTGACTTGTGTGACTTGGCTTGTGTGTGACTTGTGTGTGACTTGACGTGTGTGTGACTTGTCTTGTGGGTGACTTGACTTGTGTGTGACTTGACGTGTGTGACTTGACTTGTGTGACTTGACTTGTGTGTGACTTGACTTGTGTGTGACTTGTCTTGTGTGTGACTTGACTTGACTTGTGAGTGATTTGACTTGTGGGTGACTTGACTTGTGTGTGACTTGACTTGTGTTTGACTTGAGTTGTCTGTGACTTGACTTGTTTGACTTGTGTGTGACTTGACTTGTGCGTGACGTGACTTGTGTGTGACTTGACTTGTGTGGCTTGGCTTGTGTGTGACACTAGTGAGGCTTGACTTGTGTGACTTGGCTTGTGTGTGACACTATAGCTCGTTTCAAAACATATGCCCAACTTCAAAACGCTATTACTCAGTAATCGTTTGTTAAATACTTTTGAAATTTTCCAAATGTTATTAGAATGCAAAAGACCCTTTAAATGTATATTTAACAAATATCTTGCAGCTGCAGTTTTCTTAAAGCGGCGATATATTTCTTTGATGTTTGTCAAAATTGGAAATTGTGAAGCCCTCCTAAAGAATAGAAATTACCGTAGTTGCTGGTCTATGATTAATTTTCACTAGGTAAAGGCGTGGCCGTAATGGGGAAATAACTGGATAAAACAAAACTCCAGGATAATTATTGTCTGCTCAGTTCGAGGACGGACGATAATATCAAGCTGTATGTCCAATTTTCATAGTTGTGTGGTCCTGAAAAGGACCGTTTGTTGAAATAATTTAAGGTAATATAGGGGCCAACATTGTGGGGGCTATATACTTTCATTCTGAATCAGACGAGTCTAAAAGATTAATAACTGTTTGGGGTTGAACATTCCACAAACCATCATTTTTCCAATATTCCTCTTCCTGTTTTAAGACGTGGTCTTCACATTTAGCCCAATAATCTTTGTCTATATTTAATAAAGCGAGATTAGCAAGAGTCTTTACATCGCATATTTTGAATGTTGTATTTTCATCTGCCACTTGTCCTTTTAATTTTGCCCAGATTAGTTCTATTGGATTTAAATGAGCATGGTAAGGTGGCAGCCTCAAACTTATATGATCGTGCTCTTGGATAATCTTATCTATTTGAAAAATCTTTGTCCTCTGTTTTTGCTTTACTAGAGATAGTAATTCAGGTTTTAAGTACGTGTTATTAAATTGTATGTGCTCCTTTGTGAGCCATATCTTAATAGCATCTTTTGTACTGGATGACGTCGGGACTTTATCTTCAAGTGCAACAATGTTGTGGTACGCTGCATTGTCCATTATTAGGCAAGATGATCGATCTAGTGATGGGAGAAATGAATTTTCAATCCAATGTCTAAATATGTGACCATTCATCTCAGAGTGATAATCCCGATTGTCTATGGATTTTGAAAGAAAAATGAGCTCTGCATTCTGTATTAGTCCATGTTGTCGACTACCTGCATGAGCAATTATCAAGCGCTGTCCTTTGCTGCTAGGTATTAATCTCTTAATCTTTCCATCTGATGACTGCCATTCCCTTTGGTTAGTGTGGTGAGCATTGATCCATGTTTCATCCAAGTACACAATATCATAACCGTGCTTGCGCACCTCTTTTACTTCACGTAAGTACTTGCATCTCATGACTACTATATGTGGCTTCTCACAGATGATGTTTCGTCCATTGGAATACTTTCTGAATGTAAAGCCTGCAGCTCTCACATTCCTCCATAATGTAGACTTTGATATTTCAATACTGTTGTTCTTTTTCAGCGATACTTTTAATTTTCTTATTGTAACAGTTTCATTCATACCCAACATTTTGCGAATTTCACTTCTAATAAGTTCACTGTCGAAATTATCCAACATTTTTGCTCTTCCTTGTGATTTTGTATATTTTGAACATTGACGGTCACGTGCTTGAATCCAGCGATTAAATGACCGTTTAGATAAATCCAAAATGTGTCTTGTCCTATTCTCAGGGTTTTCTAAAGAATGAAATAATCTTCCTCGTTTAGCCTCTTTGCAAAAATAGTCATACATTTTTATTGCGATGTTTTGTAAACTGCAGAATTTCATTTTAAGACTCATGATAAATGTTAGCGTTCCACGTCTACACCTATGGATGAACGGAAATGGAACACACAATGCCTCGTGTTTTCTACAAGTGTCTAATTTTTCAGACAGCTCACGTTTAAAGCGTGCAAAATCGTAAATTTGACCGTGTATAGATTTGTAATCGCTATTTTTAACTTAAATACTGTAAACACTAAGTTTTGACTACATCAATGGGTCGTTATAAATTTATATAAATCAAATAAGCAATAATAATAACCAAATGTTTGTTTTTAATGAAATTAATTCCCTGTTGGGTTCTAATCATTATAACTTTACATGCAAATTTTGAAAAAAATACAAAAAGTGGTTTAAAAGATATTGATTTTAAAATTTGGGCACGACTTATGAAACAAGCTATAGTGAGGCTTGACTTGTGTGTGACTTGACTTGTCTTGTGTGTGACTTGACTTGTGTGTGACTTGACTTGTGTGTGACTTGGCTTGTGTGTGACACTAGTGTGACTTGACTTGTCTTGTGTGTGACGTGACTTGACTTGTGGGTGACTTGACTTGTGTGTGACTTGACTTGTGGGTGACTTGACTTGTGGGTGACTTGACTTGTGTGTGACTTGACTTGTGTGTGACATGACTTGTGTTTGACTTGAGTTGTCTGTGACTTGAGTTGTCTGTGACTTGACTTGTGTGTGACTTGACTTGTGTGTGACTTGACTTGTGTGACTTGGCTTGTGTGTGACACTAGTGAGGCTTGACTTGTGTGACTTGGCTTGTGTGTGACACTAGTGAGGCTTGACTTGTGTGTGACTTGACTTGTGTGACTTGGCTTGTGTGTGACACTAGTGAGGCTTGGCTTGTGTGTAACACTAGTGAGGCTTGACTTGTGTGATTTGGCTTGTGTGTGACACTAGTGAGGCTTGACTTGTGTGACTTGGCTTGTGTGTGACACTAGTGAGGCTTGACTTGTGTGACTTGGCTTGTGTGTGACACTAGTGAGGCTTGACTTGTGTGTGACTTGACTTGTGTGTGACTTGACTTGTGTGTGACTTGACTTGTGTGTGACATGACATGTGTGACTTGGCTTGTGTGTGACACTAGTGAGGCTTGACTTGTGTGACTTTAGTTTAGTACTTTAAGTTTAATGACTAAACAAAATTTACTTGTCATTGTATACATTTGCCACTTGACTCACTGCGATAACTGTAGCATCATATGTTCAAGCTAATTAACTGTTCCAATGTGATATCATTACATTATTGTATTATATAGCCAGTTAACTGTTCCAAAGTGATATCATTACATTATTGTATTATATAGCCAGTTAACTGTTCCAATGTGATATCATTACATTATTGTATTATATAGCCAGCTAACTGTTCCAATTTGATATCACTACATTATTGTATTATATAGCCAGTTAACTGTTCCAATGTGATATCATTACATTATTGTATTATAAAAGCCAGCTAACTGTTCCAATGTGATATCATTACATTATTGTATTATATAGCCAGCTAACTGTTCCAATGTGATATCGCTACATTATTGTATTATATAGCCAGTTAACTGTTCCAATGTGATATCACTACATTATTGTATTATATAGCCAGTTAACTGTTCCAATGTGATATCATTACATTATTGTATTATATAGACATTTAACTGTTCCAATGTGATATCATTACATTATTGTATTATATAGCCAGTTAACTGTTCCAATGTGATATCATTACATTATTGTATTATATAGCCAATTAACTGTTCCAATGTGATATCACTACATTATTGTATTATATAGCCAGTTAACTGTTCCAATGTGATATCATTACATTATTGTATTATATAGCCAGTTAACTGTTCCAATGTGATATCACTACATTATTGTATTATATAGCCAGTTAACTGTTCCAATGTGATATCATTACATTATTGTATTATATAGCCAGTTAACTGTTCCAATGTGATATCACTACATTATTGTATTATATAGCCAGTTAACTGTTCCAATGTGATATCACTACATTATTGTATTATATAGCCAGTTAACTGTTCCAATGTGATATCATTACATTATTGTATTATATAGCCAGCTAACTGTTCCAAAGTGATATCATTACATTATTGTATTATATAGCCAGTTAACTGTTCCAATGTGATATCATTACATTATTGTATTATATAGCCAGCTAACTGTTCCAATGTGATATCATTACATTATTGTATTATTAAATTTGCTACTAATCGACTACTAATCTTCACCCTAATCTTTAACATTACTCTATCTTTTGTTCACCTGAAGTATTGTCTACATCTGCACAATATTTGCAATTCTTGCAGTGGCCCATATAGTTTTGTCTGTAGTGTTGTATCTATGAGCTAATGGATTTTCCTCAGTCTACTATATTCAGTGCAGTCTTGAAGTATTTAACATTAGTAATTATAGCAATCTTGTTGATGTTGGACATTGTATGTTCTTCCCTGTATCTAAAAGGCAACTTGAGTTGTGATATAGCTTCATCATTGAGTGCCGTCTCCGCATCAAAGGTTGGCTACCATGGAGCGCCATTCCATTCTGTCTCTTGCTTTGATGGTGCAAGTTGTCAAACTGACTTGTCCACGTTAGTCTTTGTCTGCCTCTGCCTCTTTTACCTTGTATTTTCCCTTCCAAGATTACTTTTAGTACACTGCTCTGTCTTTTAACAGCCACTCACAGAGCTGGGGCTATGAACATATGGACAAGAGAGGTGAAGAGCTTGAAAATTGGCAGGATGACAATTGGCTTATACTATTAAACCAGACAACAGATCCACCAACATTCTACTCCAGATCATGGCATACCACATCTACACCAGACTTTGCTTTCCATTCACCAGACCTGGATTGGAATATCACACGAATTGTTGGGAAACAACTTGGAGGCAGCGACCACCGACCAGTCTTTTTAGTGGTGCAAAATAAAGGCCATCAGGGAGAGCAGCACTCTCTCCAGATGGAATTACAAAAAGGCAGACTGGAAAATGTATCAACACTACACCAGTGTACTGACTAAAGATATAAATACAGATAGAGACATCAACAAAATAGTTGATGAATTCAGTAGACTAATAATACAAGCTGCCAGTGAAACAATACCTAGAGGGGCACGGAAACACTACAAACCATACTGGAGTAGTGAACTAGAAGAACTGCACAATGACATGGAAACATCTCGAAAGCAAACAGAAAATAACCCTTGCCAAGAACACCACAACAACTACCAGCATGCTAAAGCCAAATTTCAACGGGCTAAACTACAAGCCAGACGGAGAAGCTGGAAAGAGAAAACAGAGTCCTTGAATCTTGAACGAGACACAAGAAAAGTGTGGAAGCTTGTAAAACAGCTGAATGGTGAGGGTACAGAAAGGAACACCAAAATTACACTGAAGAAGGATGGAAACATTCTAACAGGTAAACAAGCAGCAAATTACTTTGCAGACTCCTTTGCAAATGACAATAATATTGAAATTAGCCTAGAAAAACGACAAGAGACCCGTTTAAAACAACAAAATGCAAGACAAGAAGAGACCACACATGAAGTAATGGAAACGCCCATTACACAAAGAGAGCTAGAGCTGGCAATATCCAAATTAAAAATGAAAAAGTCACCAGGCAATGATGGAGTGTCCAATGAAATGATTAAGAACTTGGGAACTACAGCTAAAGCAAAACTACTGCAGATCTACAACATTTGCTGGATCACAGGTAGAGTGCCACAGGCATGGAGAGAAGCAATTATGATACCATTACTAAAGCCAGGAAAAGATGGTTCAATGACATCCAGCTATAGACAATCAGCCTTACAAGCTGTTTGTGTAAAACAATGGAACGTATAATCAATCTCAGACTGCAGTGGTACCTGGAAAGTGAAAATCTCCTTGTCCCACAACAAGCAGGCTTTAGACAGTGTTACTCTACCGAAGATCAAGCAACCTATCTTTCCCAGGAAATTGAAGATGCGTTTCAAGAAAAGAAACTGGTACTAGCAGCATGGATAGACCTAAAGAAAGCATTTGATAAGGTATGGAAGGAAGGGCTTTTGAAGAAACTGAGAAATTATGGAGTAAATGGCAGGATGTACATATGGGTCAAAGCATACCTGCATAACAGGAGAGCCAGAGTGCAACTGGATGGTCTTAAGAGTAAGAAGGTCTTATTGCGCCAGGGCGTTCCACAAGGAGGGGTACTATCTCCAACACTTTTTCTGATCTACATCAATGACCTAGTTACTGAACTACCACATGGCATCAAAGTGGCAATGTATGCAGATGACTTGGTAATGTGGTGCACAGAGGAGTATGCAACAGTGGCCTCCAAATTGCTACAAAGAGCTATGAATGCACTGAATTCATGGACAAATAGATGGTGTATCAGCATCAATACAGACAAATGCAGTACTACACTTTTCACACTCTCCCCAAAACAAAAAGCAGGAGCCATCTACATAAACAATGAGCCTGTGAAAGAAGACATACAAGCTACATATCTCGGAGTTACATTTGATAACAAACTATCTTGGAAACAGCAGATAAATAAGGCAACCCAAAAAGCAAGGAGGAAATTGGCTATTCTAAGAAAGTTGTGTGGAACCACATGGGGTGCGAGTGGGAAAATACTCAGTAAAGTTTACCAACAGTGTATACGCCCACATTTAGAATATGGATCATCCGCATGGTGCTCAGCATCAAACACCACATTGCAAGAACTGGATAAAGTACAAAACCAGGCACTTAGGGTCATCACAGGAGCAATGAAATCAACACCAATATTGGAGATGGAGAAATTGTGGAAGATACCAGCACTGAGAGAACGGAGAGACACAAAGGTGCTGATACAGGCAGAAAAATTTGTATGCATGCCGAGACATCCAATGAAGGACAGATTCCAAAATCTTGCATTGGGACGACTTAAGAGAAGCAGCTTTATCCACCAAGCCAAGCGTATTAGTAGACAAACACCAGACATGCCAAGAGTTGTTCCAATGTGATATCATTACATTATTGTATTATATAGCCAGTTAACTGTTCCAATGTGATATCACTACATTATTGTATTATATAGCCAGTTAACTGTTCCAATGTGATATCATTACATTATTGTATTATATAGCCAGTTAACTGTTCCAATGTGATATCACTACATTATTGTATTATATAGCCAGTTAACTGTTCCAATGTGATATCACTACATTATTGTATTATATAGCCAGTTAACTGTTCCAATGTGATATCATTACATTATTGTATTATATAGCCAGCTAACTGTTCCAAAGTGATATCATTACATTATTGTATTATATAGCCAGTTAACTGTTCCAATGTGATATCATTACATTATTGTATTATATAGCCAGCTAACTGTTCCAATGTGATATCATTACATTATTGTATTATTAAATTTGCTACTAATCGACTACTAATCTTCACCCTAACCTTTAACATTACTCTATCTTTTGTTCACCTGAAGTATTGTCTACATCTGCACAATATTTGCAATTCTTGCAGTGGCCCATATAGTTTTGTCTGTAGTGTTGTATCTATGAGCTAATGGATTTTCCTCAGTCTACTATATTCAGTGCAGTCTTGAAGTATTTAACATTAGTAATTATAGCAATCTTGTTGATGTTGGACATTGTATGTTCTTCCCTGTATCTAAAAGGCAACTTGAGTTGTGATATAGCTTCATCATTGAGTGCCGTCTCCGCATCAAAGGTTGGCTACCATGGAGCGCCATTCCATTCTGTCTCTTGCTTTGATGTTGCAAGTTGTCAAACTGACTTGTCCACGTTAGTCTTTGTCTGCCTCTGCCTCTTTTACCTTGTATTTTCCCTTCCAAGATTACTTTTAGTACACTGCTCTGTCTTTTAACATGCCATAAAAATCACATTTGTCTTTTTTGAATTGTGTTTAGTTCACTTTTCATTTTTAGTTGTTTTTAGACTTCATCGTTTGTTTTATTTTCTTACCATCCAATTCTACCTATTCTTCTATAAATCCACATTTCAAAGGCTCCAATATTCTGTTCTGTTTTCTTGTCTAATGTCCATGTTTCTGTACCATACAGGAATATTGAGAAGATGTAACATTTTGTTATTCTTAGTTTTAGCCCTGGGGTTATTTGATTTGATGTTAGTATGTTCTTCATGACATTAAAATTACTTTTTGCCATTCCTGTTCTTTTGTTTATTTCAGTTTTACATTTTCCATCACTGGTTATAGTATGTCCAAGGTAGTTGTAGTTCTGAACTGTCTCCAGGTCTATTCCTTCAATTTTGATATCCACTTGTGGGTTTTTAGTATTTTCTTTGTTTATGATCATAGTTTTAGTCTTTTTGATATTCATATCTAGTCCATATTTTTTGCTTGTCATGTTTATTTCATTAAGTAATTGTTGTAGATCTTTAGGATTTTCTGCTAGTAGTACAGTATCGTCAGAATATCTTAGGTTATTGATTATCTTTCCATTAATTTGTAGGCCTGGCATCTCTATGATGTTTTTAAAAATTTGCTCAGTGTATAGATTGAACAAGCTTGGTGATAGGATGCATCCCTGTCTTACTCCTCTTTTTATATCAATGGTTATAGAGTTCTCTTTGTTATATTTTATTATTGCTTTTTGCTCGCAGTATAGATTACATATTAGTCGTATGCCCATGTCATCTAGATGTATCTCTTTTAGGCATTCTATAAGTTGTTTGTGGTGTACTCTATCAAAAGCTTTGGTGTAGTCTATGAAGCAGGCATATATTGGTTTGTTTACTTCTGTGTACTTTTCGATTAATGTTCTCATGCAGAATATGGCTTCTTTTGTCACGCTATTTTTCCTAAATCCAAATTGCTGCTCATCTAATTCAGTATTGATTTTATTCTGAATCCTTCCTTATATAACTTTTAGCAAGATTTTTGTAACATGGCTCATTAGGCTTATTGTTCTAAAGTCCCTGCATTCAACTGCACCATTCTTTTTAGGCAATGCTATGAAAGTTGATGTTTTTAGTTCATTTGGTATGTATCCTGTATGGTATATGTCGTTGCTTATGTCTGTAATCGCTTCAATGCCAAAAACTTCTAGTGCCTGTATCATCTCTATCTGTATGCCCCTCGACGCTGAAAGGCAGATGAGGAAGGGAAGAAGAAGAAGAAGAAGTATGCTGTCAGGTCCTGCTGCTTTTCCCCTTTTCATTGTCTTTTATAGCTTTTTCCACCTCAGATTTTAAGATTTTATAGCCTGATGTACATTTTATAACTGGTTTCTTGTCCCTTTGATCATGAAATAGTTCTGTTATATATTCCTGCCATCTATCTATAATATCTTTATTGTCTGTTAGCATTTTTCCTTTTTTGTCTGCAATGCATCCACCTTCTGTGGCTTTTTTATTTTTATTAGTCATTCTCTTTATTTCTGTGTTCATTCCTCTTAGGTCTTGTTTACTTTCCATAGTTCCTATTTCTATACATTTTTGGCTGAGCCAGTCTTCTTTTTTAATTTTTTGCACATTTTGCGTATTTCATTATCTATTTTATTGTATTGGGCAGTGTTCTTCGCTTGTCTCCTTTCTTCCATTTTTTCTAAGAAGGTGTTAGTTATCCATTTTTGTTTTTTGTTCTTTTCTCTTTTGGGTAAGGTGTCACAGGTTTCTTGTACGCTTTTCTTTATGCATTGCCATTTGGTTGTTACTTTTTCATCAGGATGTTCTCTTCTGTATTGCTCAATTCCTTTTTCTAGCAGCTTCTAGTATGTGTTCTTTACTTGTATTGTATAGGTATCTTTAATATCTTTTTGATTTAAAGCTGTTACATCTAGTGGATTTGTTGATGAATTAGACTTATGCTTGTTTCTCTTTAGTTTGATTTTTATTTTAATCATTACAGGATTGTGATCTGAATTAATATCTGCTCCTGGGTAGGTTTTGGCTTTCTTTACGCTGTTACGGAACCTTTCTTTTATCATTATGTAATCTATTTGATTTCTCTTCTTGTCTCCAGGGCTTTTCCATGTGTATAGTTTCCTTTTCTCTTGCTGAAAGTAGGTGTTACATATTATCGGCTTGTTTTCTTCACAGAATTGTATTAATCTTTCTCCTCTGTCATTTCTTTTTCCTAAACCATGATTTCCTATAATGGTCTTATATCTACCTTTTCCTACTTTAGCGTTCATGTCACCCATTACAATCAAGATGTCTGAAGATTTCACTTGCTTCATAACTTTATTTAGGTCTTTATAGTATGCTTCTATTTGTTCATCTGTGTAGTCTTGAGTAGGTGCATATGTCTGTATTATTGCTATGTCGAATGGCTTTGCTTTCAACTTGAGTAGTATAATCCTATCACTGTATGTCCAGTGGGTACTTATATATTTTTGTAGCTCTCTTTTTATCAGTATTCCTACCCCCTTTGATGTTCTGTTGTGTTTCCTGAGTATATAAATGTATATTTTTCGTCTTCAATGTACCCACATTCTTTCCATCTTGTCTCTGATATGCCTAAAATATCTATATTTATTTGTTCTGCTTCTTGAATCAGATTTTCCAATTTCCCTTCTTGATATAGAGTCCTAACATTCCAAGTACTTATTTTAAGATCTTTCCTCCAACATAAGTTTGAATTCCTCTCCATGGCTTCCTTTGGACTAGTACATGATGAGGCCCCAATCTCTTTCATGGTGGTCAGCCATATTCGTCTTTCGTGTTCTGAATATGCCTTATGTGTACCACACACTTTGCTGTTTTCGCTTTCTGGGCCGTTGATCATTTCTGATTCCTCCGCCCATCCACCGTCACAGACTTTTCACATACACATATGGGTTGAACACACCCATGCCGGCGACTTTTTGTCGAACCATGTGCTTGCCTATCGAACCGTGAAAACACGACACAAAGAAGAATAAGTCATATTCCACTTAAATATCGTATTCCACTTAAATATCGGTAATCACAGTTCATCCACATGTCAGAAGTAAAACTTACACCAAACGGGGAATAGCAACACATAATTTCACAACTAGACTGTCGCGTAAATCATTTAAATATATCAGCAATTGCCGAATTATAAAAAATGACTACTTAACACACCTTAGATTATTTATATTATGACCTCCGATTGTTATTCCAGACATGCCTCTTATGGATTTTAAAATATACTATAAATATTAAACAAATCTGGTGACAGCACACAACCTTGCCTAACACCCTGTTTAATTTGTTGAAACATTCCCAATTGGTTTCCAGTTCTTATAGCCGCTGTTTGTTACCAGTACATGTTCTTTATTATTCTTAGATCTTTGCTGTCTACGTTTATGCTTTCTAAAATTTTGATTATTTTTTGGTGCTTTACTTTGTCAATTCTTTTGTATAGTCTATGAAACATAGGTATAGATCTATTTTCACCTCTATGGCTCTTTCTACTAAAGATCTTATGACGTATATGGCATTGCTTGTTCCTTTATCTCCAACAAAACCACACTGTTCATCGCTAATTTCTGGACTGATTTTGTTTCGCACTCTTCGCATGATGATTCTTAGTAATATCTTAGTCATATGACTCATAAGGCTTATTGTGTGAGGATCATCACATTCAAATCGCACCAGATTTCTTTGGTAGGGCTATGAATATTGATTTGAGCAGATCGTTTGGTATATATCCGCTGTTGTAGATATCATTCAATATTTTTGTTATTATTTCTATTCCAAAATCACCCATGGCTTCAATCTCTTCTTTAGTTATATTATCTGGTCCAGGCGCTTTTCCTGTTTTCATATTATGTAAGGCATCTTCCACTTCTTCTTTGAGTATTTCTGATCCTTCCCCATTATCCTTAATGTATGTTATGTTTAACTTTAAACTAGTGCTAAATGTAAAAATCTAATTTTTCTTCCAATTTTATTTTCCAGTAAGTTAATTATTCAAAATTTTAAAATGCAAAGATATTGACAAAAGTGAGCAATTTGAGTAGCAATGAATATGGCTGGTGCCTTGCTTTCTTAGTGGAGCTGCTCCCCTTTCTTAAGAATTATTATTATTGTGCCATGAATAGCCAGAGATCAGTTGATGACTCAAATTTTGTGAAAATAAACATAAATTGTTTTGGGCAACTCTGTTTAACATGTTTAAATAAATAATTTACAAATATTGAAATAAAGCACACCTGCAGCATTCAGTTGCCCATCCAAGGTGATGTTTATCCAAAAAATGTGTTCTCAACATACTATTATGTGCCAATGAAGCCTGACTTTGATTCTCATTTTTAAGCTCCAGACAAAAGTCTGTAATGGTGTGAGTAGGAGATTCATGTTTTCCACTCTATTTATAATTATAGTTTATGTTTTGATTTTTGTTAACAACATCAACATGCTCCCAATGTGTACATGGAGCTGGTTACAGAGTGCAGTAATTTGTTAGATAGTGTTCTTGTGTAATGATTTCATGAAAGATTGTTGTATGTTGAAATGACTGATATGATTCCATGTTTTACTTTTCAGATGATGAATCTTGGAAGTGGACGGACATGTTTGTCCGGGGCAGCACAACTTCTTGGCTTTCACTTTCGACAGAAACTGGCCAGTTCTGTTCCCATGGCAACTGCAAGCACAGATGTGAAGCCATTTTATTTTCAAGATATTCTAGAAATTCCAAAAAAGTCTGAAGTTCCCTACAAGAAACTGACAGGTTTGAGTTGGTTCGATGTGTAGAAGTGAATGTGAGAATGTGAAGGAGAGTAGGGGATGGCTGAGGTGAGTGAGTGAATATAGCACGAGGAGATGTCATGGGAAATGTGAGTAGAATAATATTCAGGCAGGATAGTGGAAATCTCGTGACTGATTGAGAGTGTGAACTTGGAGGGGAGGAGATGGCGTAGGGGAGTTGTGATTGGTTAAGGGGCTGAGCATGAGATGACGTAGAGTAATTTGACTGGTTCAGAGATGAAGTATATAATCCCATGTACGAGGCTGGAAGACAAGATTCACACATGGAGACCACATGAGAATGGTGTTGCCAGGAGGCAGTAGCCTGTAGTGACTTACTGACCTCCATAGTGACAGATAGGGTGCTGTAGACACCCAGTAGATAGGCGTAAGCAAATGGCTCGTGGAGCCCAAGTCGTAATAGAGAGTTAGACTAGTTGCAGAAATAGGTCTCGAATTTATTGATCATTGTGTTAGTATCTATCTATCTATCTATTGACCTTTCGAGCCGTAGCCGGCCCATAGGGCGTAGACCAAGATACTCCTTCTCTTATCTGAATTTTTGTTCTAGCAGTTTTCAATTTTTTTTAAAGATATTTTATCAAATCTCACCATTTGTCTCTGTTCTGTGCAAGCAGCTTTATCTCATTGAGGGAGCCGATTCCTGCTGCTCTTGCCTCTCTCATCAATTTTCTTCTCAGTGTCTCTTTGGGTATTCCTCTTTTCTTCTTACCTGTTGTTTCCCCACATGAGGGCTTGCTTTGCTATTTGGTTATTATCTCTTCTCATCACATGTCCAACATATGACCATCGTCTTTTCTTGATTACTGAAGATTGTATTAGTATAGGGAGTAAATATTAGGATCCAGACTAGAGTGATTCAGTGTTGAACCGTTTGTGTGTGAGAGATGAGCTGAGGCACGACTACAGTAGAGAGATGTGCATTCAGGACATTAATGTGTGAACAGCCGATCGAATTGTACACTGCTGGCTTGTATATATTTTGTTTCATTTAGACATGTTACGTGTAAATAAACTAACTGTTACTTCAACGAGAGAATTCTGTGTGCAGTAAATCAACAACTATCACTTTGTCGTGGTCTGATGCTGTGGTGAAGAACAAAGTGTGAGTGTCGCGGCGAGGGAGAGTCAGTGTTATCAGACTCTGCAGTCCAGAATAATTCCAGCATCAACACGAAGTACGTCAAGTGTACGATGAGTACATGTTAGACACGGTAGGGAATTATCGTCCAAGGTTTCTCACCAGGGTAATGGCAAGAACATGTCTTGACGACGCATCCTCAACCACTGCAGCGGAACACGCATAAAGTGGGTCAAGAAGAGAGCAGAGTCGTTATGGCCTGGAGATTATGGCAATCACGATAAGGGCAGAACATTAGAACACTTTAAAGTATATTCATGTGGAAGTTACATCGGTGACGTTTACAGGGCGTCATACTTTGGATGGTGTATTAATATGAAGAAACCAGTTGTTTACCTGCTGAGATGCTGCCCTACCTTAGACACTGACAGGTTTGGGTTGGTTCCTTGTACCTGCTGAGATACTGTCCTAGACACTGACAGGTTTGGGTTGGTTCCTTGTATCTGCTGAGATGCTGCCCTAGACACTGATGGGTTTGGGTTGGTTCCTTGTACCTGCTGAGATGCTGTCCTAGACACTGACAGGTTTGGGTTGGTTCCTTGTACCTGCTGAGATGCTGCCCTAGACACTGACAGGTTTGGTTGGTTCCTTGTACCTGCTGAGATGCTGTCCTAGACACTGACAGGTTTGGGTTGGTTCCTTGTACCTGCTGAGATACTGTCCTAGACACTGACAGGTTTGGGTTGGTTCCTTGTATCTGCTGAGATGCTGCCTTAGACACTGATGGGTTTGGGTTGGTTCCTTGTACCTGCTGAGATGCTGTCCTAGACACTGACAGGTTTGGGTTGGTTCCTTGTACCTGCTGAGATGCTGCCCTAGACACTGACAGGTTTGGTTGGTTCCTTGTACCTGCTGAGATGCTGTCCTAGACACTGACAGGTTTGGGTTGGTTCCTTGTACCTGCTGAGATGCTGTCCTAGACACTGACAGGTTTGGGTTGGTTCCTTGTACCTGCTGAGATGCTGCCCTAGACACTGACAGGTTTGGTTGGTTCCTTGTACCTGCTGAGATGCTGTCCTAGACACTGACAGGTTTGGGTTGGTTCCTTGTACCTGCTGAGATGCTGTCCTAGACACTGACAGGTTTGGGTTGGTTCCTTGTACCTGCTGAGATGCTGCCCTAGACACTGACAGGTTTGGTTGGTTCCTTGTACCTGCTGAGATGCTGCCCTAGACACTGACAGGTTTGGTTGGTTCCTTGTACCTGCTGAGATGCTGCCCTACCTTAGACACTGACAGGTTTGGTTGGTTCCTTGTACCTGCTGAGATGCTGTCCTACCTTAGATACTGACAGGTTTGGTTGGTTCCTTGTACCTGCTGAGATGCTGTCCTACCTTAGATACTGACAGGTTTGGTTGGTTCCTTGTACCTGCTGAGATGCTGTCCTAGACACTGACAGGTTTGGTTGGTTCCTTGTACCTGCTGAGATGCTGTCCTAGACACTGACAGGTTTGAATTGGTTCCTTGTACCTGCTGAGATGCTGTCCTAGACACTGACAGGTTTGGGTTGGTTCCTTGTACCTGCTGAGATGCTGTCCTACCTTAGACACTGACAGGTTTGGGTTGGTTCCTTGTACCTGCTGAGATACTGTCCTACCTTAGACACTGACAGGTTTGGGTTGGTTCCTTGTACCTGCTGAGATGCTGTCCTAGACACTGACAGGTTTGGTTGGTTCCTTGTACCTGCTGAGATGCTGTCCTAGACACTGATGGGTTTGGGTTGGTTCCTTGTACCTGCTGAGATGCTGCCCTAGACACTGACAGGTTTGGGTTGGTTCCTTGTACCTGCTGAGATGCTGTCCTACCTTAGACACTGACAGGTTTGGGTTGGTTCCTTGTACCTGCTGAGATGCTGTCCTAGACACTGACAGGTTTGGTTGGTTCCTTGTACCTGCTGAGATGCTGTCCTAGACACTGATCGGTTTGGGTTGGTTCCTTGTACCTGCTGAGATGCTGCCCTAGACACTGACAGGTTTGGGTTGGTTCCTTGTACCTGCTGAGATGCTGTCCTAGACACTGACAGGTTTGAATTGGTTCCTTGTACCTGCTGAGATGCTGTCCTAGACACTGACAGGTTTGGGTTGGTTCCTTGTACCTGCTGAGATACTGTCCTACCTTAGACACTGACAGGTTTGGGTTGGTTCCTTGTACCTGCTGAGATATTGTCCTACCTTAGACACTGACAGGTTTGGTTGGTTCCTTGTACCTGCTGAGATATTGTCCTACCTTAGACACTGACAGGTTTGGTTGGTTCCTTGTACCTGCTGAGATGCTGTCCTACCTTAGACACTGACAGGTTTGGTTGGTTCCTTGTACCTGCTGAGATATTGTCCTACCTTAGACACTGACAGGTTTGGGTTGGTTCCTTGTACCTGCTGAGATATTGTCCTACCTTAGACACTGACAGGTTCGGGTTGGTTCCTTGTACCTGCTGAGATACTGTCCTACCTTAGACACTGACAGGTTTGGTTGGTTCCTTGTACCTGCTGAGATGCTGCCCTAGACACTGACAGGTTTGTGTTTGTTCCTTGTGCCTGCTGAGATGCTGCCCTACCTTAGACACTGACAGGTTTGGTTGGTTCCTTGTACCTGCTGAGATATTGTCCTACCTTAGACACTGACAGGTTTGGGTTGGTTCCTTGTACCTGCTGAGATGCTGTCCTACCTTAGATACTGACAGGTTTGGTTGGTTCCTTGTACCTGCTGAGATGCTGTCCTACCTTAGACACTGACAGGTTTGGGTTGGTTCCTTGTACCTGCTGAGATGCTGTCCTACCTTAGATACTGACAGGTTTGGTTGGTTCCTTGTACCTGCTGAGATGCTGTCCTACCTTAGACACTGACAGGTTTGGTTGGTTCCTTGTACCTGCTGAGATGCTGTCCTACCTTAGACACTGACAGGTTTGGTTGGTTCCTTGTACCTGCTGAGATGCTGTCCTACCTTAGACATTGACAGGTTTGGTTGGTTCCTTGTGCCTGCTGAGATGCTGTCCTACCTTAGACACTGACAGGTTTGGATTGGTTCCTTGTACCTGCTGAGGTGCTGACCTACCTTAGACACTGACAGGTTTGGTTGGTTCCTTGTACCTGCTGAGATGCTGTCCTACCTTAGACACTGACAGGTTTGGATTGGTTCCTTGTACCTGCTGAGGTGCTGTCCTACCTTAGACACTGACAGGTTTGGTTGGTTCCTTGTACCTGCTGAGATATTGTCCTACCTTAGACACTGACAGGTTTGGGTTGGTTCCTTGTACCTGCTGAGATATTGTCCTACCTTAGACACTGACAGGTTTGGATTGGTTCCTTGTACCTGCTGAGGTGCTGTCCTACCTTAGACACTGACAGGTTTGGTTGGTTCCTTGTACCTGCTGAGATGCTGTCCTACCTTAGAGACTGACAGGTTTGGTTGGTTCCTTGTACCTGCTGAGATATTGTCCTACCTTAGACACTGACAAGTTTGGGTTGGTTCCTTGTACCTGCTGAGATGCTGCCCTAGACACTGACAGGTTTGGGTTGGTTCCTTGTACCTGCTGAGATATTGTCCTACCTTAGACACTGACAGGTTTGGTTGGTTCCTTGTGCCTGCTGAGATATTGTCCTACCTTAGACACTGACAGGTTTGGGTTGGTTCCTTGTACCTTCTGAGATGCTGTCCTAGACACTGACAGGTTTGGTTGGTTCCTTGTAGCTGCTGAGATGCTGTCCTACCTTAGACACTGACAGGTTTGGTTGGTTCCTTGTACCTGCTGAGATGCTGTCCTACCTTAAACCCTGACATTTCACTACTGTGTAGTTTGTGATCCTTGCCAGTCTAGATGTACAGAAAAAGTTGAAGAAGAGCTACATCCCAGCCATAGACAGAGTGTGGTGGCTACTTTCATGTACCGGAAGATCTTCCTTGATTGTTTACAATAAACTCACCACAACAAATCTGCGTACAAACATTTGTATGTGAAATGTTCTTATATTGAAATAACTGTGTACAAAAAAAATGTATGTACACAATTTCATGTATGCAAATAACTGTACAGACAAATGTATATACAAACTATTCTATGTAAGAGCAAATCTAAGCATAAGCAAGTCTATCTACAAACATGTTTATATTGGAAGAATATGTACAACAGTTCTATGTACAAACAAGATTATGTATGAACAATTCTATGTACATCATTTTAATGTACAACAGTTTTATGTGCACTATTTCAATGTACAACAGTTCTGTGTACAACAATTGTATGTACAAACAAGTTTATGTATGAACAATTCTGTGTACACAGACAAGCTAAACCCTGACAGAACAGTGACAACTTGTTATTCTTGTCTCTGTCTATGACATCAACTAATATCCCCTTCCCTTAACAAATGATGAACAATTTTAGAAACAAAAATTCTGTCCTGGCAAGTTTACTTAACGCCTGCAGGAAAAAGTCAGTAAAGAGCTCTATCATACCATGTGATGTATAGGGAATATGGTTTTAGTGTCCCGTCGCACCACATGACATATAGGGAATATGGTGTTAGTGACCCGTCACACCACATGACATATAGGGAATATGGTGTTAGTAACCCGTCACACCACATGACATATAGGGAATATGGTGTTAGTGACCCGTCACACCACATGACATATAGGGAATATGGTGTTAGTAACCCGTCACACCACATGACATATAGGGAATATGGTGTTAGTGACCCGTCACACCACATGACATATAGGGAATATGGTGTTAGTGACCCGTCACACCACATGACATATAGGGAATATGGTGTTAGTGACCCGTCACACCACATGACATATAGGGAATATGGTGTTAGTGACCCATCACACCACATGACATATAGGGAATATGGTGTTAGTGACCCGTCACACCACATGACATATAGGGAATATGGTGTTAGTGACCATTCACACCACATGACATATAGGGAATATGGTGTTAGTGACCCGTCACTCCACATGACATATAGGGAATATGGTGATAGTGACCATTATTTTTAGATGATTTTTATGATGATTTTAAAATGATTTTTATGATAATTAGAAGAGTTTTTTTTATCATCATTACCATCAGACCTTCGGCACATGATTTTTGATGTAATGTGGTCAGTATTATGCCAGTGCTGCTTTACTTTGATTAATGTGGTCAGTATTATGCCAGTACTGCTTTACTTTGATTAATGTGGTCAGTATTATGCCAGTACTGCTTTACTTTGATTAATGTGGTCAGTATTATGCCAGTACTGCTTTACTTTGATTAATGTGGTCAGTATTATGCCAGTGCTGCTTTACTTTGATTAATGTGGTCAGTATTATGCCAGTACTGCTTTACTTTGATTAATGTGGTCAGTATTATGCCAGTGCTGCTTTACTTTGATTAATGTGGTCAGTATTATGCCTGTGCTGCTTTACTTTGATTAATGTGGTCAGTATTATGCCAGTACTGCTTTACTTTGATTAATGTGGTCAGTATTATGCCAGTACTGCTTTACTTTGATTAATGTGGTCAGTATTATGCCAGTACTGCTTTACTTTGATTAATGTGGTCAGTATTATGCCAGTGCTGCTTTACTTTCTCAGTAAAAAATCTGGTATTTATTTAAGGCTGGATGAACCCGGAAGCCATCAACCACCATCAAACCTGACCTCTTGTCCTTTGTATTCGAGTCCACCGCAGTGATTCACAAATATTCATACCGATATAGACCTTGTCTTGTGTCCACCTGCTGTTGATTTCATTGAGTACTGTCCTCTACAACCTTGTACTTTTGGTTTCAGAAGCTGCAGTAAAATTAGGTAGAGCACCGTAGAAAGGGTTATCAGTTGGGCCATATCAGAGTGTGGTAGCAATTGATACTGATAATAGCTAAGTCAACATGACATGAATCTATTTAGGTTAAAGCAAGCATGATAGCACAGAAGATAGCGATTACAGTAGAAGTAAATGTAAACAAAGTGACCTTGGAGATAAAGACAAAGAAGGTTACAGTTGAACCAGTCAAGAAAAATAAACTTGATACAAAGAAGGTAACAGTTGAACCAGTCAAGAAAAATAAACTTGATACAAAAAAGGTAACAGTTGAACCAGTCAAGAAAAATAAACAAACTTGATACAAAATCAAGAATGTTTCCTCAATAAAGTTGACAAGACTTAGAATGTGTGGATAACCTTGTCCAATAAACATGAAATGTTGGCTTGGTCATTTCTTTCATCATCTTTGTTTTACTGGTTTGATGACCTCATCAAGACAGAGAAACCATGTTGCTTTTACCAGCAACAAGTTGAACCTGTGACCTGCTCTCAACTTCCTCAGGTGATTTTGTCTCAACAACAGAAGTGAAAGGGAAGAAATTGTTGAATGTGGAGTCTGCTGCCTTGACCTTGATCACTGAGAATGCCATGATTGACATTGCTCATCTTCTTAGGCCAGGACACTTACAGGTGAGTGTCTGAGTCATAAATCTGACTTACAGGTGAGTATCTCAGTCATAAATCTGACTTACAGGTGAGTGTCTTAGTCATAAATCTGACTTACAAGTGAGTGTCTCATTCATAAATCTGACTTGCAGGTGAATGTCTTAGTCATGAATCTAACTTACAGGTGAATGTCTCATTCAGAAATCTGACTTGCAGGTGAATTTCTTAGTCATAAATCTAATTTACAGGTGAATGTTTCATTCATAAAAATTGTCTTATAGGTGAATGTCTCAGTCATAAATCTGTCTTACAGGTGAATGTTTCAGTCATAAATCTGACTTACAGGTGAATGTCTCAATAATAAATCTGACTTACGGGTGAATGTCTCAATCAGCAAATCTGACTTGCAGGTGGATGTCTCAATCATAAATCTGACTTACAGGTGGATGTTTCAATCATAAATCTGACTTACAGGTGAATGTATAGTCATAAATCTGACTTACAGGTGAATGTCTCAATCATAAATCTGATTTACAGGTGATTGTCTCAATCATAAATCTGACTTGCAGGTGAATGTATAGTCATAAATCTGACTTGCAGGTGAATGTGGCAATCATAAATCTGTCTTACAGGTGAATTTCTCAATAATAAATCTGACTTACAGGTGGATGTCTCAATCATAAATCTGACTTACAGGTGAATGTCTCAATCATAAATCTGACTTGCAGGCGAATGTATAGTCATAAATCTGACCTGCAGGTGAATGTGGCAATAATAAATCTGTCTTACAGGTGAATGTTTCAGTCATAAATCAGACTTACAGGTTAATGCCTCAATAATAAATCTGACTTACAGTTGGATGTCTCAATCATAAATCTGACTTACAGTTGAATGTTTCAATCATAAATCTGACTTACATGTGAATGCCTGAGTCATAGATTTGACTTATAGGTGTATGTCTGACTTATTCATTCACTTTATTATTTTAACCCGAGATTACGATGTCAATCTGTGGCTCACTTTTTTATGATACAGTAGTAAAAATTACTACCATTTAATTGTAACATTGGGAGCTTTAAAAATAGTGTTTACTTTGATCTTTTTGACACACAGCTGTGTGTTTACACTAGGCAAGAGATGGGGAACTTGGATTTCCTGTCTCAGGTTGATTTATGAGTTGACCTCAGGGGATTGATGTTTTACAATGTCTATTGGTATGGATAGCGTAAGTCTGTCAGTATGTTCGGCTACCTCATAGCATTATTCACAGCATTTCTCAAGTTACAATGGGATGTTTGATATCGGCAGATGACTGAGGAAATTTCCTTGGTCACAGCACACAAAAGGAAAATCTACCAATTTTTTAATTAAATTGCTGAGGTTTTTTTGCATTATATGAGATTGTGTCTCACTAAATCGGGGGGGGGGGGGTGGTCCAGCAACAGTGGAAACATAAAACACTCAGGAGTCACCAGAAGTGGTATTTAGGAAGGTACACAGAAAGGGGGGGGGGTATTTGAACACAGTAAAATGTCAAATTGTTTGATGCTGTCATGTTTACTATGGTATCATAATCTAGGGTTAAACTGTTTCTAAGAAATCTGACTCAATGCAAAATATTTACCCAAAAAATGCTTATCCAAATCTTCCAGCCAGATTTTTCCAAATCTTCCAGCCAGATTTCTTCATATCTTCTAAATAGATTTGTCAAAATGATCACATTAAATCTTCTTGTTTATATTGTGTCATCTATCCTATTGTGCTATAAATGCTGTGTTGAGTAGTGTTAACTTCCATTTTGTTTGCGCTGTTTGGTTTTGTTCATTTTTATTTGTGCTATGTTGTCTTTAACTTTTTGTTCTATTAGCCACCAGTGAAGTACTTCACACACACATGCACGCACACACACGCACACACAGAGAGAGAGAGCCCAAAGTGATTCACTGCTGTCATATCTTGATGTTTATGTTGACAGGTTCACTGCTGTCATATCTTGATGCTTATGTTGACAGGTTCACTGCTGTCATATCTTGATGTTTATGTTGACAGGTTCACTGCTGTCATATCTTGATGTTTATGTTGACAGGTTGACTACTGTCATATCTTGATGTTTATGTTGGCAGGTTGACTACTGTTATATCTTGATGTTTATGTTGACAGGTTGACTACTGTCATACCTTGATGTTTATGTTGACAGGTTGACTACTTTCATATCTTGATGTTTATGTTGGCAGGTTGACTACTGTCATATCTTGATGTTTATGTTGACAGGTTGACTGCTGTCATATCTTGATGTTTATGTTGACAGGTTGACTACTGTCATATCTTGATGTTTATGTTGACAGGTCGACTGCTGTCATATCATGATGTTTATGTTGGCAGGTTGACTACTGTCATATCTTGATGTTTATGTTGGCAGGTTCACTGCTGTCATATCTTGATGTTTATGTTGGCAGGTTGACTACTGTCATATCTTGATGTTTATGTTGGCAGGTTGACTACTGTCATATCTTGATGTTTATGTTGACAGGTTGACTACTGTCATATCTTGATGTTTATGTTGACAGGTTGACTGCTGTCATATCTTGATGTTTATGTTGGCAGGTTGACTACTGTCATATCTTGATGTTTATGTTGGCAGGTTCACTGCTGTCATATCTTGATGTTTATGTTGGCAGGTTGACTACTGTCATATCTTGATGTTTATGTTGACAGGTTGACTACTGTCATATCTTGATGTTTATGTTGGCAGGTTGACTACTGTCATATCTTGATGTTTATGTTGGCAGGTTGACTACTGTCATAACTTGATGTTTATGTTGACAGGTTGACTACTGTCATATCTTGATGTTTATGTTGACAGGTTGACTACTGTCATATCTTGATGTTTATGTTGGCAGGTTGACTACTGTTATATCTTGATGTTTATGTTGACAGGTTGACTGCTGTCATATCTTGATGTTTATGTTGACAGATTGACTACTGTCATATCTTGATGTTTATGTTGACAGGTTGACTGCTGTCATATCATGATGTTTATGTTGGCAGGTTGACTACTTTCATATTTTGATGTTTATGTTGACAAGTGCTGAGATGTGTGAAGATTGTCATTTGGAATGTTTTCTCTTTCAGCAACTGGCCAAGATCCTGAATGATCCAGAAGCTTCCTCTAATGATAAGTTTGTGGCCTTGGAACTCTTGAAGAATGCCAACGTGTCAGCCGGGATGGTGTTGCCTGGTTGTCAGGATACAGGAACAGCCATTTGCCTGGGTCAGAAACATTTGGCTTCCTTGTGGGGGGAGGGGGAGGCAGACAAGCTAGATAAATGGTTGTACAATTTAGGCTTAACTACAAAGTACAAAGCACACCTAATGTGTGGTGTGTGTAGATTGGGTGAGGTGTGTGTAGAGTGGGTGAGGTGTGTGTAGACTGGGTGAGATGTATGTATACTGGGTGAAATGTGTGTAGACTGGGCAAGGTTTATGTAGGCTGGGCGAGGTTTGTGTAGACTGAGTGAGATGTGTGTAGACTGGGTGAGATGTGTGTAGACTGAACGAGGTTTGTTTAGACTTGGTGAGATGTGTGTAGACGGTGAAATGTGTGTGGACTGGGTGAAATGTGTGTGGAATAGGTGAGATGTGTGTGGACTGGATGAGATGTGTGTGGACTGGGTGAGATGTGTGTAGATTGGGTGAGATGTGTGTAGACTGGGTGAGATGTATGTGGACTGGGTGAGATGTGTTTACAACAGACTATGGGTGAAGTGATTAAAAAATTAGTAGGTAATATATGTCCAATGTATGAATCAGATATATATACAGAGTGGGTGAGTCACTTAGCTAGCATCGAATTAAAAATAATGATAGTTGTGTACATAGAACAAAGAAAACAGCTCCATTTATCTCTGACAGGAAAGAAGGGCCAGTATGTGTGGACTGATGGCAATGACATGGAAGCTATTTCTCTAGGCGTATACAACACGTACACCAAGAAAAACCTTCGCTACTCCCAGGCAGGTCACTTGTCAGTTTCTCACTTTTTTGTTGATTTAACTTCTTTATGAAAACAGTGAGATCTATTTGTTGGAAATATACCTGATATGTTAGATTGGTCTGTTACTGACCATGTTGTCTCATCATTCTTCTAGTTGCTAACCACACCGTATCATTCTTCTAGTTACTGACCATGTTGTCCCATCATTCTTCTAGTTGCTAACCACACCTCATCATTCTTCTAGTTACTGACCATGTTGTCCCATCATTCTTCTAGTTGCTAACCACACCTCATCATTCTTCTAGTTGCTAACCACATCCCATCATTCTTCTAGCTACTGACCATGCTGTCCCATCATTCTTCTAGTTACTGACCATGTTGTCCGATCATTCTTCTAGTTACTGACCATGTTGTCCCATCATTCTTCTAGTTGCTAACCACACCTCATCATTCTTCTAGTTACTGACCATGTTGTCCCATCATTCTTCTAATTGCTAACCACATCTCATCATTCTTCTAGTTACTGACCATGTTGTCCCATCATTCTTCTAGCTGCTACCCACACCTCATCATTCTTCTAGTTACTGACCATGTTGTCCCATCATTCTTCTGGTTGCTAACCACACCTCATCATTCTTCTAGTTGCTAACCACACCCCATCATTCTTCTAGTTACTGACCATGTTGTCCCATCATTCTTCTAGTTGCTAACCACACCTCATCATTCTTCTAGTTACAGACCATGTTGTCCCATCATTCTTCTAGTTGCTAACCACACCTCATCATTCTTCTAGTTATTGACCATGTTGTCCCATCATTCTTCTAATTGCTAACCACACCTCATCATTCTTCTAGTTACTGACCATGTTGTCCCATCATTCTTCTAGTTACTGACCATGTTGTCCCATCATTCTTCTAGTTACTGACCATGTTGTCCCATCATTCTTCTAGTTACTGATCATGTTGTCCCATCATTCTTCTAATTGCTAACCACACCTCATCATTCTTCTAGTTACTGACCATGTTGTCCCAACATTCTTCTAGTTACTGACCATATTGTCCCATCATTTTAGTTACTGACCATGTTGTCCCATCATTCTAGTTACTGACCATGTTGTCCCATCATTCTTCTAGTTACTGACCATGTTGTCCCATCATTCTTCTAGTTGCTAACCACACCGTATCATTCTTCTAGTTACTGACCATGTTGTCCCATCATTCTTCTAGTTGCTAACCACACCTCATCATTCTTCTAGTTACTGACCATGTTGTCCCATCATTCTTCTAGTTGCTAACCACACCTCATCATTCTTCTAGTTACTGACCATGTTGTCTCATCATTCTTCTAGTTGCTAACCACACCGCATCATTCTTCTAATTACTGACCATGTTGTCCCATCATTCTTCTAGTTGCTAACCACACCCCATCATTCTTCTAGTTACTGACCATGTTGTCCCATCATTCTTCTAGTTGCTAACCACACCTCATCATTCTTCTAGTTGCTAACCACACCCCATCATTCTTCTAGTTACTGACCATGTTGTCCCATCATTCTTCTAGTTACTGACCATGTTGTCCCATCATTCTTCTAGTTGCTAACCACACCTCATCATTCTTCTAGTTACTGACCATGTTGTCCCATCATTCTTCTAATTGCTAACCACACCTCATCATTCTTCTAGTTACTGACCATGTTGTCCCATCATTCTTCTAGTTGCTAACCACACCTCATCATTCTTCTAGTTACTGACCATGTTGTCCCATCATTCTTCTGGTTGCTAACCACACCTCATCATTCTTCTAGTTGCTAACCACACTCCATTATTCTTCTAGTTACTGACCATGTTGTCCCATCATTCTTCTAGTTACTGACCATGTTGTCCCATCATTCTTCTAGTTGCTAACCACACCTCATCATTCTTCTAGTTATTGACCATGTTGTCCCATCATTCTTCTAATTGCTAACCACACCTCATCATTCTTCTAGTTACTGACCATGTTGTCCCATCATTCTTCTAGTTACTGACCATGTTGTCCCATCATTCTTCTAGTTACTGACCATGTTGTCCCATCATTCTTCTAGTTACTGACCATGTTGTCCCATCATTCTTCTAATTGCTAACCACACCTCATCATTCTTCTAGTTACTGACCATGTTGTCCCAACATTCTTCTAGTTACTGACCATGTTGTCCCATCATTCTTCTAGTTACTGACCATGTTGTCCCATCATTCTAGTTACTGACCATGTTTTCCCATCATTCTTCTAGTTACTGACCATGTTGTCCCATCATTCTTCTAGTTACTAACCACACCCCATCATTCTTCTAGTTACTGACCATGTTGTCCCATCATTCTTCTAGTTGCTAACCACACCTCATCATTCTTCTAGTTACTGACCATGTTGTCCCATCATTCTTCTAGTTGCTAACCACACCTCATCATTCTTCTAGTTACTGACCATGTTGTCTCATCATTCTTCTAGTTGCTAACCACACCGCATCATTCTTCTAATTACTGACCATGTTGTCCCATCATTCTTCTAGTTGCTAACCACACCCCATCATTCTTCTAGTTACTGACCATGTTGTCCCATCATTCTTCTAGTTGCTAACCACACCTCATCATTCTTCTAGTTGCTAACCACACCCCATCATTCTTCTAGTTACTGACCATGTTGTCCCATCATTCTTCTAGTTACTGACCATGTTGTCCCATCATTCTTCTAGTTGCTAACCACACCTCATCATTCTTCTAGTTACTGACCATGTTGTCCCATCATTCTTCTAATTGCTAACCACACCTCATCATTCTTCTAGTTACTGACCATGTTGTCCCATCATTCTTCTAGTTGCTAACCACACCTCATCATTCTTCTAGTTACTGACCATGTTGTCCCATCATTCTTCTGGTTGCTAACCACACCTCATCATTCTTCTAGTTGCTAACCACACTCCATCATTCTTCTAGTTACTGACCATGTTGTCCCATCATTCTTCTAGTTACTGACCATGTTGTCCCATCATTCTTCTAGTTGCTAACCACACCTCATCATTCTTCTAGTTATTGACCATGTTGTCCCATCATTCTTCTAATTGCTAACCACACCTCATCATTCTTCTAGTTACTGACCATGTTGTCCCATCATTCTTCTAGTTACTGACCATGTTGTCCCATCATTCTTCTAGTTACTGACCATGTTGTCCCATCATTCTTCTAGTTACTGACCATGTTGTCCCATCATTCTTCTAATTGCTAACCACACCTCATCATTCTTCTAGTTACTGACCATGTTGTCCCAACATTCTTCTAGTTACTGACCATGTTGTCCCATCATTCTTCTAGTTACTGACCATGTTGTCCCATCATTCTAGTTACTGACCATGTTTTCCCATCATTCTTCTAGTTACTGACCATGTTGTCCCATCATTCTTCTAGTTACTAACCACACCCCATCATTCTTCTAGTTACTGACCATGTTGTCCCATTATTCTTCTAGTTACTGACCATGTTGTCCCATCATTCTTCTAGTTGCTAACCACATCCCATCATTCTTCTAGTTACTGACCATGTTGTCCCATCATTCTTCTAGCTGCTAACCGCACCTCATCATTCCTCTAGTTACTGACCATGCTGTCCCATCATTCTTCTAGTTGCTAACCACATCCCATCATTCTTCTAGTTACTGACCATGTTGTCCCATCATACTTCTAGTTGCTAACCACACCTCATCATTCTTCTAGTTACTGACCATGCTGTCCCATCATTTTTTCTGGTTGCTAACCACACCCCATGATTCTTCTAGTTGCTAACCACACCTTATCATTCTTCTAGTTGCTAACCACACCTCATCATTCTTCTAGTTGCTAACCACATCCCATCATTTTTCTAGTTGCTAACCACACCCCATCATTCTTCTAGTTGCTAACCACATCCCATCATTCTTCTAGTTGCTAACCACACCCCATCTTCTAGTTGCTAACCACACCCCATCATTCTTCTAGTTACTGACCATGTTGTCCCATCATTCTTCTAGTTGCTAACCACACCCCATCATTCTTCTAGTTACTGACCATGCTGTCCCATCATTCTTCTAGTTGCTAACCACACCCCATCATTCTTCTAGTTGCTAACCACACCCCATCATTCTTTTAGTTGCTAACCACACCTCATCATTCTTCTAGTTGCTAACCACACCCCATCATTCTTCTAGTTGCTAACCACACCTCATCATTCTTCTAGTTGCTAACCACATCCCATCATTCTTCTAGTTACTGACCATGCTGTCCCATCATTCTTCTAGTTGCTAACCACACCCCATCATTCTTCTAGTTACTGACCATGCTGTCCCATCATTCTTCTAGTTACTGACCATGTTGTCTCATCATTCTTCTAGTTACTGACCATGCTGTCCCATCATTCGTCTAGTTACTGACCATGCTGTCCCATCATTCTTCTAGTTGCTAACCACACCCCATCATTCTTCTAGTTGCTGACCATGCTGTCCCATCATTCTTCTAGTTACTGACCATGTTGTCTCATCATTCTTCTAGTTGCTAACCACACCTCATCATTCTTCTAGTTGCTAACCACATCCCATCATTCTTCTAGCTACTGACCATGCTGTCCCATCATTCTTCTAGTTACTGACCATGCCGTCCCATCATTCTTCTAGTTACTGACCATGCCGTCCCATCATTCTTCTAGTTACTGACCATGTTGTCTCATCATTCTTCTAGTTACTGACCATGCTGTCCCATCATTCTTCTAGTTGCTAACCACACCCCATCATTCTTCTAGTTGCTGACCATGCTGTCCCATCATTCTTCTAGTTGCTGACCATGTTGTCTCATCATTCTTCTAGTTGCTAACCACACCTCATCATTCTTCTAGTTACTGACCATGTTGTCTCATCATTCTTCTAATTGCTAACCACACCTCATCATTCTTCTAGTTACTGACCATGCTGTCCCATCATTCTTCTAGTTACTGACCATGTTGTCCCATCATTCTTCTAGTTGCTAACCACACCTCATCATTCTTCTAGTTGCTAACCACACCTCATCATTCTTCTAGTTACTGACCATGTTGTCCCATCATTCTTCTAGTTGCTAACCACACCTCATCATTCTTCTAGTTACTGACCATGTTGTCCCATCATTCTTCTGGTTGCTAACCACACCTCATCATTCTTCTAGTTGCTAACCACACTCCATCATTCTTCTAGTTACTGACCATGTTGTCCCATCATTCTTCTAGTTACTGACCATGTTGTCCCATCATTCTTCTAGTTGCTAACCACACCTCATCATTCTTCTAGTTATTGACCATGTTGTCCCATCATTCTTCTAATTGCTAACCACACCTCATCATTCTTCTAGTTACTGACCATGTTGTCCCATCATTCTTCTAGTTACTGACCATGTTGTCCCATCATTCTTCTAGTTACTGACCATGTTGTCCCATCATTCTTCTAGTTACTGACCATGTTGTCCCATCATTCTTCTAATTGCTAACCACACCTCATCATTCTTCTAGTTACTGACCATGTTGTCCCAACATTCTTCTAGTTACTGACCATGTTGTCCCATCATTCTTCTAGTTACTGACCATGTTGTCCCATCATTCTAGTTACTGACCATGTTTTCCCATCATTCTTCTAGTTACTGACCATGTTGTCCCATCATTCTTCTAGTTACTAACCACACCCCATCATTCTTCTAGTTACTGACCATGTTGTCCCATTATTCTTCTAGTTACTGACCATGTTGTCCCATCATTCTTCTAGTTGCTAACCACATCCCATCATTCTTCTAGTTACTGACCATGTTGTCCCATCATTCTTCTAGCTGCTAACCGCACCTCATCATTCCTCTAGTTACTGACCATGCTGTCCCATCATTCTTCTAGTTGCTAACCACATCCCATCATTCTTCTAGTTACTGACCATGTTGTCCCATCATACTTCTAGTTGCTAACCACACCTCATCATTCTTCTAGTTACTGACCATGCTGTCCCATCATTTTTCTGGTTGCTAACCACACCCATGATTCTTCTAGTTGCTAACCACACCTTATCATTCTTCTAGTTGCTAACCACACCTCATCATTCTTCTAGTTGCTAACCACATCCCATCATTTTTCTAGTTGCTAACCACACCCCATCATTCTTCTAGTTGCTAACCACATCCCATCATTCTTCTAGTTGCTAACCACACCCCATCTTCTAGTTGCTAACCACACCCCATCATTCTTCTAGTTACTGACCATGTTGTCCCATCATTCTTCTAGTTGCTAACCACACCCCATCATTCTTCTAGTTACTGACCATGCTGTCCCATCATTCTTCTAGTTGCTAACCACACCCCATCATTCTTCTAGTTGCTAACCACACCCCATCATTCTTTTAGTTGCTAACCACACCTCATCATTCTTCTAGTTGCTAACCACACCCCATCATTCTTCTAGTTGCTAACCACACCTCATCATTCTTCTAGTTGCTAACCACATCCCATCATTCTTCTAGTTACTGACCATGCTGTCCCATCATTCTTCTAGTTGCTAACCACACCCCATCATTCTTCTAGTTACTGACCATGCTGTCCCATCATTCTTCTAGTTACTGACCATGTTGTCTCATCATTCTTCTAGTTACTGAGCATGCTGTCCCATCATTCGTCTAGTTACTGACCATGCTGTCCCATCATTCTTCTAGTTGCTAACCACACCCCATCATTCTTCTAGTTGCTGACCATGCTGTCCCATCATTCTTCTAGTTACTGACCATGTTGTCTCATCATTCTTCTAGTTGCTAACCACACCTCATCATTCTTCTAGTTGCTAACCACATCCCATCATTCTTCTAGCTACTGACCATGCTGTCCCATCATTCTTCTAGTTACTGACCATGCCGTCCCATCATTCTTCTAGTTACTGACCATGCCGTCCCATCATTCTTCTAGTTACTGACCATGTTGTCTCATCATTCTTCTAGTTACTGACCATGCTGTCCCATCATTCTTCTAGTTGCTAACCACACCCCATCATTCTTCTAGTTGCTGACCATGCTGTCCCATCATTCTTCTAGTTGCTGACCATGTTGTCTCATCATTCTTCTAGTTGCTAACCACACCTCATCATTCTTCTAGTTACTGACCATGTTGTCTCATCATTCTTCTAATTGCTAACCACACCTCATCATTCTTCTAGTTACTGACCATGCTGTCCCATCATTCTTCTAGTTACTGACCATGTTGTCCCATCATTCTTCTAGTTGCTAACCACACCTCATCATTCTTCTAGTTACTAACCACACCTCATCATTCTTCTAGTTACTGACCATGTTGTCCCATCATTCTTCTAGTTGCTAACCACACCTCATCATTCTTCTAGTTACTGACCATGTTGTCCCATCATTCTTCTGGTTGCTAACCACACCTCATCATTCTTCTAGTTGCTAACCACACTCCATCATTCTTCTAGTTACTGACCATGTTGTCCCATCATTCTTCTAGTTACTGACCATGTTGTCCCATCATTCTTCTAGTTGCTAACCACACCTCATCATTCTTCTAGTTATTGACCATGTTGTCCCATCATTCTTCTAATTGCTAACCACACCTCATCATTCTTCTAGTTACTGACCATGTTGTCCCATCATTCTTCTAGTTACTGACCATGTTGTCCCATCATTCTTCTAGTTACTGACCATGTTGTCCCATCATTCTTCTAATTGCTAACCACACCTCATCATTCTTCTAGTTACTGACCATGTTGTCCCATCATTCTTCTAATTGCTAACCACACCTCATCATTCTTCTAGTTACTGACCATGTTGTCCCATCATTCTTCTAGTTACTGACCATGTTGTCCATCATTCTTCTAATTGCTAACCACACCTCATCATTCTTCTAGTTACTGACCATGTTGTCCCAACATTCTTCTAGTTACTGACCATGTTGTCCCATCATTCTTCTAGTTACTGACCATGTTGTCCCATCATTCTAGTTACTGACCATGTTTTCCCATCATTCTTCTAGTTACTGACCATGTTGTCCCATCATTCTTCTAGTTACTAACCACACCCCATCATTCTTCTAGTTACTGACCATGTTGTCCCATTATTCTTCTAGTTACTGACCATGTTGTCCCATCATTCTTCTAGTTGCTAACCACATCCCATCATTCTTCTAGTTACTGACCATGTTGTCCCATCATTCTTCTAGCTGCTAACCACACCTCATCATTCTTCTAGTTACTGACCATGCTGTCCCATCATTCTTCTAGTTGCTAACCACACCCCATCTTCTAGTTGCTAACCACATCCCATCATTCTTCTAGTTACTGACCATGTTGTCCCATCATACTTCTAGTTGCTAACCACACCTCATCATTCTTCTAGTTACTGACCATGCTGTCCCATCATTCTTCTAGTTGCTAACCACACCTCATGATTCTTCTAGTTACTGACCATGCTGTCCCATCATTCTTCTAGTTGCTAACCACACCTCATCATTCTTCTAGTTACTGACCATGCTGTCCCATCATTTTTTCTGGTTGCTAACCACACCCCATGATTCTTCTAGTTGCTAACCACACCTCATGATTCTTCTAGTTGCTAACCACACCTTATCATTCTTCTAGTTGCTAACCACATCCCATGATTCTTCTAGTTGCTAACCACACCTTATCATTCTTCTAGTTGCTAACCACACCTCATCATTCTTCTAGTTGCTAACCACATCCCATCATTTTTCTAGTTGCTAACCACACCCCATCATTCTTCTAGTTGCTAACCACATCCCATCATTCTTCTAGTTGCTAACCACACCCCATCTTCTAGTTGCTAACCACACCCCATCATTCTTCTAGTTACTGACCATGTTGTCCCATCATTCTTCTAGTTGCTAACCACACCCCATCATTCTTCTAGTTACTGACCATTCTGTCCCATCATTCTTCTAGTTGCTAACCACACCCCATCATTCTTCTAGTTGCTAACCACACCCCATCATTCTTTTAGTTGCTAACCACACCTCATCATTCTTCTAGTTGCTAACCACACCCCATCATTCTTCTAGTTGCTAACCACACCCCATCATTCTTCTAGTTGCTAACCACACCTCATCATTCTTCTAGTTGCTAACCACATCCCATCATTCTTCTAGTTACTGACCATGCTGTCCCATCATTCTTCTAGTTGCTAACCACACCTCATCATTCTTCTAGTTGCTAACCACATCCCATCATTCTTCTAGTTACTGACCATGCTGTCCCATCATTCTTCTAGTTGCTAACCACACCTCATCATTCTTCTAGTTGCTAACCACATCCCATCATTCTTCTAGTTACTGACCATGCTGTCCCATCATTCTTCTAGTTGCTAACCACACCCCATCATTCTTCTAGTTACTGACCATGCTGTCCCATCATTCTTCTAGTTACTGACCATGTTGTCTCATCATTCTTCTAGTTACTGACCATGCTGTCCCATCATTCGTCTAGTTACTAACCATGCTGTCCCATCATTCTTCTAGTTGCTAACCACACCCCATCATTCTTCTAGTTGCTGACCATGCTGTCCCATCATTCTTCTAGTTACTGACCATGTTGTCTCATCATTCTTCTAGTTGCTAACCACATCTCATCATTCTTCTAGTTGCTAACCACATCCCATCATTCTTCTAGCTACTGACCATGCTGTCCCATCATTCTTCTAGTTACTGACCATGCCGTCCCATCATTCTTCTAGTTACTGACCATGCCGTCCCATCATTCTTCTAGTTACTGACCATGTTGTCTCATCATTCTTCTAGTTACTGACCATGCTGTCCCATCATTCTTCTAGTTGCTAACCACACCCCATCATTCTTCTAGTTGCTGACCATGCTGTCCCATCATTCTTCTAGTTGCTGACCATGCTGTCCCATCATTCTTCTAGTTACTGACCATGTTGTCTCATCATTCTTCTAGTTGCTAACCACACCTCATCATTCTTCTAGTTACTGACCATGTTGTCTCATCATTCTTCTAATTGCTAACCACACCTCATCATTCTTCTAGTTACTGACCATGCTGTCCCATCATTCTTCTAGTTACTGACCATGTTGTCTCATCATTCTTCTAGTTGCTAACCACACCTCATCATTCTTCTAGTTGCTAACCACATCCCATCATTCTTCTAGCTACTGACCATGCTGTCCCATCATTCTTCTAGTTACTGACCATGCCGTCCCATCATTCTTCTAGTTACTGACCATACCATCCCATCATTCTTCTAGTTACTGACCATGTTGTCTCATCATTCTTCTAGTTACTGACCATGCTGTCCCATCATTCTTCTAGTTGCTAACCACACCCCATCATTCTTCTAGTTGCTGACCATGCTGTCCCATCATTCTTCTAGTTACTGACCATGTTGTCTCATCATTCTTCTAGTTGCTAACCACACCTCATCATTCTTCTAGTTACTGACCATGTTGTCTCATCATTCTTCTAATTGCTAACCACACCCCATCATTCTTCTAGTTACTGACCATGCTGTCCCATCATTCTTCTAGTTACTGACCATGCCGTCCCATCATTCTTCTAGTTACTGACCATGCTGTCCCATCATTCTTATAGTTACTGACCATGCCGTCCAATCATTCTTCTAGTTACTGACCATGCTGTCCCATCATTCGTCTAGTTACTGACCATGCTGTCCCATCATTCTTCTAGTTACTGACCATGCTGTCCCATCATTCTTCTAGTTGCTAACCACACCCCATCATTCTTCTAGTTGCTGACCATGCTGTCCCATCATTCTTCTAGTTACTGACCATGCCGTCCCATCATTCTTCTAGTTACTGACCATGTTGTCTCATCATTCTTCTAGTTGCTGACCATGCTGTCCCATCATTCTTCTAGTTACTAACCACACCCCATCATTCATCTAGTTGCTGACCATGCTGTCCCATCATTCTTCTAGTTACTGACCATGTTGTCTCATCATTCTTCTAGTTGCTGACCATGTTATCCCATCATTCTTCTAGTTGCTGACCATGTATTCCCATCAATCTTCTTGTTGCTGACCATGTATTGCTATCAATCTTCTAGTTGCTGACCATGTATTGCTATCAATCTTCTAGTTGCTGACCATGTATTGCTATCAATCTTCTAGTTACTGACCATGTTTTGCTATCAATCTTCTAGTTGCTGATCATGCATTGCTATCAATATTCTAGTTGCTGACCATGTATTGCTATCAATCTTCTAGTTGCTGGCCCTGTATTCCCATCAATCTTCTAGTTGCTGACCATGTATTGCTATCAATCTTGTAGTTGCTGACCATGTATTGCTATCCATCTTCTAGTTGCTGACCATGTATTGCTATCCATCTTCTAGTTGCTGACCATGTATTGCTATCCATCTTCTAGTTGCTGACCATGTATTGCTATCAATCTTCTAGTTGCTGACCATGTATTGCTATCAATCTTCTAGTTGCTGACCATGTTAACCCATCATTCTTCTAGTTGCTGACCACGTCCCACCATTCTTCTAGTTGCTGACCATGTATTGCTATCAATATTCTAATTGTTGACCATGTATTGCTATCAATCTTCTAGTTGCTGACCATGTATTGCTATCAATCTTCTAGTTGCTAACCATGTATTGCTATCAATCTTCTAGTTGCTAACCATGTATTGCTATCAATCTTCTAGTTGCTGACCATGTATTGCTATCAATCTTCTAGTTGCTAACCATGTATTGCTATCAATCTTCTAGTTGCCTGACCATGTATTCCCATTATTCTTCTAGTTGTTAGAATAAGATCAGTGTCCATCTTGTTGTGTCCTGCCATTCTTGTACTATCTTCTACTTCAGATTCAGAACAGTTATTTTTGGTGTCAAATGTTGTTTTATGGAGAACCGTAGTGTCAATGTGAGAATATCATCATTCTGTGGGCGTGTCATTGAAAAAGGAAGCCGTAAGTAAAGAATATCATCATTATGTGGGTGTGCCGTTAAGAACAGAAGTGTCAAGTAAAGAATATAATTATATGGGTGTGTCATTGAGAACAGAAGTGTCAAGTAAAGAATATCATTATGTGGGTGTGTCACTGAGAACAGAAGTGCCAAGCTTAGAACATCATCCTTCTGTTGGAGTCCTGTCATTATATTTGTATTTCCTGTCTGGAAGGTGGCGCCACTAGACATGTACCAGGAAGTTAACACAAAGACCAACCTGCCAGCACAGATTGAGATCTACTCCACTAACTCCAACCAGTATGACTTTCTCTTCCTTGCGAAAGGTAAGATTGTAGCAGTCATCAGTCAGGTCAATAAAGGTATAATTGTAGGAGTCGTCAGTCAGGTCAATAGAGGTAAGATTGTAGCAGTCATCAATCAGGTCAATAGAGATAAGATTGTAGCAGTCATCAATCAGGTCAATAGAGGTAAGATTGTAGCAGTCATCAATCAGGTCAATACAGGTAAGATTGTAGCAGTCATAAATCAGGTCAATAGAGGTAAAATTGTAGCAGTCATCAGTCAGTTCAGTAGAGGTAAGATTGTAGCAGTCGTCAGTCCGGTCAGTAGAGGTAAGATTGTAGCAGTTGTCAGACAAGTCAGTAGAGGTAAGATTATAGCAGTTGTTGTCAGTAGAGGTAAGATTGTAGCAGTTGTCAGACAAGTCAGTAGAGGTAAGATTATAGCAGTTGTTGTCAGTAGAGGTAAGATTGTAGCAGTTGTCAGACAAGTCAGTAGAGGTAAGATTGTAGCAGTTCAGTCAGGTCAGTAGAGGTAAGATTGTTGCAGTTGTCAGTCAAGTCAGTAGAGGTAAGATTGTAGCAGTTGTCAGTCAGGTCAGTAGAGGTAAGATTGTAGCAGTTGTCAGTCAAGTCAGTAGAGGTAAGATTGTAGCAGTTGTTAGTCAAGTCAGTAGAGGTAAGATTGTAGCAGTTGACAGTCAAGTCAGTAGAGGTAAGATTGTAGCAGTTGTCAGACAGTAGAGGTAATATTGTAGCAGTTGTCAGTAGAGGTAAGATTGTAGCAGTTGTCAGTAGAGGTAAGATTGTAGCAGTTGTCAGTCAAGTTAGTAGATGTAAGATTGTAGCAGTTGTCAGTCAGTGGAGGTAAGATTGTAGCAGTTGTCAGTAGAGGTAAGATTGTAGCAGTTGTCAGTAGGTCAGTAGTGTTCACGGTTCTATAGGCAAGCACATGGTTTGACAAAAATGGCGCCGGCAGTTATTATACTATTAAAAATGAAGGCAAAACCATTTGACATAGCAATAATACAGACATAGGCACCTCCTCAAGACTATACAGATGAACAAATACAGCCATGCTATGAAGATCTAAACACAGTTATGAAGCAAGTGAAATCATCAGACATCTTGATTGTAATGGGTGACATGAACGCTAAAGTAGGAAAAGGTAAAAATAAGACCATTATAGGAAATCATGGTTTAGGAAAAAGGAATAACAGAGGAGAACGATTAATACAATTTTGTGAAGAAAACAGGCTGATAATATGCAACACCTTCTTTGAGCAAGAGAAAAGGACATTATACACATGGAAAAGCCCTGGAGACAGGAAGAGGAATCAAATAGATTATATAATGATAAAAGACAGATTCTGGAACAGTGTAAAGAAAGCCAAAACCTACCCAGGAGCAGATATTAATTCAGATCACAATCCTGTAATGATTAAAATTAAAATCAAATTAAAGAGAAACAAACAAAAACTAATGCAGCAACACCAATAGATATAACAGCATTAAATCAGAAAGATGTAAAAGAAACTTATACTGTACAAGTAAAGAACACATATCAGAAGCTGCTAGAAGAAGGGATTGAGCAGTACAGAAGAGAAAATCCTTAGGAAAAAGTCACAACAAAATGGCAATGCATAAAAAACAGCATGCAAGAATCCTGCAACACCTTGCCCAAAAAAGGAAAGTAACAAAAAACAAAAATGGATAACTGACAAAATCTTAGAAAAAATGGTACAAAGAAGACAAGCGAAAAAACACTGCCAGGTACAAGGATATAGACAATGAAATACGGAGAATGTGCAAAAAGGCAAAGGAAAACTGGCTCAACCAAAGATGTCTAGAAGTTGAAACTATAAAAAATAAACAAAACTTAAGAGTCATGCACACAGAAATAAAGAAAATGTCTAATAAAGACAAAAAAGCTGCAGGAAGCAGATGTATTGCAAACAAAGAGGGAAGAATGCTAACAGACAACAAAGATATAATAGATAGACGACAGGAATATATAACAGAATTATTTCACAATGAAAGGGGCAAAAAGCCATTCATAAAATGTACATCCAGCTATAAAATCCTGAAATCTGAAGTAGAAAAAGCTATAAAAACAATGAAAAAGAGAAAAGGCAGCAGGACCTGACAATATACAGATAGAGATGATACCGGCTGTAGGAGATTTTGGCATCGAAGTGATCACAGACATATGAAATGACATACAGTCCATCGCTACTTCGCGGTTCATTTATTGCAGCCTCAGTACATCGCGGATTGTTCAAAAGTTCAAAATTGAGGAATTATGGTCGAAAGTTGCCCGCACGCCAGCAGAAGGCAGGAGTGCCCACACAATTCAAAATCCACCTGACGGGTGAGGCGTCATCTGAGGAGCAGTAAAGCTCTCATTAACCTGTGCAGTAAATCATCTTCATCTTCTACACTTCCACCGTACTGCACAGGTGTTTCATCGACATTTATAAAGATCAAGCGAAGAGAAGCTATTGTCAGAGGTGAGTTACAGACCTTGTTATAAAAGAAAAGTTGTTATAAGAATAAAAGAGTTCTAAAAACATATTTTTAGACAGAGACAGATGGCGAGATTTGATAAAATATCTTTAAAAGAAAACTGCTAGAACAAAAATTCAGATAGGAGAAGGTGTATCTTGGTCTACACCCTATGGGTCGGCTACGGCTCGAAAGGTCAATAGATAGAAAAACATATTTACAGTATGTACACTTTAGTTACATCTATGTATGTTACACACACACGTATCATATTTATATCATTTATACATTATTTTATGTATGTTATTTATACTATTAATATTTTATTTACATGTTTGAAACTATTCTTTAATGTTCTAATGATAACATATGCACTTATATGGTTTCATATACACTTATTGATATTATACATACACAAAAAATGTACGTATGTTAAAAATGAGAGGGTGAAACTTCGCGGTTTTTCACTTATCATGGCCGGCTCTGGTCCCTATTAACCACAATAACTGAGGGATTACTGTATACCATACAGGATACATACCAAATGAACTAAAAACATCAACTTTCATTGCATTGCCTAAAAAGAATGGTGCAGTTGAATGCAGTGATTTTAGAACTATAAGCCTAATGAGTCAGGTATAAAAATTTTTACTAAAAGTAATACAGGGAAGAATTCAGAACAAAATCAATACTGAATTAGATGAGCAACAATTTGGATTCAGGAAAAACAGTGGCACAAAAGAAGCCATATTTAGCATGAGAACATTGATTGAAAAGTACATAGAAGTAAACAAACCAATATATGCCTGCTTCATAGACTACACCAAAGCTTTCGATAGAATACACCATAACCAACTTATAGACTGCCTAAAGGATATAAATCTGGATGACACAGACATAATACTAATATGTAATTTGTACTGGGAGCAAACAGCAATAATAAAATATAACAAGGAGAACTCTACACCCATGGACATAAAAAGAGGAGTAAGACAGGGATGTATACTATCAGGAGACAAATAATAATAAATGAATATTATTATAGTGGGAAACTTCCGAAGCGATAATCAGTGAATCAATTCAGAGGAAGAGGTATGTTTACAGCACTCGGAAAAAATGACAAATAATCAACAACAGAAAAAAATATGGACCAAGGCAGGATCAACCCGTACTCAGTGGCACAGCGCCTTGCCACGAAAAGCCGAACGCTAGGGAACAGCTGAGTGGCAGTGTTCCCTAGCGTTCGGCTTTTCGTGGCAAGGTGCTGTGCCACTGAGTTCGGGTTCGATCCTGCCTTGGTCCATATTTTTTTCTGTTGTTGATTATTTGTCATTTTTTCCGAGTGCTGTAAACATACCTCTTCCTCTGAATTGATTCCATGTATACTATCACCAAGCTTGTTCAATCTATACACTGAGCAAATCTTTAAAAACATCTCAGAGATGCTAGGCCTACAAATTAATGGAAAGTTAATCAATAACCTAAGATATGCTGATGATACTGTTCTACTAGCAGAAAATCCTAAAGACCTACAACAATTGCTTAATATGATAAACATAACAAGCAAAAGATATGGACTGGCTATGAATATCAAAAAGACTAAAACTATGATCATAAACAAAGAAAATTCTCAAGACCTACAATTAAATATCACAGTTGAGGGAATACATCTGGAGACAGTCCAGAGCTACAACTACCTGGAACATACTATAACCAATGATGGAAAATGTAAAATTGAAATAAACAAAAGAATAGGAATGGCAAAAAGTAATTTTAATGTCATGAAAAATATCCTAACATCAAAACAAATAACACCAGGGATAAAACTAAGAATAGCAAAATGTTACATCTTCTCAATATTCCTGTATGGTGCAGAAACATGGACATTAGACAAGAAAACAGAACAGAAAATTGAAGCCTTTGAAATGTGGATTTATAGAAGAATAGGTAGAATTGGATGGAAGGAAAAGAAAACAAACGATGAAGTCTTAAAACAACTGAAAATAAGAAGAGAACTACTAAACACAATTAGAACAAGACAAATGAAATTCTTGGGGCATTTTAAAAGACACAACAGTCTACTAAAAGTAATATTGGAAGGGAAAATACAAGGTAAAAGAGGCAGACCAAGACTAACATGGACGAGTAACATCAAAAGATGGACAAGTCAATCTATGACAGCCTGCACCATCAAAGTAAGAGACAGAGTAGAATGGCGCTCCATGGTAGCCAACCTTTGTTGCAGAGACGGCACTCGATGATGATGATGATGATGATGGTCAGTAGGTCAGTGATAGTAAAGGAGGATTATTGTATTGATTTTTGTAGATGTGTGTGGTGTGTTGATATTTGTAGATGTGTGTGGTGTGTTGATATTTGTAGATGTGTGTGGTGTGTTGGTATTTGTAGATGTGTGTGGTGTGTTGATATTTGTAGATGTGTGTGGTGTGTTGATATTTGTAGATGTGTGTGGTGTATTAATATTTGTAGATGTGTGTGGTGTGTTGATAGTGGGAGATAATTAAAAGTTGAAGTGCTTGTAGATGACAAAGTTGATACATCAGCATATTCCTAGATGGAGATAACAAATATGTGACTAACAATTTGAAACTGTTTCTTTTGTGACACATTTCCTGCACAAGACAACAAAATCTGAGCTGTGATCTTCAACTGTTTCATGTTTGTTCTATATTTGTTTTAACTTAACAAAACGTTAAATTTGGAAGAATTTGTGTTTTGGTGCTGTAATTTTTACTATGGTATCATAATCTACGTTTCATTAACAACATCATCAGTCTGATTCTAATTTCTTTGCTCGTATCCCCTTCTCGATCACTTCATCTATCTTGGAAGTCACATTGATCGAGAAGGGGATACGAGCAAAGAAATTAGAATCAGACTGGCTAAAGCAGCAATGTCTTTCAGAAGCCTTGAAAAGTTGTGGAAATCAAAACTCATTAGCACAAACACAAAACTTAGGCTATTCAAATCAAATGTACTATCAACCCTTACGTATGCGTGTGAAAGCTGGAAAACAACAAGAGATATAGAAACAAAGTTGAACGCATTCGAAAATAAATGTCTAAGGAAAATACTTGGTATAGAATGGAACGAATTCAAAACAAACGAGGAAATTAGAGAAATCGCCAATCAACCACTAATATCTTCAGTAATAAAGAAAAGACGATGGTCATACGTTGGACATGTGATGAGAAGAGATAATAATCGAATAGCAAAGCAAGCCCTCATATGGGAAACAACAGGTAAAAGAAAAAGAGGAAGACCCAGGGAGACACTGAGAAGAACATTGATGAGAGAGGCAAGAGCAGCAGGAATCGGCTCCCTCAATGAGATAGAACTGCTTGCACAGAACAGAGACAGATGGCGAGATTTGATAAAATATCTTTAAAAGAAAACTGCTAGAACAAAAATTCATATAGGAGAAGGTGTATCTTGGTCTACGCCCTATGGGCCGGTTACGGCTCGAAAGGTCAATAGATAGATAGATCATAATCTACACTAGCAATAGGAACTTGGAACATTAGATCAGCATTCCAGGTTAGAAAACTAGAAAACATCAGCCAAGAAATGACGAGAATGAAATTGAACATCTTGGGACTATGTGAAATGAGATGGACAGGAGCAGGATTATTACAACGCGACAGTGGAAATGTAATTTACTCTGGGGGAACCACACACGAAAGAGGAGTAGGCATCATGTTAGATAGAGAAAGAAGCAAAACAGTGAAAGGATTTTGGCCAGTATCAGACAGAATTCTGCTAGTAAAATTGAGAGGTAGACCAATGGATATCAACATATTTCAAGTTTATGCACCAACAAGTAATTGTGAAGAAGAAAACATTGACACTTTTTATGAAGAGCTAGAGGCGACCATAGAACAGCGTAAACCCCAAGAAATAACTATTATATTAGGGGATTTCAATGCAAAGGTAGGAACAGCTAAAGTGCAAAATGTGACTGGGGGGCATGGCCTTGGAGAGACGAATGATAGAGGGGATAGATTGGGCAAAGACACATGAAATGATTATAGGTAACATCCGGTTCAAACAACACCCTAGGCAACTATGGACATGGCAAAACCCAGACAAAAAAGTACACAATCAAATTGATTTTATACTGGTACAGAGAAGATTCAGGAATGGGCTAACATCGGCGTAAAACAAGGCCAGGAGCAGACTGCAATAGTGACCATGTACGGGTAGTTGGAAAGATAAGAATAAAACTGTGGAAGGCTATATGCTAAGAGTAGATAAACAGATGAGTGATAAGTACAGCACGATAGTACAAAATAGATATAATGCTATTGAGAAAATACAGGACATCCAAGAACAGTGGGAAATGCTCAAACAATCGATTTAACAAACATCAAAAGAAGTAAGACCAGTGACTAAAAGAATCAACAAAAAGAAATGGATGACAGAAGAAATATTACAACTAATGGACAAAAGAAGAAAACATAAGAAAGAAGAACAGACACACAATATTGCACAAAGAGATCCAAAACAAAGGCAGAGAAGCAAAGGAAATATAGTTAAAACAGAAATGTGAAGAAATGGAAAAACAACAAAAGAAAGACTCAAAATTTACGCACAGTCAGTTAAATGAATTAACAGGAAGAAAAGAAGTCAAAGTTTCAGGATATGTGAAATCAATGGAAGGAAATATAAAAATGGGACAGGAGAAGACAATAGAAAGATGGACAGAGTATATCAGTCAACTCTATGATGATGAAAGACCAGAATTAAGCAATTCAAATGAAGACACAGGACCACCAATAATGCAGAGTGAAGTGGAGGACGCAATTCAACACATGAAAAGCGGCAAAGTTCCAGGTCCCGGCAATGTAACAATCGAAGAGATAAATGCATTAGGAGAGCTGGGAGTACAAGTCATAAAAAAACTACTCAATGACTTATATAACACTGGACACATATTTAATCAAACAGGACAATTTCAATATATAAAACAAGGAGTCAGACAAGGCTGTGTTCTGTCACCGGATTTGTTTTAACTTTACAGCAAACATATTATGAGATCAATAGTAGACAAAAAGGGAATTGAAGTCAATGGTCACAACATAAATAATTTGCGATATGCTGATGACACAGTCTTAATAGCAGAGACAGAGAACGAACTACAAGAAATGATAGACATTAATAGTAGAAGAAAGCAACAAGAAAGGTCTCAGTCTGAATAGTAAGAAAACAGAAGTAATGGTAATATCGAAGAAACAATCATCACCATCATGCAGCATAAAAATAAACAAGACAAATCTGAAACAAGTGCAACGTTTGAAATACTTGGGCACAGTGATAACATCAGATGGAAGATGCAACACAGAAATAAAAAGCAGAATAGCTCAGGCCAAAATAGCATTTCAGAAAATGAAAAATATCTTATGCAATAAATCTATGTCAGTAGAAATGAGAAAGAGGGTTCATCGATGCTATATAAAACCAATTCTGACCTATGGAAGCGAATCATGGACAATAGACAAACAAATGAAAAGACGATTAGAGGCCACAGATTTCTCAGAAGAATGTTGAAAGTTCCCTGGACAGCTAAAAAGACCAATGAGGAAGTTCTCAAAGAGGCCAACACAAAAAGGGAGCTCTTAAAAAACATCAGAAAGAAACAATCAACATTTTTTGGGCACACCATGAGAAGAGGAAAGTTGCAATACTTGGTTACAACTGGCAAAATAAAAGGAAAGAGAGATCGTGGACGACAAAGAGAGAAAATACTGGATAGCTTGGTGTCATGGCATGGAAAACAGTCAACAACAGAACTGATACGATGCACTGTAGATAGAAGATTGTGGAAGGACATGATCGCCAACACCAACCGGTACAGCACATGATGATGATGATGATCATAATCTAGGGTAAAAATACTCTGCTGTCATTGTTCTATTCCTGACACATCTCAAACTTTACAATCATCTACTATGTTTGTTCTATTCCTGACACATCATCTACTGGGTTTGTTCTAGGTGGTGGCTCGGCCAACAAGACCTTCCTGTACCAACAAACGAAGGCCCTGCTCAACCCAGAGAAGCTCATGTCATTCATCAATGAGAAAATCAAGGTAACTCTTATTCTCTTCTTTATTATTGTTCTCTGTGTCTGATTGAATTAGGAGACAGATAATATTGCCAGGGAGCCTGTGGATTTCCTGAGAAGTACTAGATTTCTTTCCCTACAACAGAAAGCTCTGGTAATCATTGAACTGGGGAAACTTGGTTTTGAAACTTGACCAGACAATAGCACACAGCCATGTTTTTGTTGACTTTCTGTGACCAGTATCTCTGTTACCTGATCAACTTGAACAAAGTACTTTTTATTTGCTGTCTAGCAGGACTATGTACTCAATCGCTATTATTGAGATCAAGATTTTTTTTTTTTAAATAATAAATCTAATGACAATGACACCATTCTTGGCTTGAATCAGATATTTGATAACCTCTCTACACAACAACTACCTGCTCTTGGAACCTCACTATCTTATTCTTCTTCTACCTTTCAGCTCCCTGTAGAGCATAGGTCTTCAATAAACACTTTCAGCTCCCTGTGGAGCATAGGTCTTCAATAAACACTTTCAACTCCCTGTGAAGCATAGGTCTTCAACAAACACTTTCAGCTCCCTGTGAAGCATAGGTCTTCAACAAACACTTTCAACTCTCTGTGAAGCATAGGTCTTCAACAAACACTTTCAACTCTCTGTGAAGCATAGGTCTGCAACAAACACTTTCAGCTCCCTGTCAAGCATAGGTCTTCAACAAACACGTTCAACTCTCTGTGAAGCATAGGTCTTCAACAAACACTTTCAACTTCCGGTGAAGCATAGGTCTTCAACAAACACTTTCAGCTCCCTGTGGAGCATAGGTCTTCAACAAACACTTCCAACTCCCTGTGAAGCATAGGTCTTCAACAAACACTTTCAACTCTCTGTGAAGCATAGGTCTTCAACAAACACTTTCAACTCTCTGTGAAGCATAGGTCTTCAACAAACACTTTCAACTCCCTGTGGAGCATAGGTCTTCAACAAACACTTTCAACTCTCTGTGAAGCATAGGTCTTCAACAAACACTTTCAACTCTCTGTGAAGCATAGGTCTTCAACAAACACTTTCAACTCACTGTGAAGCATAGGTCTTCAATAATCACTTTCAGCTCCCTGTGGAGCATAGGTCTTCAACAAACACTTTCAACTCCCTGTGAAGCATAGGTCTTCAACAAACACTTTCAACTCACTGTGAAGCATAGGTCTTCAACAAACACGTTCAGCTCCCTGTGGAACATAGGTCTTCAACAAACACTTTCAACTCCCTGTGAAGCATAGGTCTTCAACAAACACGTTCAGCTCCCTGTGAAGCATAGGTCTTCAACAAACACTTTCAACTCCCTGTGGAGCATAGGTCTTCAACAAGCACTTTCAACTCCCTGTGGAGCATAGGTCTTCAACAAACACTTTCAACTCCCAGTCTATCTATCTATCTTTCGTTCGCCCGAAGTATTGTCTATATCTGCAATGTCGTTTCCTGTATAAATTTTACTGTCTTTTGTAATTCTTGCAGTGGCCCATATAGTTTTGTCTGTAGTGTTGTATCTATGGGACAATGGATTTTCCTCAGTCTACTATATTCAGTGCAGTCTTGAAGTATGTGTTCAGCAGTCTGGGGTGCCTGTCCACATGTACAAGTAGTTGATGTGCTGATCTTGAATTTTGTATACATGTGACTATGGAGTCGATTGTGTCCTGTTCTTAGCCGTATAATGATAACTTGTTCATATCTATTCATATTATGAAAGGCATCCTGATTTGGGGCTTGTGGTCCTCTGATTGATTTGATTATCTGTTTCTTATGATGGTATGTAACTGGTGTATCTAGTTGTGTGCCTGTTGAACCTTCCTTTGCCAACTGATCTGCTTTCTCATTTCCTGGTATTCCACAGTGAGACGGGATCCACTGCAGGGCAACCCTGTGGTGCTTGCAGAGTTCAGTCAATAAGGTCTGCAGATGTGGTAATTTTCTGGATTGTAGTGGCCGGAGTACTGATCTTGCATCTGTCAAAAACACTACAGGCTGTGGGCTAAGATTACTGTTCAGCAGTTTTTCTGTTGCCAACTTTATTGCTTGTATTTCTGCATCATAATTGTGACAATATTTCCCTGTTGCTATTTTATTCATATCCCTAGTGTTATTTGGGTACTCTATATATGCACCTGCTCCCCCATTCTTTACTGCATTCTGTGCTGATCCATCTGTGTACACACGAATACATAGGTCTTGTGGGTATTCTTCATCCAGGAAACTGAGAGTTATTGTTTTTCGCTGTAGACTATTTTGTTCCTCTTTGTCAACTATTCCTTTCACTTCTGTCCGTATTTGAAATTTGAACTGATAATCCTGATTCATCTGTCCAGGGAGTCTGTTCTGGTATGGGCAGAAGGGGTTTAACAACTCTTGGCATGTCTGGTGTTTGTCTACTAATACGCTTGGCTTGGTGGATAAAGCTGCTTCTCTTAAGTCGTCCCAATGCAAGATTTTGGAATCTGTCCTTCATTGGATGTCTCGGCATGCATACAAATTTTTTTGCCTGTATCAGCACCTTTGTGTATCTCCGTTCTCTCAGTGCTGGTATCCTCCACAATTTCTCCATCTCCAATATTGGTGTTGATTTCATTGCTCCTGTGATGACCCTAAGTGCCTGGTTTTGTACTTTATCCAGTTCTTGGAATGTGGTGTTTGATGCTGAGCACCATGCGGATGATCCATATTCTAAATGTGGGCGTATACTCTGTTGGTAAACTTTACTGAGTATTTTCCAACTCGCACCCCATGTGGTTCCACACAACTTTCCTAGAATAGCCAATTTCCTCCTTGCTTTTTGGGTTGCCTTATTTATCTGCTGTTTCCAAGATAGTTTGTTATCAAATGTAACTCCGAGATATGTAGCTTGTATGTCTTCTTTCACAGGCTCATTGTTTATGTAGATGGCTCCTGCTTTTTGTTTTGGGGAGAGTGTGAAATGTGTAGTACTGCATTTGTCTGTATTGATGCTGATACACCATCTATTAGTCCATGAATTCAGTGCATTCATAGCTCTTTGTAGCAATTTGGAGGCCACTGTTGCATACTCCTCTGTGCACTACATTACCAAGTCATCTGCATACATTGCCACTTTGATGCCATGTGGTAGTTCAGTAACTAGGTCATTGATGTAGATCAGAAAAAGTGTTGGAGATAGTACCCCTCCTTGTGGAACGCCCTGGCGCAATAAGACCTTCTTACTCTTAAGACCATCCAGTTGCACTCTGGCTCTCCTGTTATGCAGGTATGCTTTGACCCATTTGTACATCCTGCCATTTACTCCATAATTTCTCAGTTTCTTCAAAAGCCCTTCCTTCCATACCTTATCAAATGCTTTCTTTAGGTCTATCCATGCTGCTAGTACCAGTTTCTTTTCTTGAAACGCGTCTTCAATTTCCTGGGAAAGATAGGTTGCTTGATCTTCAGTAGAGTAACACTGTCTAAAGCCGGCTTGTTGTGGGACAAGGAGATTTTCACTTTCCAGGTACCACTGCAGTCTGAGATTGATTATACTTTCCATTGTTTTACACAAACAGCTTTCAACTCCCAGTGAAGCATAGGTCTTCAACAAACACTTTCAACTCCCTGTGGAGCATAGGTCTTCAACAAACACTTTCAACTCCCTGTGGAGCATAGGTCTGCAAAAAACACTTTCAACTCCCTTTAAGCATAGCTCTTCAACAAACACTTTCAACTCCCTGTGGAACATAGGTCTTCAATAAACACTTTCAGCTCCCTGTGAAGCATAGGTCTTCAACAAACACTTTCAACTTCCGGTGAAGCATAGGTCTTCAACAAAAGCTTTCAACTCACTCTGAAGCATAGGTCTTCAACAAACACTTTCAGCTCCCTGTGAAGCATAGATCTTCAACAAACACGTTCAGCTCCCTGTGAAGCATAGGGATTCAACAAAAACTTTTAACTCCCTGTGGAGCTTAGGTCTTCAACAAACACTTTCAACTTCCTGTGGAGCATAGGTCTTCAACAAACACTTTCAACTCCCTGTGGAGCATAGGTCTTCAACAAACACTTTCAACTCCCAGTGAATTATAGGTCTTCAACAAACACTTTCAACTCCCTGTGGAGCATAGGTCTTCAACAAACACTTTCAACTCCCTGTGAAGCATAGGTCTTCAGCAAACACTTTCAACTCCCTTTAAGCATAGGGATTCAACAAACACTTTCAACTCCCTGTGGAGCATAGGTCTTCAACAAACACTTTCAACTTCCTGTGAAACATAGGTCTTCAATAAACACTTTCAACTCCCTGTGGAGCATAGGTCTTCAACAAACACTTTCAACTCCCTGTGGAGCATAGGTCTTCAACAAACACTTTCAACTTCCGGTGAAGCATAGGTCTTCAACAAACACTTTCAACTCACTGTGAAGCATAGGTCTTCAATAATCACTTTCAGCTCCCTGTGGAGCATAGGTCTTCAACAAACACTTTCAACTCCCTGTGGAGCATAGGTCTTCAACAAACACTTTCAACTCCCAGTGAAGCATAGGTCTTCAACAAACACTTTCAACTCCCTGTGGAGCATAGGTCTTCAACAAACACTTTCAACTCCCTGTGGAGCATAGGTCTGCAACAAACACTTTCAACTCCCTTTAAGCATAGCTCTTCAACAAACACTTTCAACTCCCTGTGGAACATAGGTCTTCAATAAACACTTTCAGCTCCCTGTGAAGCATAGGTCTTCAACAAACACTTTCAACTTCCGGTGAAGCATAGGTCTTCAACAAACACTTTCAACTTCCGGTGAAGCATAGGTCTTCAACAAAAACTTTCAACTCACTGTGAAGCATAGGTCTTCAACAAACACTTTCAACTCCCTGTGAAGCATAGGTCTTCAACAAACACGTTCAGCTCCCTGTGAAGCATAGGGATTCAACAAAAACTTTTAACTCCCTGTGGAGCTTAGGTCTTCAACAAACACTTTCAACTTCCTTTGGAGCATAGGTCTTCAACAAACACTTTCAACTCCCTGTGGAGCATAGGTCTTCAACAAACACTCTCAACTCCCTGTGGAGCATAGGTCTTTAACAAACACTCTTTAACTCCCTGTGAAGCATAGATCTTCAACAAACACTTTCAACTCCCTGTGGAGCTTAGGTCTTCAGCAAACACTCTCAACTCCCTGTGGAGCATAGGTCTTCAACAAACACTTTCAACTCCCTGTGAAGCATAGATCTTCAACAAAAACTTTCAACTCACTGTGAAGCATAGGTCTTCAACAAACACTTTCAACTCCCTGTGAAGCATAGGTCTTCAACAAATACGTTCAGCTCCCTGTGAAGCATAGGGATTCAACAAAAACTTTTAACTCCCTGTGGAGCTTAGGTCTTCAACAAACACTTTCAACTTCCTTTGGAGCATAGGTCTTCAACAAACACTTTCAACTCCCTGTGGAGCATAGGTCTTCAACAAACACTCTCAACTCCCTGTGGAGCATAGGTCTTTAACAAACACTCTTTAACTCCCTGAGGAGCATAGGGGTTCAACAAACACTTTCAACTCCCTATGGAGCATAGGTCTTCAATAAAGACTTTCAACTCCCTGTGGAGCATAGGTCTTCAACAAACACTTTCAACTCCCTGTGAAGCATAGATCTTCAACAAACACTTTCAACTCCTGTGAAGCTTAGGTCTTCAACAAACACTTTCAACTCCCTGTGAAGCATAGGTCTTCAATAAACACTTTCAACTACCTGTGAAGCATAGATCTTCAACAAACACTTTCAACTCCCTGTGGAGCTTAGGTCTTCAGCAAACACTCTCAACTCCCTGTGGAGCATAGGTCTTCAACAAACACTTTCAACTCCCTGTGAAGCATAGGTCTTCAATAAACACTTTCAACTCCCTGTGAAGGATAGATCTTCAACAAACACTTTCAACTCCCTGTGGAGCTTACGTCTTCAGCAAACACTCTCAACTCCCTCTGGAGCATAGGTCTTCAACAAACACTTTCAACTCCCTGTGAAGCATAGGTCTTCAACAAACACTTTCAACTCCCTGTGGAGCTTAGGTCTTCAGCAAACACTTTCAACTCCCTTTACGCATAGGGATTCAACAAACACTTTCAACTCCCTGTGGAGCATAGGGATTCAACAAACACTTTCAACTCCCTGTGGAGCTTAGGTCTTCAACTAACACTCTCACTCCCTTTGGAGCATAGGTGTTCAACAAACACTTTCAACTCCCTGTGGAGCATAGGTCTTCAACTAACACTCTCACTCCCTTTGGAGCATAGGTGTTCAACAAACACTCTCACTCCATTGGAGCATAGGTGTTCAACAAACACTTTCAACTCACTGTGAAGCATAGGTCTTCAACAAACACGTTCAGCTCCCTGTGGACATAGGTCTTCAACAAACACTTTCAGCTCACTGTGAAGCATAGGTCTTCAACAAACACTTTCAACTCCCTGTGGAGCATAGGTCTTCAACAAACACTTTCAACTCCCTGTGGAGCATAGGTCTTCAACAAACACTTTCAACTCCCTGTGAAGCATAGGTCTTCAACAAACACTTTTAACTCCCTGTGAAGCATAGGTCTTCAACAAACACGTTCTGCTCCCTGTGAAGCATAGGTCTTCAACAAACACTTTCAACTCCCTGTGGAGCATAGGTCTTCAACAAGCACTTTCAACTTCCTGTGGAGCATAGGTCTTCAACAAACACTTTCAACTCCCAGTGAAGCATAGGTCTTCAACAAACACTTTCAACTCCCTGTGGAGCATAGGTCTTCAACAAACACTTTCAACTCCCTGTGGAGCATAGGTCTTCAACAAACACTTTCAACTCCCTTTAAGCATAGCTCTTCAACAAACACTTTCAACTCCCTGTGGAGCATAGGTCTTTAACAAACACTCTTAACTCCCTGAGGAGCATAGGGGTTCAACAAACACTTTCAACTCCCTATGGAGCATAGGTCTTCAATAAACACTTTCAACTCCCTGTGAAGCATAGATCTTCAACAAACACTTTCAACTCCCTGAGGAGCATAGGTGTTCAACAAACACTTTCAACTCCCTGAGGAGCATAGGTGTTCAACAAACACTTTCAACTCCCTATGGAGCATAGGTCTTCAATAAACACTTTCAACTCCCTGAGGAGCATAGGGGTTCAACAAACACTTTCAACTCCCTGTGGAGCATAGGTCTTCAATAAACACTTTCAACTCCCTGTGAAGCATAGATCTTCAATAAACACTTTCAACTCCCTGAGGAGCATAGGTGTTCAACAAACACTTTCAACTCCCTGAGGAGCATAGGTGTTCAACAAATACTTTCAACTCCCTGAGGAGCATAGGTGTTCAACAAACACTTTCAACTCCCTGTGGCGCATAGGGATTCAACAAACACTTTCAACTCCCTGTGGAGCATAGGTCTTCAACAAACACTCTTAACTCCCTGTGGTGCATAGGTGTTCAACAAATACTTTCAATTCCCTGTGGAGCATAGGGGTTCAACAAACACTTTCAACTCCCTGAGGAGCATATGGATTCAATAAATACTTTCAACTCCCTGTGGAGCATAGGGATTCAACAAACACTTTCAACTCCCTGTGAAGCATAGGATTCAACAAACACTTTCAACTCCCTGTGGAGCATAGGATTCAACAAACACTTTCAACTCCCTGTGGAGCATAGGTCTTCAACAAACACTCTTAACTCCCTGAGGAGCATAGGTGTTCAACAAATACTTTCAACTCCCTGAGGAGCATAGGTGTTCAACAAACACTTTCAACTCCCTGTGGCGCATAGGGATTCAACAAACACTTTCAACTCCCTGTGGAGCATAGGTCTTCAACAAACACTCTTAACTCCCTGTGGTGCATAGGTGTTCAACAAATACTTTCAATTCCCTGTGGAGCATAGGGGTTCAACAAACACTTTCAACTCCCTGAGGAGCATATGGATTCAATAAATACTTTCAACTCCCTGTGGAGCATAGGGATTCAACAAACACTTTCAACTCCCTGTGAAGCATAGGGATTCAACAAACACTTTCAACTCCCTGTGGAGCATAGGGATTCAACAAACACTTTCAACTCCCTGTGGAGCATAGGTCTTCAACAAACACTCTTAACTCCCTGAGGAGCATAGGTGTTCAACAAACACTTTCAACTCCCTGTGGAGCATAGGTCTTCAACAAACACTTTCAACTCCCTGAGGAGCATAGGGATTCAATAAACACTCTCAACTCCCTGAGGAGCATAGGTCTTCAACAGACACTCTTTCAACTCCCTGAGGAGCATAGGTCTTCAACAGACACTCTTTCAACTCTCTGAGGAGCATAGGTCTTCAACAGACACTCTTCAACTCCCTGAGGAGCATAGGTCTTCAACAGACACTCTTTCAACTCTCTGAGGAGCATAGGTCTTCAACAGACACTCTTTCAACTCCCTGAGGAGCATAGGTCTTCAACAGACACTCTTTCAACTCCCTGACTAGCATAGGTCTTCAACAGACACTCTTTCAACTCCCTGACTAGCATAGGTCTTCAACAGACACTCTTTCAACTCCCTGACTAGCATAGGTCTTCAACAGACACTTTCAACTCCCTGACTAGCATAGGTCTTCAACAGACACTCTTTCAACTCCCTGACTAGCATAGGTCTTCAACAGACACTCTTTCAACTCCCTGACTAGCATAGGTCTTCAACAGACACTCTTTCAACTCCCTGACTAGCATAGGTCTTCAACAGACACTCTTTCAACTCCCTGAGGAGCATAGGTCTTCAACAGACACTCTTTCAACTCCCTGACTAGCATAGGTCTTCAACAGACACTCTTTCAACTCCCTGACTAGCATAGGTCTTCAACAGACACTCTTTCAACTCCCTGAGGAGCATAGGTCTTCAACAGACACTCTTTCAACTCTCTGAGGAGCATAGGTCTTCAACAGACACTCTTTCACTCCCTGACTAGCATAGGTCTTCAACAGACACTCTTTCAACTCCCTGACTAGCATAGGTCTTCAACAGACACTCTTTCAACTCTCTGAGGAGCATAGGTCTTCAACAGACACTCTTTCAACTCCCTGACTAGCATAGGTCTTCACAGACACTCTTTCAACTCCCTGAGGAGCACAGGTCTTCAACAGACACTCTTTCAACTCCCTGAGGAGCATAGGTCTTCAACAGACACTCTTTCAACTCTCTGAGGAGCATAGGTCTTCAACAGACACTCTTTCAACTCCCTGAGGAGCATAGGTCTTCAACAGACACTCTTTCAACTCTCTGAGGAGCATAGGTCTTCAACAGACACTCTTTCAACTCTCTGAGGAGCATAGGTCTTCAACAGACACTCTTTCAACTCTCTGAGGAGCATAGGTCTTCAACAGACACTCTTTCAACTCCCTGACTAGCATAGGTCTTCAACAGACACTCTTTCAACTCTCTGAGGAGCATAGGTCTTCAACAGACACTCTTCAACTCCCTGACTAGCATAGGTCTTCAACAGACACTCTTTCAACTCCCTGACTAGCATAGGTCTTCAACAGACACTCTTTCAACTCTCTGAGGAGCATAGGTCTTCAACAGACACTCTTCAACTCCTGAGGAGCATAGGTCTTCAACAGACACTCTTTCAACTCCCTGAGGAGCATAGGTCTTCAACAGACACTCTGTCAACTCTCTGAGGAGCATAGCTCTTCAACAGACACTCTTTCAACTCCCTGAGGAGCATAGGTCTTCAACAGACACTCTTTCAACTCTCTGAGGAGCATAGCTCTTCAACAGACACTCTTTCAACTCCCTGAGGAGCATAGGTCTTCAACAGACACTCTTTCAACTCCCTGAGGAGCATAGGTCTTCAACAACACTCTTTCAACTCTCTGAGGAGCATAGCTCTTCAACAGACACTCTTTCAACTCCCTGAGGAGCATAGGTCTTCAACAGACACTCTTTCAACTCTCTGAGGAGCATAGCTCTTCAACAGACACTCTTCAACTCCCTGAGGAGCATAGGTCTTCAACAGACACTCTTTCAACTCTCTGAGGAGCATAGGTCTTCAACAACACTCTTTCAACTCTCTGAGGAGCATAGCTCTTCAACAAACACTCTTTCAACTCTCTGAGGAGCATAGGTCTTCAACAGACACTCTTTCAACTCTCTGAGGAGCATAGGTCTTCAACAGACACTCTTTCAACTCTCTGAGGAGCATAGGTCTTCAACAGACACTCTTTCAACTCCCTGAGGAGCATAGGTCTTCAACAAACACTTTCAACTCCCTGACTAGCATAGGTCTTCAACAGACACTCTTTCAACTCCCTGACTAGCATAGGTCTTCAACAGACACTCTTTCAACTCCCTGACTAGCATAGGTCTTCAACAGACACTCTTTCAACTCCCTGAGGAGCATAGGTCTTCAACAGACATTCTTTCAACTCTCTGAGGAGCATAGGTCTTCAACAGACACTCTTTCAACTCCCTGAGGAGCATAGGTCTTCAACAGACACTCTTTCAACTCCCTGACTAGCATAGGTCTTCAACAGACACTCTTTCAACTCCCTGACTAGCATAGGTCTTCAACAGACATTCTTTCAACTCTCTGAGGAGCATAGCTCTTCAACAGACACTCTTTCAACTCTCTGAGGAGCATAGGTCTTCAACAGACACTCTTTCAACTCCCTGAGGAGCATAGGTCTTCAACAGACACTCTTTCAACTCTCTGAGGAGCATAGCTCTTCAACAGACACTCTTTCAACTCTCTGAGGAGCATAGGTCTTCAACAGACACTCTTTCAACTCTCTGAGGAGCATAGGTCTTCAACAGACACTCTTTCAACTCCCTGAGGAGCATAGGTCTTCAACAGACACTCTTTCAACTCTCTGAGGAGCATAGGTCTTCAACAGACACTCTTTCAACTCCCTGACTAGCATAGGTCTTCAACAGACACTCTTTCAACTCCCTGACTAGCATAGGTCTTCAACAGACACTCTTTCAACTCTCTGAGGAGCATAGGTCTTCAACAGACACTCTTTCAACTCCCTGACTAGCATAGGTCTTCAACAGACACTCTTCAACTCCCTGAGGAGCACAGGTCTTCAACAGACACTCTTTCAACTCCCTGAGGAGCATAGGTCTTCAACAGACACTCTTTCAACTCTCTGAGGAGCATAGGTCTTCAACAGACACTCTTTCAACTCCCTGAGGAGCATAGGTCTTCAACAGACACTCTTTCAACTCTCTGAGGAGCATAGGTCTTCAACAGACACTCTTCAACTCTCTGAGGAGCATAGGTCTTCAACAGACACTCTTCAACTCTCTGAGGAGCATAGGTCTTCAACAGACACTCTTTCAACTCCCTGACTAGCATAGGTCTTCAACAGACACTCTTTCAACTCTCTGAGGAGCATAGGTCTTCAACAGACACTCTTTCAACTCCCTGACTAGCATAGGTCTTCAACAGACACTCTTTCAACTCCCTGACTAGCATAGGTCTTCAACAGACACTCTTTCAACTCTCTGAGGAGCATAGGTCTTCAACACACACTCTTTCAACTCTCTGAGGAGCATAGGTCTTCAACAGACACTCTTTCAACTCCCTGAGGAGCATAGGTCTTCAACAGACACTCTTTCAACTCTCTGAGAAGCATAGCTCTTCAACAGACACTCTTTCAACTCCCTGAGGAGCATAGGTCTTCAACAGACACTCTTTCAACTCTCTGAGGAGCATAGCTCTTCAACAGACACTCTTTCAACTCCCTGAGGAGCATAGGTCTTCAACAGACACTCTTTCAACTCCCTGACTAGCATAGGTCTTCAACAGACACTCTTTCAACTCCCTGACTAGCATAGGTCTTCAACAGACACTCTTTCAACTCCCTGACTAGCATAGGTCTTCAACAGACACTCTTTCAACTCCCTGAGGAGCATAGGTCTTCAACAGACATTCTTTCAACTCTCTGAGGAGCATAGGTCTTCAACAGACACTCTTTCAACTCCCTGAGGAGCATAGGTCTTCAACAGACACTCTTTCAACTCCCTGACTAGCATAGGTCTTCAACAGACACTCTTTCAACTCCCTGACTAGCATAGGTCTTCAACAGACATTCTTTCAACTCTCTGAGGAGCATAGCTCTTCAACAGACACTCTTTCAACTCTCTGAGGAGCATAGGTCTTCAACAGACACTCTTTCAACTCCCTGAGGAGCATAGGTCTTCAACAGACACTCTTTCAACTCTCTGAGGAGCATAGCTCTTCAACAGACACTCTTTCAACTCTCTGAGGAGCATAGGTCTTCAACAGACACTCTTTCAACTCTCTGAGGAGCATAGGTCTTCAACAGACACTCTTTCAACTCTCTGAGGAGCATAGGTCTTCAACAGACACTCTTTCAACTCTCTGAGGAGCATAGGTCTTCAACAGACACTCTTTCAACTCTCTGAGGAGCATAGGTCTTCAACAGACACTCTTTCAACTCCCTGAGGAGCATAGGTCTTCAACAGACACTCTTTCAACTCCCTGACTAGCATAGGTCTTCAACAGACATTCTTTCAACTCCCTGACTAGCATAGGTCTTCAACAGACACTCTTTCAACTCCCTGACTAGCATAGGTCTTCAACAGACATTCTTTCAACTCCCTGACTAGCATAGGTCTTCAACAGACATTCTTTCAACTCCCTGACTAGCATAGGTCTTCAACAGACACTCTTTCAACTCCCTGACTAGCATAGGTCTTCAACAGACATTCTTTCAACTCCCTGAGGAGCATAGGGATTCAACATACTCCAAGCCGTTCTGTTTCTCTTAAGATCATTCCATGTCTCAGAACCTGAGTGTACTTGCAGTTAAAGCAATAGGACAACAACAGAAGTGCACACACAAAAACCAGGGAATGAAAGAAAACAAGATGAAAGACTGGCTGTAATTATTCATCCAGTTTGTGTTAGCAAACTTTGATCATTAGGACATCATACCATAAGATTTATACTGTTTTAAACTCACAGTAATATGGTAATGGTAGCCACATATACCACAAACTAGAGGTGTATTCTGCACAATTCAGTGAGAGAGCAGGCGATCTTGCTCATTGATTTTGCTGTCTCAGACAGGTACCAATTGTTACAATATGGTCAAGTGGTTTCTGGGTACGGATCCACAAATGTAGCGACGTGGCACAATCACCAAACACAGTCAGTAATATGTATATCTGTTGGCAGACACAATCATTAGATCACCAAACACAGTCAGTTATATGTATATCTGTTGGCAGACACAATCTTAGATCCCCAAACACAGTCAGTAATATGTATATCTGTTGGCAGACACAATCTTAGATCCCAAACACATTCAGTAATATGTATATCTGTTGGCAGACACAATCATTAGATCACCAAACACAGTCAGTAATATGTATATCTGTTGGCAGACACAATCATTAGATCACCAAACACAGTCAGTAATATGTATATCTGTTGGCAGACAATCTTAGATCCCCAAACACAGTCAGTAATATGTATATCTGTTGACAGACACAATCATTAGATCACCAAACACAGTCAGTAATATGTATATCTGTTGACAGACACAATCATTAGATCACCAAACACAGTCAGTAATATGTATATCTGTTGACAGACACAATCATTAGATCACCAAACACAGTCAGTAATATGTATATCTGTTGGCAGACACAATCATTAGATCACCAAACACAGTCAGTAATATGTATATCTGTTGGCAGACACAATCTTAGATCCCCAAACACATTCAGTAATATGTATATCTGTTGGCAGACACAATCATTAGATCACCAAACACAGTCAGTAATATGTATATCTGTTGGCAGACACAATCATTAGATCAACAAACACAGTCAGTAATATGTATATCTGTTGACAGACACAATCATTAGATCACCAAACACAGTCAGTAATATGTATATCTGTTGGCAGACACAATCATTAGATCACCAAAAACACTCAGTAATATGTATATCTGTTGGCATACAAATCATTAGATCACCAAAACACAGTCAGTAATATGTATATCTGTTGGCAGACACAATGATTAGATCACCAAACACAGTCAGTAATATGTATATCTGTTGGCAGACACAATCTTAGATCCCCAAACACAGTCAGTAATATGTATATCTGTTGACAGACACAATCTTAGATCCCCAAACACAGTCAGTAATATGTATATCTGTTGACAGACACAATCTTAGATCCCCAAACACAGTCAGTAATGTGTATATCTGTTGACAGATACAATCATTAGATCCCCAAACAGTCAGTAATATGTATATCTGTTGGCAGACACAATCATTAGATCACCAAACACAGTCAGTAATATGTATATCTGTTGACAGACACAATCATTAGATCACCAAACACAGTCAGTAATATGTATATCTGTTGGCAGACACAATCATTAGATCACCAAAAACACTCAGTAATATGTATATCTGTTGGCAGACACAATCATTAGATCACCAAAAACACAGTCAGTAATATGTATATCTGTTGGCAGACACAATGATTAGATCACCAAACACAGTCAGTAATATGTATATCTGTTGGCAGACACAATCTTAGATCCCCAAACACAGTCAGTAATATGTATATCTGTTGACAGACACAATCTTAGATCCCCAAACACAGTCAGTAATATGTATATCTGTTGGCAGACACAATCTTAGATCCCCAAACACAGTCAGTAATATGTATATCTGTTGGCAGACACAATCATTAGATCACCAAACACAGTCAGTAATATGTATATCTGTTGACAGACACAATCATTAGATCACCAAACACAGTCAGTAATATGTATATCTGTTGACAGACACAATCTTAGATCCCCAAACACAGTCAGTAATATGTATATCTGTTGGCAGACACAATCATTAGATCACCAAACACAGTCAGTAATATGTATATCTGTTGACAGATACAATCATTAGATCCCCAAACAGTCAGTAATATGTATATCTGTTGACAGACACAATCTTAGATCCCCAAACACAGTCAGTAATATGTATATCTGTTGGCAGACACAATCATTAGATCCCCAAACACAGTCAGTAATATGTATATCTGTTGGCAGACACAATCTTAGATCCCAAACACAGTCAGTAATATGTATATTTGTTGGCAGACACAATCTTAGATCCCAAACACAGTCAGTAATATATATATTTGTTGGCAGACACAATCTTAGATCCCCAAACACAGTCAGTAATATGTATATCTGTTGGCAGACACAATCATTAGATCACCAAACACAGTCAGTAATATGTATATCTGTTGACAGACACAATCTTAGATCCCCAAACACAGTCAGTAATGTGTATATCTGTTGACAGATACAATCATTAGATCCCCAAACAGTCAGTAATATGTATATCTGTTGGCAGACACAATCATTAGATCACCAAACACAGTCAGTAATATGTATATCTGTTGACAGACACAATCATTAGATCACCAAACACAGTCAGTAATATGTATATCTGTTGGCAGACACAATCATTAGATCACCAAAAACACTCAGTAATATGTATATCTGTTGGCAGACACAATCATTAGATCACCAAAACACAGTCAGTAATATGTATATCTGTTGGCAGACACAATGATTAGATCACCAAACACAGTCAGTAATATGTATATCTGTTGGCAGACACAATCTTAGATCCCCAAACACAGTCAGTAATATGTATATCTGTTGACAGACACAATCTTAGATCCCCAAACACAGTCAGTAATATGTATATCTGTTGGCAGACACAATCATTAGATCACCAAACACAGTCAGTAATATGTATATCTGTTGACAGATACAATCATTAGATCACCAAACACAGTCAGTAATATGTATATCTGTTGACAGACACAATCTTAGATCCCCAAACACAGTCAGTAATATGTATATCTGTTGGCAGACACAATCATTAGATCACCAAACACAGTCAGTAATATGTATATCTGTTGACAGATACAATCATTAGATCCCAAAACAGTCAGTAATATGTATATCTGTTGACAGACACAATCTTAGATCCCCAAACACAGTCAGTAATATGTATATCTGTTGGCAGACACAATCATTAGATCCCCAAACACAGTCAGTAATATGTATATCTGTTGGCAGACACAATCTTAGATCCCCAAACACAGTCAGTAATATGTATATTTGTTGGCAGACACAATCTTAGATCCCAAACACAGTCAGTAATATATATATTTGTTGGCAGACACAATCTTAGATCCCCAAACACAGTCAGTAATATGTATATCTGTTGGCAGACACAATCATTAGATCACCAAACACAGTTTAGTAATATGTATATCTGTTGGCAGACACAATCATTAGATCACCAAACACAGTCAGTAATATGTATATCTGTTGGCAGACACAATCATTAGATCCCCAAACACAGTCAGTAATATGTATATCTGTTGGCAGACACAATCATTAGATCACCAAACACAGTCAGTAATATGTATATCTGTTGACAGACACAGTCTTAGATCCCAAACACAGTCAGTAATATGTATATCTGTTGGCAGACACAATGATTAGATCACCAAACACAGTCAGTAATATGTATATCTGTTGGCAGACACAATCTTAGATCCCCAAACACACTCAGTAATATGTATATCTGTTGACAGACACAATCTTAGATCCCCAAACACAGTCAGTAATGTGTATATCTGTTGACAGATACAATCATTAGATCCCCAAACAGTCAGTAATATGTATATCTGTTGACAGACACAATCATTAGATCACCAAACACAGTCAGTAATATGTATATCTGTTGACAGACACAATCATTAGATCAACAAACACAGTCAGTAATATGTATATCTGTTGGCAGACACAATCATTAGATCACCAAACACAGTCAGTAATATGTATATCTGTTGGCAGACACAATCATTAGATCACCAAAAACACTCAGTAATATGTATATCTGTTGGCAGACACAATCTTAGATCCCCAAACACAGTCAGTAATATGTATATCTGTTGACAGACACAATCTTAGATCCCCAAACACAGTCAGTAATGTGTATATCTGTTGACAGATACAATCATTAGATCCCCAAACAGTCAGTAATATGTATATCTGTTGACAGACACAATCATTAGATCACCAAACACAGTCAGTAATATGTATATCTGTTGACAGACACAATCATTAGATCACCAAAAACACTCAGTAATATGTATATCTGTTGGCAGACACAATCATTAGATCACCAAACACAGTCAGTAATATGTATATCTGTTGACAGACACAGTCTTAGATCCCCAAACACAGTCAGTAATATGTATATCTGTTGACAGACAAAATCATAGATCCCCAAACACAGTCAGTAATATGTATATCTGTTGGCAGACACAATCATTAGATCACCAAACACAGTCAGTAATATGTATATCTGTTGACAGACACAATCTTAGATCCCCAAACACAGTCAGTAATATGTATATCTGTTGACAGACACAATCATAGATCCCCAAACACAGTCAGTAATATGTATATCTGTTGGCAGACACAATCATAGATATCCAAACACAGTCAGTAATATGTATATCTGTTGACAGACACAATCATAGATCCCCAAACACAGTCAGTAATATGTATATCTGTTGGCAGACACAATCATTAGATCACCAAACACAGTCAGTAATATGTATATCTGTTGACAGACACAATCTTAGATCCCCAAACACAGTCAGTAATATGTATATCTGTTGACAGACACAATCATAGATCCCCAAACACAGTCAGTAATATGTATATCTGTTGACAGACACAATCATAGATCCCCAAACACAGTCAGTAATATGTATATCTGTTGACAGACACAATCATAGATCCCCAAACACAGTCAGTAATATGTATATCTGTTGACAGACACAATCTTAGATCCCCAAACACAGTCAGTAATATGTATATCTGTTGGCAGACACAATCATAGATCCCCAAACACAGTCAGTAATATGTATATCTGTTGACAGACACAATCATAGATCCCCAAACACAGTCAGTAATATGTATATCTGTTGGCAGACACAATCATAGAGCCCCAAACACAGCCACTGTACTCAAGCCTCTAATGTTTGTTTCTTGGTACAACCTTAACAAAGATAGAAATGGCAGGACACAATCACTTATATAGAATTATGGAAAAGTACCAGTCAAATACCTGTGGACAAAGAGATACAGCGAAGATGATGGCGCTGGAAAGAACACACTCAGTGGAAGCCAACTGAAAGTATTGCACAACAGGCTCTTTTTTAGAATCACCAAGGAAAAAGACAAAGAGGAAGACCAAAATATTCTTGGAGAAGATAGATGGAAGCAGAAATGAAGATGATGGGAAGACATGGAATGATCTTAAAAGAATGACAAGAAACAGAATGGCTTGGAAAGTGTTTGTTGAAGACCTATGTTCCACAGGGAGCTGAAAGTGTTTGTTGAAGACCTATGCTCCACAGGGAGCTGAAAGTGTTTGTTGAAGACCTATGCTCCACAGGGAGCTGAAAGTGTTTGTTGAAGACCTATGCTTCACAGGGAGCTGAAAAGTAGAAGAAAGAAGACAAACTTACAACCACTATCCCTCACACACAACCACTGTAGTAAAGCCTGTAATGTTTGTTTCATTCCTTGTACTCAGACCCTTGGCACAGCAGCTTGTCCTCCCTACCACCTGGCAATTGTTGTAGGTGGCCCATCGGCTGAGTTCACCCTCAAAACTGTCAAACTGGCATCCACAAAGTACCTGGACAACCTGCACACTTCAGGTGAGTTCAGAGGTCAAAGTCAGAGGGGAATGGGAGGGGATGAGGGTCATGTGGGTCAAGGTGAAAGTCATGGCAGGTACAGTTCACAAAATTGGAGATCATGTGGGTCAAGGATAGCACAGAACTTGACACAGTTACAAGATGTGTCATAGCAGGTCACAGGGGTTGTCATTGCTGGTGGTAGCAATTCTCAAGGTTGAACAGTTACAAGATGTGTCATAGCAGGTCACAGGGGTTGTCATTGCTGGTGGTAGCAATTCTCAAGGTTGAACAGTTACAAGATGTGTCATAGCAGGTCACAGGGGTTGTCATTGCTGGTGGTAGCAATTCTCAAGGTTGAACAGTTACAAGATGTGTCATAACAGGTCACAGGGGTTAAAAGTGAGGGTCATTGCTGGTGGTAGCAATTCTCAAGGTTGAACAGTTACAAGATGTGTCATAACAGGTCACAGGGGTTGTCATTGCTGGTGGTAGCAATTCTCAAGGTTGAACAGTTACAAAGATGTGTCATAGCAGGTCACAGGGGTTGTCATTGCTGGTGGTAGCAATTCTCAAGGTTGAACAGTTACAAGATGTGTCATAGCAGGTCACAGGGGTTGTCATTGCTGGTGGTAGCAATTCTCAAGGTTGAACAGTTACAAGATATGTCATAGCAGGTCACAGGGGTTGTCATTGCTGGTGGTAGCAATTCTCAAGGTTGAACAGTTACAAGATGTGTCATAGCAGGTCACAGGGGTTGTCATTGCTGGTGGTAGCAATTCTCAAGGTTGAACAGTTACAAGATGTGTCATAGCAGGTCACAGGGGTTGTCATTGCTGGTGGTAGCAATTTTCAAGGTTGAACAGTTACAAGATGTGTCATAGCAGGTCACAGGGGTTGTCATTGCTGGTGGTAGCAATTCTCAAGGTTGAACAGTTACAAGATGTGTCATAGCAGGTCACAGGGTTGTCATTGCTGGTGGTAGCAATTCTCAAGGTTGAACAGTTACAAGATGTGTCATAGCAGGTCACAGGGGTTGTCATTGCTGGTGGTAGCAATTCTCAAGGTTGAACAGTTACAAGATGTGTCATAGCAGGTCACAGGGGTTGTCATTGCTGGTGGTAGCAATTCTCAAGGTTGAACAGTTACAAGATGTGTCATAGCAGGTCACAGGGTTGTCATTGCTGGTGGTAGCAATTCTCAAGGTTGAACAGTTACAAGATGTGTCATAGCAGGTCACAGGGGTTGTCATTGCTGGTGGTAGCAATTCTCAAGGTTGAACAGTTACAAGATGTGTCATAACAGGTCACAGGGGTTGTCATTGCTGGTGGTAGCAATTCTCAAGGTTGAACAGTTACAAGATGTGTCATAGCAGGTCACAGGGGTTGTCATTGCTGGTGGTAGCAATTTTCAAGGTTGAACAGTTACAAGATGTGTCATAGCAGGTCACAGGGGTTGTCATTGCTGGTGGTAGCAATTCTCAAGGTTGAACAGTTACAAGATGTGTCATAGCAGGTCACAGGGGTTGTCATTGCTGGTGGTAGCAATTCTCAAGGTTGAACAGTTACAAGATGTGTCATAGCAGGTCACAGGGGTTGTCATTGCTGGTGGTAGCAATTCTCAAGGTTGAACAGTTACAAGATGTGTCATAGCAGGTCACAGGGGTTGTCATTGCTGGTGGTAGCAATTCTCAAGGTTGAACAGTTACAAGATGTGTCATAGCAGGTCACAGGGGTTGTCATTGCTGGTGGTAGCAATTCTCAAGGTTGAACAGTTACAAGATGTGTCATAGCAGGTCACAGGGGTTGTCATTGCTGGTGGTAGCAATTCTCAAGGTTGAACAGTTACAAGATGTGTCATAGCAGGTCACAAGGGTTGTCATTGCTGGTGGTAGCAATTCTCAAGGTTGAACAGTTACAAGATGTGTCATAACAGGTCACAGTGGTTACTTGGTGTGTGTGTGATGACATGTCACAGTGGTTACTTGGTGTGTGTGTGATGAAATGTCACAGTGGTTACTTGGTGTGTGTGTGTTTGTGATGACATGTCACAGTGGTTACTTGGTGTGTGTGATGACATATCACAGTGGTTACTTGGTGTGTGTGTGTGATGACATGTCACAGTGGTTACTTGATGTGTGTGATGACATATCACATTGGTTACTTGGTGTGTGTGTGTGATGACATGTCACAGTGGTAACTTGGTGTGTGTGTGATGACATGTCACAGTGGTTACTTGGTGTGTGTGATGACATGTCACAGTGGTTACCTGGTGTGTGTGTGTGTGTGATGACATGTCACAGTGCTTACTTGGTGTGTGTGTGATGACATGTCACAGTGGTTATACTGTCTACATTTGATGTCAGTGAGTCTCTCCATCAACAGCTCTTGTAAGTTTCTCTGTTCTGTTGTTGAAAGCATTGATGCTGTCTGATAGTCAACACCATCTGCTGTAGACTTGAAAGTAATGGCTTGTTCCTATTCTGTGACATACTTGCATTCAAATGTTATTGCTGTATTGCGAGGGAGGAACTCACTTACTGTAGCGGGGACTGGTTGGTTTCGAGGCAAGACTCCGGCTTTCAGATAGAGAGGTTGTGGGTTCAAATCCCGACTGCACTAGTTGGTACTTTTATTTATGATTTCTCTCTGCGGCAACCACCCCTGATCTCAGCAGCGAGGCCCGGCTTGAAACATTAATTACTCATTGACGGAAAAAATATGAGTACCTCCGAAGTCTGAGTTATCTGCTTGTGCGGCGAGGGACCCCTGTGCACATGGCTGCCAGGGAAAAATAGATTAACAGGCAAAATTCAGTTGCTAGTCTCTAGGGACTTCATCAGAGGAAAAGCTGGCGATGGCGAAGAAGAAAAAAAAACTTGCTGTAGCAGAGTAGCTGTTTTCACAAATAGGAAATAAATAACAAAGGCGAAAGAGTTAGAGGACTTACAAGTGAGATACATTAGTCACAGTTATACAGGAATCACAGAGAAATGAAGAGAACCATGGGAAATGGGAGATGATTAAGAAAAGAATGCAAGAATTGGTAACAAGAGGATAAGATGAGATTTTATGAGTAGAGATCCAAGGAGTAAAGAAGGGGCTAGATTAGGGAAGGCCAACTTCTAAGGTATGAGACAGCTAGATGAATGACTGACTTTAAAGGTATGAGACAGCTAGATGAATGACTGACTTTAAAGGTATGAGACAGCTAGATGAATGACTGACTTTAAAGGTATGAGACAGCTAGATGAATGACTGACTTCTAAGGTATGAGACAGCTAGATGAATGACTGACTTCTAAGGTATGAGACAGCTAGATGAATGACTGACTTCTAAGGTATGAGACAGCTAGATGAATGACTGACTTCTAAGGTATGAGACAGCTAGATGAATGACTGACTTCTAAGGTATGAGACAGCTAGATGAATGACTGACTTCTAAGGTATGAGACATCTAGATGAATGACTGACTCTTAGTTCAGGAGTCCCTAGACAAAATATGTGTTTTAGAGACTGTGAAATGTTTAGACGAGGACCAGATAGGTTGCCTGTGGCATGTCTAGTAAGGGCTGACTTGATGTGAGGCAGGATATTTTTCTAGAAGGAACTATGAGTATAGTTGCAGAATTAGGATGCCAGTAAGATATGAGGACCCACACTTTGTGAACAGGAGAATGTGTGTCATTTATAAGGAAGTGATTTCATTTTGGAAATGATGTGGTACACTGACTGGAAGAGCAAGTATGAATTTAGTGAATTGTTCTGATAAGTTTTGATTGAGTGACATTGTGTGATGTGAAATAATAGACTACATTGTGTGATATGAAATAATAGACTTTATTGTGTGATATGAAATAATAGACTTTATTGTGTGATATGAAATAATAGACTTTATTGTGTGATATGAAATAATAGACTACATTGTGTGATGTGAAATAATAGACTACATTGTGTGATATGAAATAATAGACTATATTGTGTGATATGAAATAATAGACTACATTGTGTGATATGAAATAATAGACTTTATTGTGTGATGTGAAATAATAGACTATATTGTGTGATGTGAAATAATAGATTACATTGTGTGATATGAAATAATAGACTACATTGTGTGATATGAAATAATAGACTACATTGTGTGATATGAAATAATAGACTACATTGTGTGATATGAAATAATAGATTACATTGTGTGATATGAAATAATAGACTACATTGTTTGATATGAAATAATATACTATATTGTGTGATGTGAAATAATAGACTATATTGTGTGATGTGAAATAATAGACTACATTGTGTGATATGAAATAATAGACTATATTGTGTGATATGAAATAATAGACTATATTGTGTGATATGAAATGGACTACATTGTGTGATATGAAATAGACTATATTGTGTGATATGAAAAAGACTACATTGTGTGATATGAAATAGACTATATTGTGTGATATGAAAAAGACTACATTGTGTGATGTGAAATAGACTATATTGTGTGATATGAAATAACAGACTACATTGTGTGATATGAAATAATAGACTATATTGTGTGATATGAAATAATAGACTATATTGTGTGATATGAAATAATAGACTACATTGTGTGATATGAAATAATAGACTATATTGTGTGATACGAAATAATAGACTATATTGTGTGATATGAAATATACTATATTGTGTGATATGAAATAATAGACTATATTGTGTGATACGAAATAATAGACTATATTGTGTGATATGAAATAATAGACTATATTGTGTGATATGAAATAATAGACTATATTGTGTGATATGAAATAATAGACTATATTATGTGATATGAAATCGACTCAGAGGTTGGTATCATTTATATGAAGTTAGTGTTCATGTTGGTGTGCTACCTTTCATTGAGGAGAGACTAGACATAGATGAGATCATTATAGATGAGATAGATGATGTCATGAGATTATAGATGAGGTGGATGATGTCATGAGATTTATATATGAGGTGGATGATATCATGAGATTATAGATGAGATGGATGATGTCATGAGATTATAGATGAGGTGAATGATGTCATGAGATTATAGATGAGGTTGATGATGTCATGGGATTATAGGTGAGGTGGATGATGTCATGGGATTATAGATGAGGTGGATGATGTCATGAGATTATAGATGAGGTTGATGATGTCATGGGATTATAGATGAGGTGGATGATGTCATGAGATTACAGGTGAGGTGGATGATGCTAGTTCTTCTGCTAGTTGAATGTTGTCTGTCCCATCTATGGGCCCTACCTCTGCTAGTTGAATGTTGTCTACCCCATCTAGGGCCCTACTTCTGCTAGTTGAATGTCTGTCCCATCTATGGGCCCTACCTCTGCTAGTTGAATGTTGTCTACCCCATCTAGGGCCCTACTTCTGCTAGTTGAATGTTGTCTGCCCCATCTATGGGCCCTACCTCTGCTAGTTTAATGTTGTCTACCCCATCTAGGGCCCTACTTCTGCTAGTTGAATGTTGTCTGTCCCATCTATGGGCCCTACCTCTGCTAGTTGAATGTTGTCTGTCCCATCTAGGGGCCCTACTTCTGCTAGTTGAATGTTGTCTGTCCCATCTATGGGCCCTACCTCTGCTAGTTGAATGTTGTCTGTCCCATCTAGGGGCCCTACTTCTGCTAGTTGAATGTTGTCTGCCCCATCTATGGGCCCTACCTCTGCTAGTTGAATGTTGTCTGTCCCATCTAGGGGCCCTACCTCTGCTAGTTGAATGTTGTCTGTCCCATCTAGGGGCCCTACTTCTGCTAGTTGAATGTTGTCTGCCCCATCTAGGGGCCCTACTTCTGCTAGTTGAATGTTGTCTGTCCCATCTAGGGGCCCTACTTCTGCTAGTTGAATGTTGTCTGCCCCATCTATGGGCCCTACCTCTGCTAGTTGAATGTTGTCTGTCCCATCTAGGGGTCCTACTTCTGCTAGTTGAATGTTGTCTGTCCCATCTAGGGGCCCTACTTCTGCTAGTTGAATGTTGTCTGTCCCATCTAGGGCCCTACTTCTGCTAGTTGAATGTTGTCTGTCCCATCTAGGGGCCCTACTTCTGCTAGTTGAATGTTGTCTGTCCCATCTAGGGCCCTACTTCTGCTAGTTGAATGTTGTCTGTCCCATCTAGGGGCCCTACTTCTGCTAGTTGAATGTTGTCTGTCCCATCTAGGGGCCCTACTTCTGCTAGTTGAATGTTGTCTGTCCCATCTAGGGGCCCTACTTCTGCTAGTTGAATGTTGTCTGTCCCATCTAGGGGCCCTACTTCTGCTAGTTGAATGTTGTCTGTCCCATCTAGGGACCCTACTTCTGCTAGTTGAATGTTGTCTACCCCATCTAGGGCCCTACTTCTGCTAGTTGAATGTTGTCTACCCCATCTAGGGCCCTACTTCTGCTAGTTGAATGTTGTCTACCCCATCTAGGGCCCTACTTCTGCTAGTTGAATGTTGTCTACCCCATCTAGGGCCCTACTTCTGCTAGTTGAATGTTGTCTGTCCCATCTAGGGACCCTATTTCTGCTAGTTGAATGTTGTCTACCCCATCTAGGGCCCTACTTCTGCTAGTTGAATGTTGTCTACCCCATCTAGGGGCCCTACTTCTGCTAGTTGAATGTTGTCTGTCCCACCTAGGGGCCCTACTTCTGCTAGTTGAATGTTGTCTGTCCCATCTAGGGCCCTACTTCTGCTAGTTGAATGTTGTCTGTCCCATCTATGGGCCCTACCTCTGCTAGTTGAATGTTGTCTGTCCCATCTAGGGCCCTACTTCTGCTAGTTGAATGTTGTCTGTCCCATCTAGGGGCCCTACTTCTGCTAGTTGAATGTTGTCTGCCCCATCTAGGGCCCTACTTCTGCTAGTTGAATGTTGTCTGTCCCATCTAGGGGTCCTACTTCTGCTAGTTGAATGTTGTCTGTCCCATCTAGGGGCCCTACTTCTGCTAGTTGAATGTTGTCTGTCCCATCTAGGGCCCTACTTCTGCTAGTTGAATGTTGTCTGTCCCATCTAGGGGCCCTACTTCTGCTAGTTGAATGTTGTCTGTCCCATCTAGGGGCCCTACTTCTGCTAGTTGAATGTTGTCTGTCCCATCTAGGGGTCCTACTTCTGCTAGTTGAATGTTGTCTGTCCATCTAGGGGCCCTACTTCTGCTAGTTGAATGTTGTCTGTCCCATCTAGGGCCCTACTTCTGCTAGTTGAATGTTGTCTGTCCTATCTAGGGACCCTACTTCTGCTAGTTGAATGTTGTCTGTCCCATCTAGGGACCCTACTTCTGCTAGTTGAATGTTGTCTACCCCATCTAGGGGCCCTATTTCTGCTAGTTGAATGTTGTCTACCCCATCTAGGGCCCTACTTCTGCTAGTTGAATGTTGTCTACCCCATCTAGGGGCCCTACTTCTGCTAGTTGAATGTTGTCTGTCCCACCTAGGGGCCCTACTTCTGCTAGTTGAATGTTGTCTGTCCCATCTAGGGGCCCTACTTCTGCTAGTTGAATGTTGTCTGTCCCATCTAGGGGTCCTACTTCTGCTAGTTGAATGTTGTCTGTCCCATCTAGGGGCCCTACTTCTGCTAGTTGAATGTTGTCTGTCCCATCTAGGGCCCTACTTCTGCTACTTGAATGTTGTCTGTCTCACCTAGGGGCCCTACTTCTGCTAGTTGAATGTTGTCTGTCCCATCTAGGGCCCTACTTCTGCTAGTTGAATGTTGTCTGTCCCATCTATGGGCCCTACCTCTGCTAGTTGAATGTTGTCTGTCCCATCTAGGGCCCTACTTCTGCTAGTTGAATGTTGTCTGTCGCATCTAGGGGCCCTACTTCTGCTAGTTGAATGTTGTCTGCCCCATCTAGGGGCCCTACTTCTGCTAGTTGAATGTTGCCTGTCCCATCTAGGGGTCCTACTTCTGCTAGTTGAATGTTGTCTGTCCCATCTAGGGGCCCTACTTCTGCTAGTTGAATGTTGTCTGTCCCATCTAGGGCCCTACTTCTGCTAGTTGAATGTTGTCTGTCCCATCTAGGGGCCCTACTTCTGCTAGTTGAATGTTGTCTGTCCCATCTAGGGCCCTACTTCTGCTAGTTGAATGTTGTCTGTCCCATCTAGGGACCCTACTTCTGCTAGTTGAATGTTGTCTACCCCATCTAGGGACCCTACTTCTGCTAGTTGAATGTTGTCTGTCCCATCTAGGGGCCCTACTTCTGCTAGTTGAATGTTGTCTGTCCCATCTAGGGGTCCTACTTCTGCTAGTTGAATGTTGTCTGTCCCATCTAGGGGCCCTACTTCTGCTAGCTGAATGTTGTCTGTTCCATCTAGGGCCCTACTTCTGCTAGTTGAATGTTGTCTGTCCCATCTAGGGGCCCTACTTCTGCTAGTTGAATGTTGTCTGTCCCATCTAGGGACCCTACTTCTGCTAGTTGAATGTTGTCTACCCCATCTAGGGGCCTTACTTCTGCTAGTTGAATGTTGTTTGTCCATCTAGGGGCCTACTTCTGCTAGCTGAATGTTGTCTGTCCCATTTAGGGACCCTACTTCTGCTAGTTGAATGTTGTCTGTCCCATCTAGGGGCCCTACTTCTGCTAGTTTAATGTTGTCTGTCCTATCTAGGGACCCTACTTCTGCTAGTTGAATGTTGTCTGTCCCATCTAGGGACCCTACTTCTGCTAGTTGAATGTTGTCTACCCCATCTAGGGGCCCTATTTCTGCTAGTTGAATGTTGTCTACCCCATCTAGGGCCCTACTTCTGCTAGTTGAATGTTGTCTACCCCATATAGGGGCCCTACTTCTGCTAGTTGAATGTTGTCTGTCCCACCTAGGGGCCCTACTTCTGCTAGTTGAATGTTGTCTGCCCCATCTAGGGGCCCTACTTCTGCTAGTTGAATGTTGTCTGTCCCATCTAGGGGTCCTACTTCTGCTAGTTGAATGTTGTCTACCCCATCTAGGGCCCTACTTCTGCTAGTTGAATGTTGTCTACCCCATCTAGGGCCCTACTTCTGCTAGTTGAATGTTGTCTACCCCATCTAGGGCCCTACTTCTGCTAGTTGAATGTTGTCTACCCCATCTAGGGGCCCTACTTCTGCTAGTTGAATGTTGTGTTTCCCACCTAGGGGCCCTACTTCTGCTAGTTGAATGTTATCTGTCCCATCTAGGGCCCTACTACTGCTAGTTGAATGTTGTCTGTCCCATCTATGGGCCCTACCTCTGCTAGTTGAATGTTGTCTGTCCCATCTAGGGCCCTACTTCTGCTAGTTGAATGTTGTCTGTCCCTTCTAGGGGCCCTACTTCTGCTAGTTGAATGTTGTCTGCCCCATCTAGGGGCCCTACTTCTGCTAGTTGAATGTTGTCTGTCCCATCTAGGGGTCCTATTTCTGCTAGTTGAATGTTGTCTGTCCCATTTAGGGACCCTACTTCTGCTAGTTGAACGTTGTCTGTCCCATCTAGGGCCCTACTTCTGCTAGTTGAATGTTGTTTGTCCATCTAGGGGCCCTACTTCTGCTAGTTTAATGTTGTCTGTCCTATCTAGGGACCCTACTTCTGCTAGTTGAATGTTGTCTGTCCCATCTAGGGACCCTACTTCTGCTAGTTGAATGTTGTCTACCCCATCTAGGGGCCCTACTTCTGCTTGTTGAATGTTGTCTACCCCATCTAGGGGCCCTACTTCTGCTAGTTGAATGTTGTCTGTCCCACCTAGGGGCCCTACTTCTGCTAGTTGAATGTTGTCTGCCCCATCTAGGGGCCCTACTTCTGCTAGTTGAATGTTGTCTGTCCCATCTAGGGACCCTACTTCTGCTAGTTGAATGTTGTCTGTCCCATCTAGGGGCCCTACTTCTGCTAGTTGAATGTTGTCTTTCCCATCTAGGGCCCTACTTCTGCTAGTTGAATGTTGTCTGTCCCATCTAGGGGCCCTACTTCTGCTAGTTGAATGTTGTCTGTCCCATCTAGGGCCCTACTTCTGCTAGTTGAATGTTGTCTGTCCCATCTAGGGACCCTACTTCTGCTAGTTGAATGTTGTCTACCCCATCTAGGGACCCTACTTCTGCTAGTTGAATGTTGTCTGTCCCATCTAGGGACCCTACTTCTGCTAGTTGAATGTTATCTGTCTCATCTAGGGACCCTACTTCTGCTAGTTGAATGTTATCTGTCTCATCTAGGGACCCTACTTCTGCTAGTTGAATGTTGTCTACCCCATCTAGGGACCCTACTTCTGCTAGTTGAATGTTGTCTGTCCCATCTAGGGACCCTACTTCTGCTAGTTGAATGTTATCTGTCTCATCTAGGGACCCTACTTCTGCTAGTTGAATGTTATCTGTCTCATCTAGGGACCCTACTTCTGCTAGTTGAATGTTGTCTACCCCATCTAGGGACCCTACTTCTGCTAGTTGAATGTTGTCTGTCCCATCTAGGGACCCTACTTCTGCTAGTTGAATGTTATCTGTCTCATCTAGGGACCCTACTTCTGCTAGTTGAATGTTGTGTACCCCATCCTGGGGCCCTACTTCTGTTAGTGTTGTTTGCCCCAATTAGGGCCCTACTTCTGCTAGTTGAATGTTGTGTAGCCCAACTAGGGGATGCTCATAGACAGATTATGTTCCCAGTTAAAGGGAAGTGGTACTAGATGGCCTTGTATGTACTGACCAGGGTTTGCTTGAATTGAGAGCTCTTCAACTCAGAATAATAATGGTTCATTCAACTGTTGAACTTGACCTGATAACAGACTGTAAACATTCTGACAAAGTTGATGGTGAGATTGTAGGCTAAGACATCCAGGTTTCAGGGGTCCCCCAGCACTGGTGTCCCTCACCGCATAGGCAGATAACTCCTTGGAGGTACTAATATTTTTTCCATCGATGAGTAATTCATATTTCAGGCCAGGTCTCACTGCTCAGACCAAGGGTGGTTGCTGCAGAGACGTATCACAAATAAAATCTGAACTGGTGCATCCAACTCTCAACTTATCTGTCTTGAGACTGGCATTTTGCCTCAAGACCAAACAGTCTCCATTAGAATAAATGAAAGAGATGTAACATTACCTGACATGCAAGTTTGATAGTCTGTGGTGTAGTTGCTTTAAAATACAATCGCTGTACAGAGACCAGAACTCATATCTGACAGAGATGTTAATCTTCTTCTTTCCTTCCTCATCTGCCTTTCAGCATCGAGGAGAGACATATAATCTGTGGCCTTTTGCTCTTCTGTTTGCCTTTGTTGCTGTTATGTTTCCTAATGCTTCTAATGTTCCATCGATCCATCTTTTTTGTGGTCGACCCTTGGGTCTGGTATTCTCACAACGTTTATTGAGCGCTTGTTGTGTTATTTTGATTACCTGCCTTGTCACGTAGCCAAACCATTTAATCTGTTGTTTCTTTATATATTCTATGGCGGGGGCTATTCCTAGCTTTTTTCTCAGTTCTTTATTTCTTATCTTATCTCTCAGACTGTTTCCTGTCATTCTCTGACACATTTAATTTCAGTAGAGGTTATTTTTCTTATTGTTCTTGCATCTAGGGTCCAGGTCTGGCATTGGTAGGACAACGTTGGGATGAAGATTGTATTGTAGAGTGCCTGTTTTGCCTCCAGAGTTATTTCCTTGTTGGACAATAGTGGTGATAGCTGTCCAATGATTTGACAAGCTTTGTTGCATCTTGAGTCTATCTCTGCTGTTTGTGAATGGTTTGTCAGAGATGTTAATGTTGCAGGAAATGAGCATGGACGAGCATTCCGTGACCTGGAGCTGGAAAAACAAATATTTCAACTGAGTCAACAGATGGGCATTGGGGCTCAGTTTGGGGGCAAATATTTCTGTCATGATGTGAGAGTGGTGCGGCTGCCTCGTCACGGTGCCTCCTGCCCTGTGGGCATTGGTGTGTCTTGTTCTGCCGACCGACAGGTAGGGAACACTGTCCACACTTCATGTGAAAATGACTGAGTATTGATGAGGCCTGTTAGCTTATTCTGGACCAAAATAAACATGTTTTGTTTAGTCTGCCTGATGAGACCCTACATAGTCTATCATCATTTTCTGTGCTGCTTCACTTCTTGTTTGCGTTAGATGTTCTCCTAAGATAGACAACAGATACAACCCATTCAGTGGATCCATATCTACACAGATGAGTCTACAGATGTCAGAAATAAAAAACAAGGGGGGAGGGGGAGAAATCTATATAAAATACAGAAATGGAAGAGGGGAGAAATCTATATAAAATACAGAAATGGTAGAGGGGAGAAATCTATATAAAATACAGAAATGGTAGAGGGGGGAAATCTATATAAAATACAGAAATGGTAGAGGGGAGAAATCTAAATAAAATACAGAAATGGAAGAGGGGAGAAATCTATATAAAATACAGAAATGGTAGAGGGGAGAAATCTATATAAAATACAGAAATGGTAGAGGGGAGAAATCTATATAAAATACAGAAATGGTAGAGGGGAGAAATCTATATAAAATACAGAAATGGTAGAGGGGGAAATCTATATAAATACAGAAATGGAAGAGGGGAGAAATCTATATAAAATACAGAAATGGTAGAGGGGGGAAATCTAAATAAAATACAGAAATGGAAGAGGGGAGAAATCTAAATAAAATACAGAAATGGAAGAGGGAAGAAATCTATATATAAAATACAGAAATGGAAGAGGGGGAAATCTATATAAAATACAGAAATGGTAGAGGGGAGAAATCTAAATAAAATACAGAAATGGTAGAGGGGGGAAATCTATATAAAATACAGAAATGGAAGAGGGGAGAAATCTATATAAAATACAGAAATGGAAGAGGGGGGAAAGTAAATCTATATAAAATACAGAAATGGAAGAGGGGAGAAATCTAAATAAAATACAGAAATGGTTGAGGGAGGAAATCTATATAAAATACAGAAATGGAAGAGGGGAGAAATCTAAATAAAATACAGAAATGGTAGAGGGGAGAAATCTAAATAAAATACAGAAATGGTAGAGGGGGAAATCTATATAAAATACAGAAATGGAAGAGGGGAGAAATCTATATAAAATACAGAAATGGAAGAGGGGGGAAAGTAAATCTAAATAAAATACAGAAATGGAAGAGGGGGAAAGTAAATCTAAATAAAATACAGAAATGGAAGAAGGGGAAAGTAAATCTATATAAAATACAGAAATGGAAGAGGGGAGAAATCTAAATAAAATACAGAAATGGAAGAGGGGGAAAGTAAATCTATATAAAATACAGAAATGGAAGAGGGGGGAAAGTAAATCTAAATAAAATACAGAAATGGAAGAGGGGGGAAAGTAAATCTAAATAAAATACAGAAATGGAAGAGGGAAGAAATCTATATATAAAATACAGAAATGGAAGAGGGGGAAATCTATATAAAATACAGAAATGGTAGAGGGGGAAATCTATATAAAATACAGAAATGGTAGAGGGGGGAAATCTATTTAAAATACAGAAATGGAAGAGGGGGGAAAGTAAATCTAAATAAAATACAGAAATGGAAGAGGGGAGAAATCTAAATAAAATACAGAAATGGAAGAGGGGGAAAGTAAATCTAAATAAAATACAGAAATGGAAGAGGGGAGAAATCTAAATAAAATACAGAAATGGAAGAGGGGGGAAAGTAAATCTATATAAAATACAGAAATGGAAGAGGGGGAAAGTAAATCTAAATAAAATACAGAAATGGAAGAGGGGAGAAATCTAAATAAAATACAGAAATGGAAGAGGGGAGAAATCTATATAAAATACAGAAATGGAAGAGGGGGGAAAGTAAATCTATATAAAATACAGAAATGGAAGAGGGGGGAAAGTAAATCTAAATAAAATACAGAAATGGAAGAGGGGAGAAATCTATATAAAATACAGAAATGGAAGAGGGGGGAAAGTAAATCTAAATAAAATACAGAAATGGAAGAGGGGAGAAATCTATATAAAATACAGAAATGGAAGAGGGGGGAAAGTAAATCTATATAAAATACAGAAATGGAAGAGGGGGGAAAGTAAATCTATATAAAATACAGAAATGGTAGAGGGGGAAATCTATATAAAATACAGAAATGGAAGAGGGGGGAAAGTAAATCTATATAAAATACAGAAATGGAAGAGGGGGGAAAGTAAATCTATATAAAATACAGAAATGGAAGAGGGGGAAAGTAAATCTAAATAAAATTCAGAAATGGAAGAGGGGGGAAAGTAAATCTATATAAAATACAGAAATGGAAGGGGGGGAAAGTAAATCTATATAAAATACAGAAATGGAAGAGGGGGGAAAGTAAATCTATATATAAAATACAGAAATGGAAGAGGGGGAAAGTAAATCTATATAAAATACAGAAATGGAAGAGGGGGAAAGTAAATCTATATAAAATACAGAAATGGAAGACAGACCAAAAGGCTTTTACAACAAGCAGAATAACCTCAGATCAGTAGTGCTACATGAAGTCATCAACAAACTCAAAATAGAAAACAAAGAAACTAAGACCATCATGTGAAACAAATGTAGAACAAACTGGAAGCAAAAGCTACAAATAGATGACATGCAGGATCCCAAACACCAGTTGCGTGACATGCCTGGACCTTCGTGTGAAACAAATGTAGAACAAACTGGAAGCAAAAGCTACAAATAGATGACATGCAGGATCCCAAACACCAGTTGCGTGACATGCCTGGACCTTCATGTGAAACAAATGTAGAACAAACTGGAAGCAAAAGCTACAAATAGATGACATGCAGGATCCCAAACACCAGTTGTGTGACATGCCTGGACCTTCATGTGAAACAAATGTAGAACAAACTGGAAGCAAAAGCTACAAATAGATGACATGCAGGATCCCAAACACCAGTTGTGTGACATGCCTGGACCTTCATGTGAAACAAATGTAGAACAAACTGGAAGCAAAATCTACTAATAGATGACATGTAGGATCCCAAACAACAGTTGCGTGACATGCCTGGACCTTCGTGTGAAACAATTGTAGAACAAACTGGAAGCAAAAGCTACTAATAGATGACATGCAGGATCCCAAACACCAGTTGCGTGACATGCCTGGACCTTCGTGTGAAACAATTGTAGAACAAACTGGAAGCAAAAGCTACAAATAGATGACATGCAGGATCCCAAACACCAGTTGTGTGACATGCCTGGACCTTCATGTGAAACAAATGTAGAACAAACTGGAAGCAAAAGCTACAAATAGATGACATGCAGGATCCCAAACACCAGTTGTGTGACATGCCTGGACTTTCATGTGAAACAAATGTAGAACAAACTGGAAGCAAAAGCTACAAATAAATGACATGCAGGATCCCAAACACCAGTTGCGTGACATGCCTGGACCTTCGTGTGAAACAAATGTAGAACAAACTGGAAGTAAAAGCTACAAATAGATGACATGCAGGATCCCAAACACCAGTTGTGTGACATGCCTGGACCTTCGTGTGAAACAAATGCAAAACAAACTGGAAGCAAAAGCTACTAATAGATGACATGCAGGATCCCAAACACCAGTTGTGTGACATGCCTGGACCTTCGTGTGAAACAGGTGGTGAATGTAGAACAACTGGAGACACCTTTGCTGTCTAGGATAACCCACTCTGATGAATGCCACTGTGAAGGTGAAGTCCTGACCCCAGAACACATTCATTTGTGTAACATCAATGCTGAACTGGGATGTCAAATCTGGCCCAATGCCATAGACATACAACCTGGCCCAATGCCATAGACATACAACCTGGCCCAATGGCATAGATGACATACAACCTGGCCCAATGCCATAGACATACAACCTTGCCCAATGCCATAGACATACAACCTGGCCCAATGGCATAGATGACATACAACCTGGCCCAATGCCATAGACATACAACCTGGCCCAATGGCATAGATGACATACAACCTGGCCCAATGCCATAGATGACATACAACCTGGCCTAATGCCATAGACATACATCAAAAACTTTGGGGACAATATGAGGACCTGGACAGAACAGCAAACTTTGTCATGGCAACTGAGGTTAAGATATAGCATGGCCTAAAGTTTCTCAAACACAGAGAGAAAGACTTTCATGTGCCCTTGTGTGGTGTTGGTGTTTCTGTTATGCTTACTCTGTGCCACTTGATGGTTTTGATGTACTTGTATTGTTGCTGAGCTGCTTTTTATCATGTCTGTGATGTCTTCCTGTGCCATTTCATGGTGTTGATGGACCTGTGATGTCTTCATGTGCCATTTCATGGTGTTGATGTACCGACCTGTGATGTTTTCCTGTGCCATTTCATGCTGTTGATGTACCTGTGATGATGTTTTCTCTGTGCCTCTCTGTCATGATTTTGATGTACCTGCGATGATGTTTTCCCTGTGTCTCTCTGTCATGATTTTGATGTACCTGTGATGATGTTTTCCCTGTGCCTCTCTGTCATGATTTTGATGTACCTGCGATGATGTTTTCCCTGTGCCTCTCCATCATGATTTTGATGTACCTGCGATGATGTTTTCCCTGTGCCTCTCCATCATGATTTTGATGTACCTGTGATGATGTTTTCCCTGTGCCTGTCCATCATGATTTGGATGTACCTCTGAAAAAATCATGATTTTGATGTACCTATAAAAGGGAGCTCCTAAAAAACATCAGAAAGAAACAATCAACATTTTTCGGGCACATCATGAGAAGAGGAAAATTGGAATACTTAGTTACAACTGGCAAAATAAAAGGAAAGAGATATCGCAGACGACAAAGAGAAAATACTGGATAGCTTGGTGTCAAGCATGGAAAACAGTCAACAACAGAACTGATACGATGCACTGTAGATAGAAGATTGTGGAAGGACATGATCGCCTAGGCCAACCAGTATGGCACATGATGATGATGTTTTCCCTGTGCCTCTCTGTCATGATTTTGATTTACCTGTGATGATGTTTTCCTTGTGCCTGTCCATCATGGTGCCATGTTTTCCCTGAGTTTAGATTCTGGGCAAGATAACAGAGGATGGTGTGTTTCTGGAGCAGCTGGAGACGAACCCTGGCCAGTACCTGCCTGATGTGGAGGACAAGCACTTGGGAGGGGAGGTGGTGAATGTAAGTGAAGGGAAGGATGTGGTGAATGTAAGAGAGGGGATAGGGGAGGTGAATGTAAGTGACGGGAAGGATGTGGTGAATGTAAGAGAGGGGATGAAGGTGATGAATGTAAGTGAGGTGGAGAATGTAAGTGAGGGGATGAAGGTGGTGAATGTAAGTGAGGTGGAGGAGGTGGTGAATGTAAGTGAGGGGGATGAAGGTGGTGAATGTAAGTGAGGTGGAGGAGGTGGTGAATGTAAGTGAGGGGATGAAGGTGGTGAATATAAGTGAGGGGATGGAGGTGGTGAATGTAAGTGAGGAGAAGGAGGTGGTGAATATAAGTGAGGGGATGGAGGTGGTGAATGTAAGTGAGGAGAAGGAGGTGGTGAATATAAGTGAGGGGATGGAGGTGGTGAATATAAGTGAGGTGGAGGAGGTGGTGGTGAATGTAAGTGAGGGGGAATGAGATGGTGAATGTAAGTGAGGGGATGGGGGTGGTGAATGTAAGTGAGGGGATGAAGGTGGTGAATGTAAGTGAGGTGGAGGAGGTGGTAAATGTAAGTGAGGGGATGAAGGTGGTGAATGTAAGTGAGGGGATGAAGGTGGTGAATGTAAGTGAGGTGGAGGAAGTGGTGAATGTAAGTGAGGGGAAGGAGGTGGTGAATGTAAGTGAGGGGATGGAGGTGGTGAATGTAAGTGAGGGGATGGAGGTGGTGGTGAATGTAAGTGAGGGGAAGGAGGTGGTGAATGTAAGTGAGGAGAAGGAGGTGGTGAATATAAGTGAGGGGATGGAGGTGGTGAATGTAAGTGAGGTGGAGGAGGAGGTGGTGGTGAATGTAAGTGAGGGGGAATGAGATGGTGAATGTAAGTGAGGGGATGGGGGTGGTGAATGTAAGTGAGGGAATGAATGTACGTGAGGTGGAGAAGGTGGTGGTGAATGTAAGTGAGGGGGAATGAGATGGTGAATGTAAGTGAGGGGATGGGGGTGGTGAATGTAAATAGGGAATGAATGTAAGTGAGGGGATGGGTGTGGTGAACGTAAGTGAGGGAAGGAGGTGGTGAATGTAAGTGAGGTGGAGGAAGTTGTGAATGTAAGTGAGAGGAAGGAGATGGTGGTGGTGAACTTAAGTTAGTGGAAGGGGTGGTGAAAGTAAGTGAGGGAATGAAGGTAGTGAATGTAAGTGAGGGGAAGGAGGTGGTGAATGTAAGTGAGGGGATGGGAGTGGTGAATGTAAGTGAGGGGAAGGAGATGGTGAATGTAAGTGAGGGGAAGGAGATGGTGAATGTAAGTTAGGGGAAGGAGATGGTGAATGTAAGTGAGGGAAGGAGGTGGTGAATGTAAGTGAGGGGAAGGAGGTGGTGAATGTAAGTTAGGGGAAGGAGATGGTGAACATAAGTGAAGTGGAGGAGGTGGTGAATGTAAGTGAGGGGATGGGGGTGGTGAATGTAAGTGAGGCAATGAAGGTGGTGAATGTGAGGAAATGGGGTAGTGAATGTAAGTGAGGGGATGGGGTGGTGAATGTAAGTGAGGGGATGGGGTGGTGACAATAAGTGAGTGGATGAAGGTGGTGAATGTAAGTGAGGAGATGGTATGGTGAATGGCAGTGAGGGGATGGGGGTGGTGAATGTAGGTGAGGGGATTTAGGTGATGAATGTAAGTGAGGGGATGGGAGTGGTGAATGTAAGTGAGGGAATGAAGGTTGTGAATGTAAGTGAGGGAATGATAGTGGTGAATGTAAGTGAGGGTATGAAGGTGGTGAATGTAAGTATGGGGGTGGTGAATGTAAGTGAGGGAACGGGGGTGGTGAATGTAGCTGAGGGGAATGGGGGTGGTGAATGTAAGTGAGGGGATGGGGGTGGTGAATGTAAGTAAGGAATGAAGGTTGAGAATGTAAGTGAGGGAATGATAGTGGTGAATGTAAGTGAGGGTATGAAGGTGGTGAATGTAAGTATGGGGGTGGGGGTGGTGAATGTAAGTGAGTGTATGAAGGTGGTGAATGTAAGTGAGGGAATGAAGGTGGAGAATGTAAGTGAGGGAATGATAGTGGTGAATGTAAGTGAGGGTATGAAGGTGGTGAATGTAAGTATGGGGATGGGGGTGGTGAATGTAAGTGAGTGTATGAAGGTGGTGAATGTAAGTGAGGAAATGGGTGTGGTGAATGTGAGTGGGGGAATGGGGGTGGTGAATGTAAGTGAGGGGATGGGGGTGGTGAATGTAAGTGAGGGGAAATGAAAATATTTGTGGTGAATGTAAGAAAAGGAGTAGGTAAATGTAAGTATAGCGTGGAGTTTATATGGTGATTATAATTAAAGGCAGGATCCAAGAAAGGAAAGTGAAACATTGGTGACTAATGGGAGGAGAAAAGGTGGTGATTGTAAAGGAAGGAATATAGATTGTGAATGTAAGTGTAGGTTGGAGTAGAGATTGTGAGTGTAAGTGTAGGGTGAAGTAGAGATTGTGAGTGTAATTGTAGAATGGAGTAGAGATTGTCAGTGTAAGTGTAGGGTGAAGTAGAGATTGTGAGTGTAAGTGTAGGGTGAAGTAGAGATTGTCAGTGTAAGTGTAGAGTGAAGTAGAGACTGTGAGTGTAAGTGTAGGGTGAAGTAGATATTGTGGGTGTAAGTGTAGGGTGAAGTAGAGATTGTGAGTGTAAGTGTAGGATGGAGTAGAGATTGTGAATGTAAGTGTAGGGTGAAGTAGAGATTGTGAGTGTAAGTGTAGGGTGGAGTAGAGATTGTGGGTGTAAGTGTAGGGTGAAGTAGAGATTGTGAGTGTAAGTGTAGGGTGAAGTAGAGATTGTGAGTGTAAGTGTAGGGTGGAGTAGAGATTGTGAGTGTAAGTGTAGGGTGAAGTAGAGATTGTGAATGTAAGTGTAGGGTGAAGTAGAGATTGTGGGTGTAAGTGTAGGGTGAAGTAGAGATTGTGAGTGTAAGTGTAGGGGAAGTAGAGATTGTGAGTGTAAGTGTAGGGTGGAGTAGAGATTGTGAGTGTAAGTGTAGGGTGAAGTAGAGATTGTAAGTGTAGGGTGAAGTAGAGATTGTGAGTGTAAGTGTAGGGTGAAGTAGAGATTGTGAGTGTAAGTGTAGGGTGGAGTAGAGATTGTGAGTGTAAGTGTAGGGTGAAGTAGAGATTGTGAATGTAAGTGTAGGGTGAAGTAGAGATTGTGAGTGTATGATAGAGAGAGAGCAGTTAGTTAAGATTGTGATGATGGCAAGTGATAGACAACCATGGCTGGATCCATTGATGTGAAATTGTGCGACTTTCTCCATTTAGGTAAGCATCAACCAGCCAATGAAAGACATTCTGAGCCTGCTGGACAAGTATCCAATTAAAACCAGGCTGAGCTTGACAGGAACTCTCGTCGTAGCTCGGGACATCGCACATGCCAAACTCAAGGAGAAATTAGACAAAGGTGAAGGCTTGCCGCAGTACATCAAGGACCACCCAGTTTACTACGCTGGCCCTGCCAAGACACCCGAGGTGAGTCATCACAACGGCATGATTTACCGTTACCACCATTTTTGTTACCATGAACTTCTGAAGGAGCTTACATCAAGTTTGGGTCCAATATTGTCCAACTGGTATCCCCTGATGACATCAGGGGTGGGGTGAGTTGCAATGTCAAGGAACTTCCTGCCATTAGTACACAGTGATATAAGTATCTATCTGTTGTCTCTTCAGGCTGAAGATGGCCCCCTAGTGTAGGCATTGCAAATACTCTATGTCCTCCAGCAATCTTTATGATGTAGTGTCAGACAGTGCACAGGATGCCCATTGTTGCTCCATACATCTCTGTTCTGAGCAAATTGTTCAATCATGGCAAGGGTGCCTGATGTTGTTGCCTCTCACCTTAGTGTTGTTTCTCTAGGTTGGCCTCTTTTTCTTACACTCTCAGGTTCCCATATAAGGGCCTGCTTTGAGTTTATCTTGTTGTCCCTTCTCATGACATGACCAACATATGACGACCATCTTGTCATTATTGATATTGTTAGCATGAAATAACTATCCTGATGGAGTTCTCTCAGGTTTCTTTACACATAGTTCATGCACTGTTCTACTTGGCTGTTTTATTGACTATTATCTTGGCTGTTATATTGACTATTATCTTGGCTGATATATTGACTATTATCTTGGCTGTTATATTGACTATTATCTTGGCTGTTATATTGACTATTACCTTGGCTGTTATATTGACTATTATCTTGGCTGTTATATTGACTATTATCTTGGCTGTTATATTGACTATTATCTTGGCTGTTATATTGACTATTATCTTGGCTGTTATATTGACTATTATCTTGGCTGTTATATTGACTATTACCTTGGCTGTTATATTGACTATTATCTTGGCTGTTATATTGACTATTATCTTGGCTGTTATATTGACTATTATCTTGGCTGTTATATTGACTATTATCTTGGCTGATATATTGACTATTATCTTGGCTGTTATATTGACTATTATCTTGGCTGTTATATTGACTATTATCTTGGCTGTTTTATTGACTATTATCTTGGCTGTTATATTGACTATTATCTTGGCTGTTATATTGACTATTATCTTGGCTGATATATTGACTATTATCTTGGCTGATATATTGACTATTATCTTGGCTGTTATATTGACTATTATCTTGGCTGTTTTATTGACTATTATCTTGGCTGTTATATTGACTATTATCTTGGCTGTTATATTGACTATTATCTTGGCTGATATATTGACTATTATCTTGGCTGTTATATTGACTATTATCTTGGCTGTTATATTGACTATTATCTTGGCTGATATATTGACTATTATCTTGGCTGTTATATTGACTATTATCTTGGCTGTTATATTGACTATTATCTTGGCTGTTTTATTGACTATTATCTTGGCTGTTATATTGACTATTATCTTGGCTGTTATATTGACTATTATCTTGGCTGTTTTATTGACTATTATCTTGGCTGTTTTATTGACTATTATCTTGGCTGTTTTATTGACTATTATCTTGGCTGTTTTATTGACTATTATCTTGGCTGTTATATTGACTATTATCTTGGCTGTTTTATTGACTATTATCTTGGCTGTTATATTGACTATTATCTTGGCTGTTATATTGACTATTATCTTGGCTGTTATATTGACTATTATCTTGGCTGATATATATATTGACTATTACCTTGGCTGTTATATTGACTATTATCTTGGCTGTTATATTGACTATTATCTTGGCTGTTATATTGACTGTTATCATGGCTGTTATATTGACTATTATCTTGGCTGTTATATTGACTATTATCTTGGCTGTTATATTCACTGTTATCATGGCTGTTATATTGACTATTATCTTGGCTGTTATATTGACTATTATCTTGGCTGTTATATTGACTATTATCTTGGCTGATATATATTGACTATTACCTTGGCTGTTATATTGACTATTATCTTGGCTGTTATATTGACTATTATCTTGGCTGTTATATTGACTATTATTATCTTGGCTGTTATATTGACTATTATCATGGCTGTTATATTGACTATTATCTTGGCTGTTATATTGACTATTATCTTGGCTGTTATATTGACTATTATCTTGGCTGTTATATTGACTATTATCATGGCTGTTATATTGACTATTATCTTGGCTGTTATATTGACTATTATCTTGGCTGTTATATTGACTATTATCTTGGCTGTTATATTGACTATTATCTTGGCTGTTGTCTTGGCTGTTGTCTTGACTGTTGTCTTGCCTGTTATCTTGGCTCTTGTCTTGACTATTATCATGGCTGTTATATTGACTATTATCTTGGCTGTTATATTGACTATTACCTTGGCTGTTATATTGACTATTATCTTGGCTGTTATATTGACTATTATCTTGGCTGTTATATTGACTATTATCTTGGCTGTTATATTGACTATTACCTTGGCTGTTATATTGACTATTATCTTGGCTGTTGTCTTGGCTGTTGTCTTGCCTGTTATCTTGGCTGTTGTCTTGACTGTTGTCTTGGCTGTTGTCTTGACTGTTGTCTTGACTGTTGTCTTGGCTGTTGTCTTGGCTGTTGTCTTGACTGTTGTCTTGGCTGTTGTTCTGGCAGTTCTCTCTCCTGTTGTCTCTGCTGTTGCCCTGGCTGTTTTCTCTCCTGATGTCTCTGCTGTTGCCCTGGCTGTTGTCTCTGCTGTTGTTTTGGCTGTTCTCTCTCCTGTTGTCTCTGCTGTTGTCCTGGCTGTTCTCTCTCCTGTTGTCTCTGCTGCTATCTTGACTATTGTCTTGCCTGTTCTCTCTGCTGTTGTCCTGGCTTTCTCTCTGCTGTTGTCCTGGCTGTTGTCTTGGCAATTGTTTCTGTGGTAGGGAGTGCCTTGTTAAAGTGGGTTATTGGGTTCTGTCTATGTCAACAGGGGTATGCAAGTGGATCATTTGGACCCACGACAGCAGGACGCATGGATTCGTACGTTGCAGAGTTTCAGAAGGCTGGTGGTAGTATGGTTATGTTGGCCAAGGGAAACAGAAGCAAGCAGGTTTGTATTTATGTTTGTTTGCATGGCTAATGAACCAAAACACTTGCTCAACAGAGCCTGCTTCTGATGATCAGATTGCTCCTGTTGCAAAACTCTGTATAAAGAGTTGTTATTGTTCAATAATCTTGTGCTATAATGTTCATGCTTGCAGACTCAAACCTTCTTTGCTGCACACTTGGGGGGGGGGGGGTGCAACAAAGAAGATCTGTCAATCCATGAACTCAGTGTTTGAAAATACTGTTTCTGTGAACACCTTGAGAGAGTTTGTGGGCTTCAAGAGAAGGCTGAAATTAGAGTGTCTTGAGACGGTAAGGATATTAAGATAAGAGAACATTGGAATGTCTTGAGAGAGTAAGGATATTAAGATAAGAGAAACATCGGAATGTCTTTAGAGAGTAAGGACATTAAGATAAGTGAAGATTGGAATGTCTTGTGAGTGTAAGGACATTAAGATAGGAGAAACATTGGAATGTCTTGAGAGAGTAAGGATATTAAGATAAGAGAAACATCAGAATGTCTTGAGAGAGTAAGGATATTAAGATAAGAGAAACATTGGAATATCTTTAGAGAGTAATGATATTTAGATAAGAGAAACATTGGAATGTCTTGTGAGTGTAAGGATATTAAGATAGGAGAAACATTGGAATGTCTTGTGAGTGTAAGGACATTAAGATAAGAGAAACATTGGAATGTCTTGTGAGTGTAAGGACATTAAGATAAGAGAAACATTGGAATGTCTTGAGAGTGTAAGGACATTAATATAAGAGAAACAATGGAGTGTCTTGTGAGTGTAAGGACATTAAGATAAGAGAAACAATGGAGTACGTTATGAGAGAAAGGTTTTGTGTGCAGACCGAGAGATAGGATAGGTGGATCAAGTTGTAAAGTTTGCTGTCATGTTGAACCTTGTGTGAGCAGGTGACGACTGCTTGCAAACAATATGGTGGCTTCTACCTGGGCTCCATTGGTGGACCAGCAGCCATACTTGCCCAGAACTGCATCAAGAAGGTTGATGTCCTGGAATTCCCTGAATTGGGTATGTCCTCTCTCTTTATATCTACACTCATGTCCTCTCTCTTTATATCTACATCCATGTCATCTCTTTATATCTACACCCATGTCCTCTCTCTTTATATATACACACCCATGTCCTCTCTCTTTATATCTACACCCATATCCTCTCCCTTTATATCTACACCAATATCCTCTCTCTTTATATCTACACCAATGTCCTCTCTCTTTATATCTACACCATGACCTCTCTCTTTATATCTACACCCATGTAAAGTAAAAAAAAAAAAAGGTAAAGTACCCCCGTCTCCCCTACACCCATGTCCTCTCTCTTTATATCTACACCCATGTCCTCTCTCTTTGTATCTACACTCATGTCCTCTCTCTTTATATCTACATCCATGTCCTCTCTCTTTATATCTACATCCATGTCCTCTCTCTTTATATCTACATCCATGTCCTCTCTTTATATCTACATCCATGTCCTCTCTCTTTATATCTACATCCATGTCATCTCTCTTTATATCTACACCCATGTCCTCTCTTTTATATATACACACCCATGTCCTCTCTCTTTATATCTACACCCATGCCCTCTCTCTTTATATATACACACCCATGTCCTCTCTCTTTATATCTACACCCATGACCTCTCTCTTTATATCTACACCCATATCCTCTCCCTTTATATCTACACCAATATCCTCTCTCTTTATATCTACACCAATGTCCTCTCTCTTTATATCTACACCCATGACCTCTCTCTTTATATCTACACCCATGTAAAGTAAAAAAAAAAAGGTAAAGTACCCCCGTCTCCCCTACACCCATGTCCTCTCTCTTTATATCTACACCCATGTCCTCTCTCTTTGTATCTACACTCATGTCCTCTCTCTTTATATCTACATCCATGTCCTCTCTCTTTATATCTACATCCATGTCCTCTCTCTTTATATCTACATCCATGTCCTCTCTTTATATCTACATCCATGTCCTCTCTCTTTATATCTACATCCATGTCATCTCTCTTTATATCTACACCCATGTCCTCTCTCTTTATATATACACACCCATGTCCTCTCTCTTTATATCTACACCCATGCCCTCTCTCTTTATATATACACACCCATGTCCTCTCTCTTTATATCTACACCCATATCCTCTCTCTTTATATCTACACCAATATCCTCTCTCTTTATATCTACACCCATGTCCTCTCTTTATATCTACATCCATGTCCTCTCTCTTTATATCTACACCAATGTCATCTCTTTATATCTACACCCATGTCCTCTCTCTTTATATATACACACCCATGTCCTCTCTCTTTATATCTACACCCATATCCTCTCTCTTTATATCTACACCAATATCCTCTCTCTTTATATCTACACCCATGTCCTCTCTTTATATCTACATCCATGTCCTCTCTCTTTATATCTACACCAATGTCCTCTCTCTTTATATCTACACCCATGTCCTCTCTCTTTATATCTACACCAATGTCCTCTCTCTTTATATCTACACCCATGACCTCTCTCTTTATATCTACAGCCATGTAAAGTAAAAAAAAAAAGTAAAGTACCCCCGGCTCCCCTACACCCATGTCCTCTCTCTTTGTATCTACACTCATGTCCTCTCTCTTTATATCTTCATCCATGTCCTCTCTCTTTATATCTACATCCATGTCCTCTCTCTTTATATCTACACCCATGTCCTCTCTTTATATCTACATCCATGTCCTCTCTCTTTATATCTACACCCATGTCCTCTCTCTTTATATCTACATCCATGTCCTCTCTCTTTATATCTACATCCATGTCCTCGCTCTTTATATCTACATCCATGTCCTGTCTCTTTATATGTACATCCATATCCTGTCTCTTTATATCTACATCCATGTCCTCTCTCTCTCTCTCTCTCTCTCTCTCTCTCTATATATATATATATATATATATATATATATTAATGTCCTGTCTCTTTATATCTACATCTATATTCTCTCTATTTATATCTACATCTATGTTGTCTCTATATATCTATATCTATGTTTTGTCTCTTTATATCTTTATCTATGTTCTGTCTCTTTATATCTAAATCTATGTTCTGTCTCTTTATATCTACACCCATGTTCTGTCTCTTTATATCTACATCTATGTTCTTTCTCTTTATATCTACACCCATGTTCTGTCTCTTTATATCTACATCTATGTTCTGTCTCTTTATAGCTACATCTATGTCCTGTCTCTTTATATCTACTTCTATGTCCTGTCTCTTTATATCTATATCCTGTCTCTTTATAAATACATCTGTGTCCTGTCTCTTTATATCTACATCTATGTTCTGTCTCTTTATATAAACATATATAGTATGTCTCTTTATATCTACATCTATGTTCTAATTCTCATAAGTGTATAAGTGTATGTTGTCTTATACTGTTACACATGGTATGTGTTGTCTTTATGTCCACACTTGGTGTGTGCTGTCTTTATATCCACAGATGGTGTGTGCTATTTTTATGTCTATACATAGTGTGTGTTCTATCTTTATGTCCAGCTATGGTGTGTGCTGTCTTTATGTCCAGACATGGTGTGTGCTGTCTTTATGTCCACACCTGGTGTGCTGCCTTTATGTCCACACCTGGTGTGTGCTGTCTTTATGTCCACACATGGTGTGTTTGCTGTCTTTATGTCCACACCTGGTGTGCTGTCTTTATGTCCACACTGGTGTGCTGTCTTTATGTCAACACCTGGTATGCTGTCTTTATGTCCACACCTGGTGTGCTGCCTTTATGTCCACACCTGGTGTGCTGTCTTTATGTCCACACATGGTGTGTGTGCTGTCTTTATGTCCACACCTGGTGGGCTGTCTTTATGTCCACACATGGTGTATGTGTGCTGTCTTTATGTCTACACCTGATGTGCTGTCTTTATGTCCACACCTGGTGTGCTGTCTTTATGTTCACACCTGGTGTGCTGTCTTTATGTCCACACCTGGTGTGTGTGCTGTCTTTATGTCCACACCTGGTGTGTGTGCTGTCTTTATGTCCACACCTGGTGTGCTGTCTTCATGTCCACACCTGGTGTGCTGTCTTCATGTCCACACCTGGTGTGATGTCTTTATGTCCACACATGGTATGTGTGCTGTCTTTATGTCCACACATGGTGTGTGAGCTGTCTTTATGTTCACACCTGGTGTGCTGTCTTTATGTTCACACTGGTGTGCTGTCTTCATGTCCACACCTGGTGTGATGTCTTTATGTCCACACATGGTATGTGTGCTGTCTTTATGTCCACACATGGTGTGTGAGCTGTCTTTATGTTCACACCTGGTGTGCTGTCTTTATGTTCACACCTGGTGTGCTGTCTTTATGTTCACACCTGGTGTGCTTCCTTTATGTCCACACCTATCTATTTGAGTTGATGTTTCTGCAGGAATGGAGGCTGTGTGGAGGGTGGAGGTGGAAAACTTCCCAGCATTCATTGTGGTCGACAACAAGGGCAACGATTTCTTTCAGAAATGGCAGGTGGAGTGAGTGCAGGAATTGAGAGAGGAAAGAACTTGATGCTGGAGTGGTAGGAGTTGAGATAGAAGATGTAGATGATTGAGTGGAAGAGGAATGTATGATGGAGTGAAAGATCATGTTAATAGTAGAAGAGATATCAGTGTATGGAAGTGCAGCATCAATTATTGTATATTTTTAACTATAGATGTATTTGTGTACATGACTCGTCTAGTCTGTATATACTTGAGAATAAAATGTGTGATAAATCTTGTCTAGGCATAAGTTGTTGCTGTTGCTAATGGTGATGACGATTTTGTTGATAAAGCTTAAAAACAATGGCTGAAAATGTATTAAAACAGGAATAAATGATGATTTTAACAGTTCCCTCTTGCTCATTGTTTGTGATGTTTTATGTAATAATGATGAAGTGTGTGATGTTTTATGTGATGTTGATGAAGTGTGTGATGTTTTATATAATAATGATGAAGTGTGTGATGTTTTATGTAATGTTGACGAAGTGTGTGATGTTTTATGTAATGTTGACGAAGTGTTTGATGTTTTATGTAATAATGATGAAGTGTGTGATGCTTTATGTAATAATGATGAAGTGTGTGATGTTTTATGTGATGTTGATTAAGTGTGTGATGTTTTATATAATAATGATGAAGTGTGTGATGTTTTATGTAATAATGATGAAGTGTGTGATGTTTTATATAATATTGATGAAGTGTGTGATGTTTTATGTAATGTTGACGAAGTGTGTGTTGTTTTATGTAATGTTGACGAAGTGTGTGATGTTTTATTCAATGTTGATGAAGTCTGTAGTGTTTTATGTAATGTTGATGAAGTCTGTGATGTTGTATGTAATGTTGATGAAGACTGTAGTGTTTTATGTAATACTGATGAAGTCTGTGATGTTTTATGTGATGATGATGAAGTCTGTGATGTTTTATGTAATGATGATGAAGTCTGTGATGTTTTATGTAATGATGATGAAGTCTGTGATGTTTTATGTAATGATGATGAAGTGTGTGATGTTTTATGTAATGATGATGAAGTATGTGATGTTTTATGTAATGTTGATGAAGTGTGTGATGTTTTATGTAATGATGATGAAGTGTGTGATGTTTTATGTAATGTTCATGATGAAGTGTGTGATGTTTTATGTCATATGATGAAGTGTGTGATGTTTTATGTCATGTTGATGAAGTCTGTGATGTTTTATGTCATAATGATGAAGTGTGTGATGTTTTATGTCATGTTGATGAAGTCTGTGATGTTTTATGTCATGTTGATGAAGTCTGATACTTTGGTGGACATATTATAACAGATGAACAAATCACTAGTGTACCTTTAAGGTAAGAAATGAAAACAATATTGTACCACGAGGTAATGGATAGACAAATTGTTTACCAAGAGTAGGAGATGGACAAATAGTTTACTGTGAGGTAGGAGATGGAGAAATTGTTTACCAAGAGATAGGAGATGGAGAAATTGTTTACTACAAGGTAGGAGATGGAGAAATTGTTTACCAAGAAGTAGGAGATGGACAAATAGTTTACTATGAGGTAGGAGATGGACAAATAGTTTACTGTGAGGTAGGAGATGGAGAAATTGTTTACCAAGAGATAGGAGATGGAGAAATTGTTTACCAAGAGGTAGGAGATGGAGAAATTGTTTACCAAGAGGTAGGAGATGGAGAAATTGTTTACCATGAGGTAGTAGATAGACAAATAGTTTACTATGAGGTAGGAGATGGAGAAATTGTTTACCATGAGGTAGGAGATGGAAAAATAGTTTACTATAAGGTAGGAGATGGAAAAATAGTTTACTATGAGGTAGGAGATGGACAAATAGTTTACTATGAGGTAGGAGATGGAGAAATTGTTTACCATGAGGTAGGAGATGGAGAAATTGTTTGCCATGAGGTAGGAGATGGACAAATAGTTTACTATGAGGTAGGAGATGGACAAATAGTTTACTATGAGGTAGGAGATGGACAAATAGTTTACTATGAGGTAGGAGATGGAGAAATTGTTTACTATGAGGTAGGAGATGGAGAAATTGTTTACCATGAGGTAGGAGATGGACAAATAGTTTGCTATGAGGTAGGAGATGGAGAAATTGTTTACCATGAGGTAGGAGATGAACAAATAGTTTGCTATGAGGTAGGAGATGGACAAATAGTTTACTATGAGGTAGGAGATGGACAAATAGTTTACTATGAGGTAGGAGATAGACAAATAGTTTACTATGAGGTAGGAGATGGACAAATAGTTTACTATGAGGTAGGAGATGGAGAAATTGTTTACTATGAGGTAGGAGATGAACAAATAGTTTACTATGAGGTAGGAGATGGACAAATAGTTTACTATGAGGTAGGAGATGGACAAATAGTTTACTATGAGGTAGGAGATGGACAAATAGTTTACTATGAGGTAGGAGATGGACAAATAGTTTACTATGAGGTAGGAGATGGAGAAATTGTTTACTATGAGGTAGGAGATGAACAAATAGTTTACTATGAGGTAGGAGATGGACAAATAGTTTACTATGAGGTAGGAGATGGAGAAATTGTTTACTATGAGGTAGGAGATGGACAAATAGTTTACTCTGAGGTAGTAGATGGACAAATAGTTTGCTATGAGGTAGGAGATGAACAAATAGTTTGCTATGAGGTAGGAGATGAACAAATAGTTTACTATGAGGTAGGAGATGGACAAATAGTTTACTATGAGGTAGGAGATGAACAAATAGTTTACTATGAGGTAGGAGATAGACAAATAGTTTACTATGAGGTAGGAGATGGAGAAATTGTTTTCTATGAGGTAGGAGATGGAGAAATTGTTTACTATAAGGTAGGAGATGGACAAATAGTTTACTATGAGGTAGGAGATGGACAAATAGTTTACTATGAGGTAGGAGATGGACAAATAGTTTACTATGAGGTAGGAGATGGACAAATAGTTTACTATGAGGTAGGAGATGGAGAAAATGTTTACTATGAGGTAGGAGATGGACAAATAGTTTTTCTATGAGGTAGGAGATGGACAAATAGTTTACTATGAGGTAGGAGATGGACAAATAGTTTACTATGAGGTAGGAGATGGACAAATAGTTTTCCTATGAGGTAGGAGATGAACAAATAGTTTACTATGAGGTAGGAGATGGACAAATAGTTTACTATGAGGTAGGAGATGGACAAATAGTTTACTATGAGGTAGGAGATGGAGAAAATGTTTACTATGAGGTAGGAGATGGACAAATAGTTTACTATGAGGTAGGAGATGGAGAAATAGTTTACTATGAGGTAGGAGATGAACAAATAGTTTACTATGAGGTAGGAGATGAACAAATAGTTTACTATGAGGTAGGAGTTGGACAAATAGTTTACTATGAGGTAGGAGATGGAGAAATTGTTTGCTATGAGGTAGGAGATGGAGAAATTGTTTACCATGAGGTAGGAGATGGAAAAATAGTTTACTATGAGGTAGGAGATGGACAAATAGTTTACTATGAGGTAGGAGATGGAGAAATTGTTTACCATGAGGTAGGAGATGGAGAAATTGTTTACCATGAGGTAGGAGATGGACAAATAGTTTACTATGAGGTAGGAGATGGACAAATAGTTTACTATGAGGTAGGAGATGGACAAATAGTTTACTGTGAGGTAGGAGATGGAGAAATTGTTTACTATGAGGTAGGAGATGGAGAAATTGTTTACCATGAGGTAGGAGATGGACAAATAGTTTACTATGAGGTAGGAGATGGAGAAATAGTTTACTATGAGGTAGGAGATGGAGAAATTGTTTACCATGAGGTAGGAGATGGACAAATAGTTTGCTATGAGGTAGGAGATGGAGAAATTGTTTACCATGAGGTAGGAGATGGACAAATAGTTTGCTTTGAGGTAGGAGATGGAGAAATTGTTTACCATGAGGTGGGAGAGGAACAAATAGTTTGCTATGAGGTAGGGGATGGACAAATAGTTTACTATGAGGTAGGAGATGGACAAATAGTTTACTATGAGGTAGGAGATGGACAAATAGTTTACTATGAGGTAGGAGATGGACAAATAGTTTACTATGAGGTAGGAGATGGAGAAATTGTTTACTATGAGGTAGGCGATGAACAAATAGTTTACTATGAGGTAGGAGATGGACAAATAGTTTACTATGAGGTAGGAGATGGACAAATAGTTTACTATGAGGTAGGAGATGGACAAATAGTTTACTATGAGGTAGGAGATGGACAAATAGTTTACTATGAGGTAGGACATGGAGAAAATGTTTACTATGAGGTAGGAGATGAACAAATAGTTTACTATGAGGTAGGAGATGGACAAATAGTTTACTATGAGGTAGGAGATGGAGAAATTGTTTACTATGAGGTAGGAGATGGACAAATAGTTTACTCTGAGGTAGGAGATGGACAAATAGTTTGCTATGAGGTAGGAGATGAACAAATAGTTTGCTATGAGGTAGGAGATGGAGAAATAGTTTACTCTGAGGTAGGAGATGAACAAATAGTTTACTATGAGGTAGGAGATGAACAAATAGTTTGCTATGAGGTAGGAGATGGACAAATAGTTTACTATAAGGTAGGAGATGGAGAAATTGTTTACTATGAGGTAGGAGATGGAGAAATAGTTTACTATGAGGTAGGAGATGGAGAAATTGTTTACTATGAGGTAGGAGATGGAGAAATTGTTTACTATAAGGTAGGAGATGGACAAATAGTTTACTATGAGGTAGGAGATGGACAAATAGTTTACTATGAGGTAGGAGATGGACAAATAGTTTACTATGAGGTAGGAGATGGAGAAATAGTTTACTATGAGGTAGGAGATGGACAAATAGTTTTTCTATGAGGTAGGAGATGAACAAATAGTTTACTATGAGGTAGGAGATGGACAATAGTTTACTATGAGGTAGGAGATGGACAAATAGTTTACTATGAGGTAGGAGATGGAGAAAATGTTTACTATGAGGTAGGAGATGGACAAATAGTTTTTCTATGAGGTAGGAGATGGACAAATAGTTTACTATGAGGTAGGAGATGGAGAAAATGTTTACTATAAGGTAGGAGATGGACAAATAGTTTACTATGAGGTAGGAGATGGAGAAATAGTTTACTATGAGGTAGGAGATGGACAAATAGTTTACTATGAGGTAGGAGATGGACAAATAGTTTACTATGAGGTAGGAGATGAACAAATAGTTTACCAAGAGGTTGGAGATGGAGAAATTGTTTACTATGAGGTAGGAGATGAACAAATAGTTTACTATGAGGTAGGAGATGGACAAATAGTTTACTATGAGGTAGGAGATGGAGAAATTGTTTACTATGAGGTAGGAGATGGACAAATAGTTTACTCTGAGGTAGTAGATGGACAAATAGTTAGCTATGAGGTAGGAGATGAACAAATAGTTTGCTATGAGGTAGGAGATGAACAAATAGTTTACTATGAGGTAGGAGATGGAGAAATTGTTTACTATGAGGTAGGAGATGAACAAATAGTTTACTATGAGGTAGGAGATAGACAAATAGTTTACTATGAGGTAGGAGATGGAGAAATTGTTTTCTATGAGGTAGGAGATGGAGAAATTGTTTACTATAAGGTAGGAGATGGACAAATAGTTTACTATGAGGTAGGAGATGGACAAATAGTTTACTATGAGGTAGGAGATGGACAAATAGTTTACTATGAGGTAGGAGATGGACAAATAGTTTACTATGAGGTAGGAGATGAACAAATAGTTTACTATGAGGTAGGAGATGGACAAATAGTTTTCCTATGAGGTAGGAGATGAACAAATAGTTTACTATGAGGTAGGAGATGGACAAATAGTTTACTATGAGGTAGGAGATGGACAAATAGTTTACTATGAGGTAGGAGATGGAGAAAATGTTTACTATGAGGTAGGAGATGGACAAATAGTTTACTATGAGGTAGGAGATGGAGAAATAGTTTACTATGAGGTAGGAGATGAACAAATAGTTTACTATGAGGTAGGAGATGAACAAATAGTTTACTATGAGGTAGGAGTTGGACAAATAGTTTACTATGAGGTAGGAGATGGAGAAATTGTTTGCTATGAGGTAGGAGATGGAGAAATTGTTTACCATGAGGTAGGAGATGGAAAAATAGTTTACTATGAGGTAGGAGATGGACAAATAGTTTACTATGAGGTAGGAGATGGAGAAATTGTTTACCATGAGGTAGGAGATGGAGAAATTGTTTACCATGAGGTAGGAGATGGACAAATAGTTTACTATGAGGTAGGAGATGGACAAATAGTTTACTATGAGGTAGGAGATGGACAAATAGTTTACTGTGAGGTAGGAGATGGAGAAATTGTTTACTATGAGGTAGGAGATGGAGAAATTGTTTACCATGAGGTAGGAGATGGACAAATAGTTTACTATGAGGTAGGAGATGGACAAATAGTTTACTATGAGGTAGGAGATGGACAAATAGTTTACTATGAGGTAGGAGATGGACAAATAGTTTACTATGAGGTAGGAGATGGACAAATAGTTTACTATGAGGTAGGAGATGGAGAAAATGTTTACTATGAGGTAGGAGATGAACAAATAGTTTACTATGAGGTAGGAGATGGACAAATAGTTTACTATGAGGTAGGAGATGGAGAAATTGTTTACTATGAGGTAGGAGATGGACAAATAGTTTACTCTGAGGTAGGAGATGGACAAATAGTTTGCTATGAGGTAGGAGATGAACAAATAGTTTGCTATGAGGTAGGAGATGGAGAAATAGTTTACTCTGAGGTAGGAGATGAACAAATAGTTTACTATGAGGTAGGAGATGAACAAATAGTTTGCTATGAGGTAGGAGATGGACAAATAGTTTACTATAAGGTAGGAGATGGAGAAATTGTTTACTATGAGGTAGGAGATGGAGAAATTGTTTACTATGAGGTAGGAGATGGAGAAATTGTTTACTATGAGGTAGGAGATGGAGAAATTGTTTACTATAAGGTAGGAGATGGACAAATAGTTTACTATGAGGTAGGAGATGGACAAATAGTTTACTATGAGGTAGGAGATGGACAAATAGTTTACTATGAGGTAGGAGATGGAGAAATAGTTTACTATGAGGTAGGAGATGGACAAATAGTTTTTCTATGAGGTAGGAGATGAACAAATAGTTTACTATGAGGTAGGAGATGGACAAATAGTTTACTATGAGGTAGGAGATGGACAAATAGTTTACTATGAGGTAGGAGATGGAGAAAATGTTTACTATGAGGTAGGAGATGGACAAATAGTTTTTCTATGAGGTAGGAGATGGACAAATAGTTTACTATGAGGTAGGAGATGGAGAAAATGTTTACTATGAGGTAGGAGATGGACAAATAGTTTACTATGAGGTAGGAGATGGAGAAATAGTTTACTATGAGGTAGGAGATGGACAAATAGTTTACTATGAGGTAGGAGATGGACAAATAGTTTACTATGAGGTAGGAGATGAACAAATAGTTTACCAAGAGGTTGGAGATGGAGAAATTATTTACTTGAGGTTGAAGATGGACAAATAGTTTACTACGAGATGGAGAAATAGTTTTTTTTTTAATAGTTTAGGAAATGAAAAAAAAATAGTTTATCTCTATACAAGAGATGAACAAATAGTATAATATGGAGTAAGAGATGACTAGATAGTGTACTATGGAGTAAGAGATGACTAGATAGTGTACTATGGAGTAAGAGATGAGCAAATAGTGTACTGTGGCGTAAGAGATGACTAGATAGTGTACTATGGAGTAAGAGATGACTAGATAGTGTACTGTGGAGTAAGAGATGACTAGATAGTGTACTATGGAGTAAGAGATGACTAGATAGTGTACTATGGCGTAAGAGATGAGTAGATAGTGTACTGTGGAGTAAGAGATGACTAGATAGTGTACTATGGAGTAAGAGATGACTAGATAGTGTACTATGGAGTAAGAGATGACTGGATAGTATACTATGGAGTAAGAGATGACTAGATAGTGTACTATGGAGTAAGAGATGACTAGATAGTGTACTATGGAGTAAGAGATGACTAGATAGTGTACTATGGAGTAAGAGATGACTAGATAGTGTACTATGGAGTAAGAGATGACTATATAGTGTACTATGGAGTAAGAGATGACTAGATAGTGTACTATGTAGTAAGAGATGACTAGATAGTGTACTATGTAGTAAGAGATGACTAGATAGTGCACTATGGTGTAAGAGATGACTAGATAGTGTACTATGGAGTAAGATATGACTAGATAGTGTACTATGGAGTAAGAGATGACTAGATAGTGTACTATGGAGTAAGAGATGACTAGATAGTGTACTATGGAGTAAGAGATGACTAGATAGTGTACTATGGAGTAAGAGATGACTAGATAGTGTACTATGGAGTAAGAGATGACTAGATAGTGTACTATGGAGTAAGAGATGACTAGATAGTGTACTATGGAGTAAGAGATGACTAGATAGTGTACTATGGAGTTAGAGATGACTAGATAGTGTACTATGGAGTAAGAGATGATTAGATAGTGTACTATGGAGTAAGAGATAAACAAATAGGGCACTATGGAGTAAGAGATGACTAGATAGTGTACTATGGATTATGATATGACTAGATAGTGTACTATGGAGTAAGAGATGAACAAATAGGGCACTATGGAGTAAGAGATTACTAGATAGTGTACTGTGGAGTAAGAGATGACTAGATAGTGTGCTGTGGAGTAAGAGATGACTAGATAGTGTGCTGTGGAGTAAGAGATGACTAGATAGTGTACTATGGAGTAAGAGATGACTAGATAGTGTACTATGTAGTAAGAGATGACTAGGTAGTGTACTATGGAGTAAGAGATGACTAGATAGTGTACTATGTAGTAAGAGATAACTAGAAAGTGCACTATGGTGTAAGAGATGACTAGATAGTGTACTATGTAGTAAGAGATAACTAGAAAGTGTACTATGGAGTAAGAGATGACTAGATAGTGTACTATGTAGTAAGAGATGACTAGATAGTGCACTATGGTGTAAGAGAGGACTAGATAGTGCACTATGGTGTAAGAGATGACTAGATAGTGCAATATGGTGTAAGAGATGACTAGATAGTGCAATATGGTGTAAGAGATGACTAGATAGTACACTATGGTGTAAGAGATGACTAGATAGTGCACTATGGTGTAAGAGATGACTAGATAGTGCACTATGGTGTAAGAGATGACTAGATAGTGCAATATGGAGTAAGAGATGAACAGTGTACTATGGAGTATGAGATGACTAGATAGTGTACTATGTAGTAAGAGATGACTAGATAGTGCACTATGGTGTAAGAGATGACTAGATAGTGCACTATGGAGTAAGAGATGACTAGATAGTGCACTATGGTGTAAGAGATGACTAGATAGTGCACTATGGTGTAAGAGATGACTAGATAGTGCACTATGGTGTAAGAGATGACTAGATAGTGTACTATGGAGTAAGAGATGACTAGATAGTGCACTATGGTGTAAGAGATGACTAGATAGTGCACTATGGAGTAAGAGATGACTAGATAGTGCACTATGGAGTAAGAGATGACTAGATAGTGCACTATGGTGTAAGAGATGACTAGATAGTGCACTATGGAGTAAGAGATGACTAGATAGTGCACTATGGTGTAAGAGATGACTAGATAGTGCACTATGGTGTAAGAGATGACTAGATAGTACACTATGGAGTAAGAGATGAACAGTGTACTATGGAGTAAGAGATGAACAGTGTACTATGGAGTATGAGATGACTAGATAGTGCAATATGGAGTAAGAGATGAACAAATAGTGTACTATTGGAAGCTGAGGTAACAAACAACAACTTTTGGCAGTGAAGCATAAATCTTATAGCCAGATGGTGCAGGTTGTAGGAAGTGAGTTTATTTCTTCTGAACAGAAGTTAGTGATGGCCATCGTCTGAAACAAGATATCAACCTTGTCTTGGCCATTACCAAGGTATCCTACTCTGATCACAGATGTGGTCAACCCAACTGTAACATTTCAAATTGCAAAGTGAGATACTTGCACTGTGACTCTCTATCATGAAGAGTTCTGGTGTTCGAACTCATGGTAACAGCAGCATGACAATTATAGCAACCATTAGTCAGTGTCACAATAACTACATCAAATAGTACTATGACTGGTCGATACACATGTAAGCTAGACTGTATCACCAAACACGACCAGTAAATAGTCACCTTATATCTGTCCATGTCACCAGTAAATAGTCACCTTATATCTGTCCATGTCACCAGTAAATAGTCACCTTATATCTGTCCATGTCACCAGTAAATAGTCACCTTGTCCCCATATTTGACCCTATCACCAGTAAATAGTCACCTTATATCTGTCCATGTCACCAGTAAATAGTCACCTTATATCTGTCCATGTCACCGGTAAATAGTCACCTTATATCTGTCCATGTCACCAGTAAATAGTCACCTTATATCTGTCCATTTCACCAGTAAATAGTCACCTTGTCCCCATATTTGACCCTATCACAAGTAAATAGTCACCTTATATCTGTCCATGTCACCAGTAAATAGTCACCTTATATCAGTCCATGCACCAGTAAATAGTCACCTTATAACTGTCCATGTCACCAGTAAATAGTCACCTTGTCCCTATTTTTGACCCTATCACCAGTAAATAGTCACCTTGTTCCTATATTTGACCCTATCACCAGTAAATATTCACCTTATATCTGTCCATGTCACCAGTAAATAGTCACCTTGTCCCTATATTTGACCCTATCACCAGTAAATAGTCACCTTATGTCTGTCCATGTCATCAGTAAATAGTCACCTTGTCCCTATATTTGACCCTATCACCACTAAATAGTCACCTTATCCCTATATTTGAGCCTATCACCAGTAAATAGTCACCTTGTCCCTATATTTGATCCTATCACCATAAATAGTCACCTTATATCTGTCCATGTCACCAGTAAATAGTCACCTTATATCTGTCCATGTCACCAGTAAATAGTCACCTTGTCCTTATATTTGACCCTATCACCAGTAAATAGTCACCTTATATCTGTCCATGTCACCAGTAAATAGTCACCTTGTCCTTATATTTGACCCTATCACCAGTAAATAGTTACCTTATATCTGTCCATGTCACCAGTAAATAGTCACCTTGTCCCTATATTTGACCCTATCATCATAAATAGTCATCTTGTTCCTATATTTGACCCTATCACCAGTAAATAGTTACCTTATATCTGTCCATGTCACCAGTAAATAGTCACCTTGTCCCTATTTGTTTACCCTATCACCAGTAAATAGTCACCTTGTCCCTATATTTGACCCTATCACCATAAATAGTCACCTTATATCAGTCCATGTCACCACTAAATAGTCACCTTGTCCCCATATTTGACCTTATCACCATAAATAGTCACCTTATATCTGTCCATGTCACCAGTAAATAGTCACCTTGTCCCTATATTTGACCCTATCACCATAAATAGTTACCTTATCTGTCCATGTCACCAGTAAATAGTCACCTTATATCTGTCCATGTCACCAGTAAATAGTCACCTTGTCCCCATATTTGACCCTATCACCATAAATAGTCACCTTATATCTGTCCATATCACCAGTAAATAGTCACCTTATATCTGTCCATGTCACCAGTAAATAGTCACCTTGTCCCCATATTTGACCCTATCACCATAAATAGTCACCTTATATCTGTCCATGTCACCAGTAAATAGTCACCTTATCCCTATATTTGACCCTTTCACCAGTAAATAGTCACCTTATCTGTCCATGTCACCAGTAAATAGTCAAATTATATCTGTCCATGTCACCAGTAAATAGTCACCTTGTCCCCATATTTGACCCTATCACCATAAATAGTCACCTTATATCTGTCCATGTCACAAGTAAATAGTCACCTTATATCTGTCCATGTCACCAGTAAATAGTCACCTTGTCCCCATATTTGACCCAATCACCATAAATAGTCACCTTATCCCTATATTTGACCCTATCACCAGTAAATAGTCACCTTGTCCCCATATTTGACCCTATCACCATATATGTGTCCATGTCACCAGTAAATAGTCACCTTGTCCCTATATTTGACCCTATCACCAGTTAATAGTCACCTTATATCTGTCCGTGTCACCAGTAAATAGTCAACTTGTTCCCATATTTGACCCTATCACCATAAATAGTCACCATATATCTGTCCATGTCACCAGTAAATAGTTACCTTATATCTGTCCATCTCACCAGTAAATAGTCACCTTGTCCCCATATTTGACCCTATCACGATTAATAGTCACCCTATATCTGTCCATGTCACCAGTAAATAGCCACCTTGTCCCCATATTTGACCCTATCACCATAAATAGTCACCTTATATCTGTCCATGTCACCAGTAAATAGTCACCTTATATCTGTCCATGTCACCAGTTAATAGTCACCTTGTCCCTTTTTTGACCCTATTACTAGTAAATAGTCACCTTATTCCTATATTTGACCCTATCACCATAAATAGTCACCTTATATCTGTCCATGTCACCACTAAATAGTCACCTTTTCCCCATATTTGACACTATCACCATAAATAGTCACCTTATATCTGTCCATGTCACCAGTAAATAGTCACCTTGTCCCTATATTTGACCCTATCACCATAAATAGTCACCTTATATCTGTCCATGTCACCAGTAAATAGTCACCTTATATCTGTCCATGTCACCAGTAAATAGTCACCTTGTCCCTATATTTGACCCTATCACCATAAATAGTCACCTTATATCTGTCCATGTCACCAGTAAATAGTCACCTTGTCCCTATATTTGACCCTATCACCAGTAAATAGTCACCTTGTCCCCATATTTGACCCTATCACCATAAATAATCACCTTATATATGTCCATGTCACCAGTAAATAGTCACCTTGTCCCTATATTTGACCCTATCACCAGTAAATAGTCACCTTTTATCTTTCCATGTCACCAGTAGATAGTTACCTTATATCTGTCCATGTCACCAGTAAATAGTCGCCTTGTCCCCATATTTGACCCTATCACCATAAATAGTCACCTTATATCTGTCCATGTCACCAGTAAATAGTCACCTTGTCCCCATATTTGACCCTATCACCATAAATAGTCACCTTATATCTGTCCATGTTACCAGTAAATAGTCACCTTATATCTGTCCATGTCACCAGTAAATAGTCACCTTGTCCCTATATTTGACCCTATCACAGTAAATAGTCACCTTATATCTGTCCATGTCACCAGTAAATAGTCACCTTGTCCCCATATTTGACCCTATCACCATAAATAGTCACCTTATATCTGTCCGTGTCACCAGTAAATAGTCACCTTATATATGTCCATGTCACCAGTAAATAGTCACCTTATCCCCATATTTGACCATATCACCATAAATAGTCACCTTATATCTGTCCATGTCACCAGTAAATAGTCACCTTATATCTGTCCATGTCACCAGTAAATAGTCACCTTGTCCCTATATTTGACCCTATCACCAGTAAATAGTCACCTTGTCCCCATATTTTACCCTCTCACCATAAATAGTCACCTTATATCTGTCCATGTCACCAGTAAATAGTCACCTTGTCCCTATATTTGGCCATCATCATCATCAAGTACCGGGCCTGCTGGCCTAGTTGATCATGTCTCTCCACAACGTTCTGTCTCGATCTTCTGTCAAGCCATTCTCTTAAGCTGTCATGTATCTTTTCTCTTTGCTTCCCTCTATCTGTTCGTCCCTCAGTTTTCCCAGTTGTTATAATATATTCCAGCTGTTCTCTTTTCATTACGTGGCCAAAAAATGATGATTGTTTCTTCCTAATATTGGAAATGAGCTCTCTTTTTGATTTGGTCTCTTTCAGAACGTTTTCATTACTCTTCTTGGCTGTCCATGGTATTCTCAACATTCTTCTGTAAAACCACATATCTACAGCCTCCAGTGATCTTCTTGTATATTGTCCATGATTCACATTCATATGTTAAGAATGAGAGTGATATTTGGCCCTAACACCAGTAAATAGTCACGGTGTCCCTTATTGTCTCTATTTCTCATAAAACGGTCACTTTGCCATAGTTGTTGTACCCATCACAAGTAAATAACATCACGTTGTCTCAATAGTTTGCCCCCTCTCCCACAGTTTGGAAACCCCTAACTTGTTCTCTATCTCCGTTAGTAACGTGCTGGCCCTCTCTCCCACAGTTTGGAAACCCCTAACTTGTTCTCTATCTCCGTTAGCAACGTGCTGGCCCTCTCTCCCACAGTTTGGAAACCCCTAACTTGTTCTCTATCTCCGCTAGTAACGTGCTGGCCCTCTCTCCCACAGTTTGGAAACCCCTAACTTGTTCTCTATCTCCGTTAGCAACGTGCTGGCCCTCTCTCCCACAGTTTGGAAACCCCTAACGTGTCCTCTATCTCCGCTAGCAACGTATCAGCTCTCTCTCTCTCCCACAGTTTGGAAACCCCTAACTTGTTCTCTATCTCCGTTAGCAACGTGCTGGCCCTCTCTCCCACAGTTTGGAAACCCCTAACGTGTCCTCTATCTCCGCTAGCAACGTATCAGCTCTCTCTCTCTCCCACAGTTTGGAAACCCCTAAAATGTCCTCTATCTCCGCTAGTAACGTACTGGCTCCCTCTCCCACAGTTTGGGAACCTTCAATTCATGAACCTACATTCTCCCAACTCGTTTCCACTATTAAGTTCCATCCTCTCTCTCCCCTCCCCCAATCACACTCACTCCAGTCACGGAGACGTGGCCGTGAGCTGCGCCTGTCGTGTAAGAGCCCACCAGAAAGTCCCCTCACAGAGCATGTACTAGTTCGCGGCAGTTCCAGATTATCTGGCACTTTCATTCCTGCCTTGCAGGTCCCTGCTACTGTCGGCCCTGACTAACCAACATCGGAGCAGTCAAAGTTCTATGTGCCGTTTCATGTCGTCAAGTCTATGTCTAGTTGGGGCGGTCATGTTACAAATATGTGGCTAGGCTTGACAGTCTAAAGTGAACTAGACTTATAGACTCTAATATAGTTCCAAGTATGTGCCTAGATGTGACAAACACTTTACAAGTCTGTGCCTAGATGTGACAAACTTTATAATTGTGTGCCTAGTTGTGACAAACTTTATAATTGTGTGCCTTGATGTGACAAACTTTATAATTGTGTGCCTTGATGTGACAAACTTAATAATTGGGTGCCTTGATGTGACAAAATTTATAATTGTGTGCCTTGATGTGACAAACTTAATAATTGTGTGCCTTGATGTGACAAACTTTATAATTGTGTGCCTTGATGTGGCAAACTTAATAATTGTGTGCCTTGATGTGACAAACTTAATAATTGTGTGCCTTGATGTGACAAACTTTATAATTGTGTGCCTTGATGTGACAAACTTAATAATTGGGTGCCTTAATGTGACAAACTTAATAATTGGGTGCCTTGATGTGACAAACACTTAATAATTGTGTGCCTTGATGTGACAAACACTTAATAATTGTGTGCCTTGATGTGACAAACACTTTACAAGTATCTGCTTCTACTTGTCAATCGGACACTGGTCAGTATGACAGTTTGACCTCAAAAATGTGAATAAAGCGTGACAATCTTGATTGAAGTCTGTGACAAGAACTGCCGTTGGTTTCTGTGGACGCGTCAGTGGAGTCACCTTCGAGATCGTGTTCTGGGCTAGACCACGAGATAGCAGCCACGATGTGGGTCAGCAGCCTTCTACCGCTCTCCCCATTCGCCCTGACACTCGGTTCTACAGACTTGTTCAAGGTCAGCGAATCTGAGCTGGGACTGTATCTGTCACAGAGGTGAGTTCTCCCATCGATATGATCATTTCAATAGGTTCTCCCATTGACATTATAATTTCATTAGGTTCTCCCATCGACATGGTCATTTCATTAACTTCTCCCATCGACTTAATCATTTCATTAACTTCTCCCATCGACATGGTCATTTCATTAACTTCTCCCATCGACATTATCATTTCATTAAGTTCTCCCATCGACATGATCATTTCATTAAGTTCTCCCATCGACATGGTCATTTCTTTAAGTTCTCCCATCAACATGATCATTTCATTGAGTTCTCCCATCGACATGATCATTTCATTAAGTTCTCCCATCGACATGATCATTTCATTAAGTTCTCCTATCGACATGGTCATTTCTTTAAGTTCTCCCATCGACATGATCATTTCATTAAGTTCTCCCATCGACATTATCATTTCATTGAGTTCTCCTATCGACATGATCATTTCATTAAGTTCTCCTATCGACATGATCATTTCATTAAGTTTTCCCATCAACATGATCATTTCATTGAGTTCTCCTATCGACATGATCATTTCATTAAGTTCTCCCATCGACATTATCATTTCATTGAGTTCTCCTATCGACATGATCATTTCATTAAGTTCTCCTATCGACATGATCATTTCATTAAGTTCTCCTATCGACATGGTCATTTCTTTAAGTTCTCCTATCGACATGATCATTTCATTAAGTTCTCCTATCGACATGATCATTTCATTAAGTTTTCCCATCAACATGATCATTTCATTGAGTTCTCCTATCGACATGATCATTTCATTAAGTTCTCCCATCGACATGATCATTTCTTTAAGTTCTCCCATCGACATGGTCATTTCATTAAGTTCTCCCATCGACATGGTCATTTCTTTAAGTTCTCCCATCGACATGATCATTTCATTAAGTTCTCCCATCGACATGATCATTTCATTAAGTTCTCCCATCGACATTATCATTTCATTGAGTTCTCCTATCGACATGATCATTTCATTAAGTTCTCCCATCGAAATTATCATTTCTTTAAGTTCTCCCATCGACATGATCATTTCATTAAATTTTCCTATCGACATGATCATTTCATTAAGTTCTCCTATCGACATGATCATTTCATTAAGTTCTCCTATCGACATGGTCATTTCTTTAAGTTCTCCCATCGACATAATCATTTCATTAAGTTCTCCTATCGACATGGTCATTTCTTTAAGTTCTCCTATCGACATGATCATTTCATTGAGTTCTCCTATCGACATGATCATTTCATTAAGTTCTCCCATCGACATTATCATTTCATTGAGTTCTCCTATCGATATGATCATTTCATTGAGTTCTCCTATCGACATGGTCATTTCTTTAAGTTCTCCCATCGACATGATCATTTCATTAAGTTCTCCTATCGACATGATCATTTCATTAAGTTCTCCTATCGACATGGTCATTTCTTTAAGTTCTCCCATCGACATGATCATTTCATTAAGTTCTCCTATCGACATGGTCATTTCTTTAAGTTCTCCCATCGTCATGATCATTTCATTGAGTTCTCCTATCGACATGATCATTTCATTAAGTTCTCCCATCGACATTATCATTTCATTGAGTTCTGCTATCGATATGATCATTTCATTGAGTTCTCCTATCGACATGGTCATTTCTTTAAGTTCTCCCATCGACATGATCATTTCATTAAGTTCTCCTATCGACATGATCATTTCATTAAGTTCTCCTATCGACATGGTCATTTCTTTAAGTTCTCCCATCGACATTATCATTTCATTGAGTTCTCCTATCGACATTATCATTTCATTAAGTTCTCCTATCAACATGATCATTTCATTAAGTTCTCCTATCGACATGATCATTTCATTAAGTTCTCCTATCGACATGGTCATTTCTTTAAGTTCTCCCATCGACATGATCATTTCATTAAGTTCTCTCATCAACATTATCATTTCATTGAGTTCTCCTATCGACATGATCATTTCATTAAGTTCTCCTATCGACATGATCATTTCATTAAGTTCTCCTATCGACATGGTCATTTCATTAAGTTCTCCTATCGACATGATCATTTCATTGAGTTCTCCTATCGACATGGTCATTTCATTAAGTTCTCCTATCGACATGATCATTTCATTAAGTTCTCCCATCGACATGGTCATTTCTTTAAGTTCTCCCATCGACATTATCATTTCATGAGGTTCTCCCATCGACATTATCATTTCATTAGGTTCTCCCATCGACATTATCATTTCATTAAGTTCTCCCATCGACATTATCATTTCATTAGGTTCTCCCATCGACATTATCATTTCATTAGGTTCTCCCATCGACATTATCATTTCATTAGGTTCTCCCATCGACATGATCATTTCATTAAGTTCTCCCATCGACATTATCATTTCATTAAGTTCTCCCATCGACATGATCATTTCATTAGGTTCTCCCATCGACAAGATCATTGTTTGGTCACAGTGTTTGCTCCAGGTCACAGTGTCTGCTCCACAATTCTGTTGTTGGTCACAGTGTATGCTCCACAATTCTGTTGTTGGTCACAGTGTCTGCTCCACAATTCTGTTGTTGGTCACAGTGTCTGCTCCAGAAGCCTGTTGTTGGTCACAGTGTCTGCTCCACAATTCTGTTGTTGGTCACAGTGTCTGCTCCACAAGTCTGTTGTTGGTCACAGTGTCTGCTCCACAAGTCTGTTGTTGGTCACAGTGTCTGCTCCACAATTCTGTTGTTGGTCACAGTGTCTGCTCCACAAGCCTGTTGTTGGTCACAGTGTCTGCTCCACAATTCTGTTGTTGGTCACAGTGTCTGCTCCACAAGTCTGTTGTTGGTCACAGTGTCTGCTCCACAAGTCTGTTGTTGGTCACAGTGTCTGCTCCACAAGTCTGTTGTTGGTCACAGTGTTTGCTCCAGGTGACAGTGTCTGCTGCACAATTCTGTTGTTGGTCACAGTGTCTACTCCAGGTACAGTGTCTGCTCCAGGTCACAGTGTCTGCTCCAGGTCAGTGTCTGCTCCAGGTCACAGTGTCTGCTCCAGGTGACAGTGTCTGCTCCAGGTCAGTGTCTGCTCCAAGTCACAGTTTCTGCTCCAGGTCAGTGTCTGCTCCAAGTCACAGTGTCTGCTCCAGGTGACAGTATCTGCTCCGCAATTCTGTTGTTGGTCACAGTGTCTACTCCAGGTACAGTATCTGCTCCACAATTCTGTTGTTGGTCACAGTGTCTGCTCCACACGCCTGTTGTTGGTCACAGTGTCTGCTCCACAAGTCTGTTGTTTGCTCACAATGTCTGCTCCACAACTCTGTTGTTGGTCAAAGTGTCTGCTCCATGTCACAGTGTCTGCTCCAGATCACAGTGTCTGCTCCACAAGTCTGTTGTTGGTCACAGTGTCTGCTCCACAATTCTGTTGTTGGTCAAAGTGTCTGCTCCATGTCACAGTGTCTGCTCCACAATTCTGTTGTTGGTCTCAGTGTCTACTCCAGGTGACAGTGTCTGCTCCACAATTCTATTGTTGGTCTCAGTGTCTACTCCAGGTCACAGTGTCTGCTCCACAATTCTGTTGTTGGTCACAGTGTCTGCTCCAGGTGACAGTGTCTGCTCCACAATTCTATTGTTGGTCACAGTGTCTACTCCAGGTGACAGTGTCTGCTCCACAATTCTGTTGTTGGTCACAGTGTCTGCTCCAGGTGACAGTGTCTGCTCCACAATTCTATTGTTGGTCACAGTGTCTACTCCAGGTGACAGTGTCTGCTCCACAATTCTGTTGTTGGTCACAGTGTCTGCTCCAGGTGAGTGTCTGCTCCACAATTCTGTTGTTGGTCACAGTGTCTACTCCAGGTGACAGTGTCTGCTCCACAATTCTGTTGTTGGTCACAGTGTCTGCTCCAGGTGACAGTGTCTGCTCCACAATTCTGTTGTTGGTCACAGTGTCTACTCCAGGTCACAGTGTCTGCTCCAGGTAACAGTGTCTGCTCCACAATTCTGTTGTTGGTCACAGTGTCTACTCCAGGTCACAGTGTCTGCTCCAGGTCACAGTGTCTGCTCCAGGTGACAGTATCTGCTCCACAATTCTGTTGTTGGTCACAGTGTCTACTCCAGGTCACAGTGTCTGCTCCAGGTCACAGTGTCTGCTCCAGGTGACAGTGTCTGCTCCAGGTCACAGTGTCTGCCCCAGGTCACAGTGTCTGCTCCAGGTCACAGTGTCTGCTCCAGGTCACAGTGTCTGCTCCACAATTCTGTTGTTGGTCACAGTGTCTACTCCAGGTCACAGTGTCTGCTCCAGGTCACAGTGTCTGCTCCAGGTGACAGTGTCTGCTCCAGGTCACAGTGTCTGCCCCAGGTCACAGTGTCTGCTCCAGGTCACAGTGTCTGCTCCAGGTCACAGTGTCTGCTCCACACGTATGTGCCTCAACTCGTGGAACGTGTTCTGTTGACATGTTCTCGCCACGTGGAACATAATCTATTGTTAGCCTTTAAGTCACTTGGGATGTTCATACTATCCCATCACAGAAAACTATCCTCTTTATGTGCACATTTGTTGGACATGCTTTGTTTATTATGTGTGTGTCAAGGTAGTCAAAACCTAGCCAGGAGCAGATATTATTTCAGATCACAATCCTATAATGATTAAAATGAAAATCAAACTAAAGAGAAACAAACAAAAGACTAATTCATCAACAATGCCACTAGACATAACAACTTTAAATCAAAAAGATGTTAAAGATACATATATACAATACAAGTAAAGAACACATATTAGAAGCTGCAAGAAGAAGGAATTGAGCAATACAGAAGAGAAAATCCTGATGAAAAAGTAACAGCAAAATGGCAATACATAAAGCAAAGCATACAAGAAACTTGTGACATGTTACCCAAAAAGGAAAAGAACAAAAATTAAAAATGGATAACTGACGTCATCTTGAAAAAAATGGAGGAAAGAAGACAAGCGAAGGACATTACCCAATACAAGAAAATAAGTTAAAGAAGATAATGAAATACGCAAATTGTGCAAAAAGACAAAAAGAAGACTGGCTCAGCCAAATATGTCTAGAAATCGAAGCTACGGAAAATAAACAAGGTTTACTAGGGATGCACACAGAAATAAAGTAGTAGAAATTTAAAAGAAGCCACTGAAAGTGGGTGTATTGCAAACAAAAAAGGGGGAAAAATGCTAACAGACAAAAAAGAAATAATCAATAGATGGCAGGAATATATAACAGAATTATTTTATGATGAAAGGGACAAGAAACCAGTTATAAAATGTACATCAGGCTATAAAATCTGAAAATCTGAAGTGGAAAAAGCTATACAAACAATGAAAAAGGGAAAAACTGCAGGGCCTGACAACATACAGATAGAGATGATACAGGCACTAGAAGATTTTGGCATTGAATTGATTACAGACATATGCACCGACAGACAACATACAGGAAACACCAATTAAACTAAAAACATCAACTTTCATTGCATTGCCTAAAAAAGAATGGCGCAGTTGAATGCGGTGATTTTATAACAATAAGCCTAATGAGCCATGTTACAAAAATCTTGCTAAAAGTTATCATCATCATCATTGAGTGCCGTCTCCGCAACGAAGGTTGGCTACCATTTTGCTCTATCTCTTGCTTTGATGGTGCAGGTTGTCATCGGTTGATTTGTCCATCTTTTGATGTTACTCGTCCATGTTAATCTTGATCTGCCTCTGCCTCTTTTACCTTGTATTTTCCCCTCCAGGATCACTTTCAGTAGGCTGTTGTGTCTTTTAACATGGCCTAAGAATCGCATTTGTCTTGTTCTAATTGTGTTCAGAAGTTCTCTTTTCATTTTTAGTTGTTTTAAGACTTTGTGATTTGTTTGTCTAAAAGTTATACAAGGAAGGATTCAGAATAAAATCAATATTTAGAAGAACAACCTATAAAACATGAAACCTATTCTGTTTTTAATGTCACGTTACGTGTGACGTGTTTTGTTTATGCTTTCATTTATGGAAAGTGTTCTGTTTACTTTTGTATTTCTTTAGTATAAACATTTGTATGTTTACATTTGTCATAACCTGCACTGTAATCTGTCTCCATGTCGATACGTGCTCCGCTGATACGTGCTCCGCTGATACGTGCTCCGCTGATACGTGCTCCGCTGACACGTGCTCCGCTGATACGTGCTCCGCTGATACTTTCAGTGTACTTATGTTGAATTGTACTTAGACAAGTGTACTTATGTTGAATTGTACTTAGACAAGTGTACTTATGTTGAATTGTACTTAGACAAGTGTAATTATGTTGAATTTAACTTAGACAAGTGTACTTATGTTGAATTGTACTTAGACAAGTGTACTTATGTTGAATTGTACTTAGACAAGTGTACTTATGTTGAAATGTACTTAGACAAGTGTACAAATCTGTCTCCAACTGATGGTATACACCCCCCCCCCCCCCAACCCATTGCTATGTTTCTCTGTTTCCTCATCATCGTTGTCTATGTCTTTTGCTTTCCCGTCGTTTTACCATCAGCGACAAATCTTCTCGTTAGTCTTCATTGTTCCATTAGGACAGACAGCGAGCTGGTCGCTAGCGACTTGCTGCACAGTTATCATTCAATGTAGCATTTATAAGTCGGTGATAACCTGCCAGGATTGTAACCAGGTGCGGACAAACAATAAATCCGACTAGAATATTGTTGGGAGGCTGTGACAAGATGGTTGAGGCATTTCAAGTCAGCTGCACCCCGCTGTCACGTTGCGATTATCCCCGATCAACAGCGGGACGTAACTATGTGCTACAAGACCGGAACTCATCTGTCAACAAATCTGACTAGGCGACTTTAATCTGGCGGAAAAAGCGTTGACCGTCCGCAGTCCTAGAGTTTAAGTGGCGTCTGGTCGCCTCATGTGCTGGCTGAATGTCACCACCCTCCACATACAAGATCTGCAGACTTCATCATCATCATCATCATCATCATCATCATCATCATCATCATCGAGTGCCGTCTCCGCAACGAAGGTTGGCTACCATGTAGCGCCATTCTGCTCTGTCTCTTGCTTTGATGGTCCAGGTTGTCATAGGCTTATTTGTCCATCTTTTGATGTTACTCGTCCATGTTAGTCTCGGTCTGCCTCTGTACCTTTTAACTAAAATTGTCCCCTCCAGGATTACTTTTAGTAGGTTGTTGTGTCTTTTAACATGGCCCAAAAATCGCATTTGTCTTGTTTGAATTGCGCTTAGTAGTTCTCTTTTCATTTTTAGTTGTTTTAAGACTTCATCATTTGTTTTCTTTTCCTGCCATCCAATTCTACCTATTCTTCTATATATCCACATTTCAAAGGCTTCAATTCTCTGTTCTGTTTTCTGGTCTAATGTCCATGTTTCTGCACCATAAAGGAATATTGAGAAAATGTAACAATTTGCCTTTCTTAGTTTTAGTCCTGTGTTATTTGTGTTGATGTTAGTATGTTCTTCAAGACATTAACATTACTTTTTGCCATTCATATTCTTTTGTTTATGTCAGTTGTAGTACATGTTCAGTTCTTCAGATTTGGACACTAGAAATGGCGCAGTAAACAAGACGTTCAACATCACAGGTGGTAGAGGTGGCACATTACAAACTTACACACTACACGTCAGAAATATAACACGGTCTAGAGGTAGAAGTCACCAAGAACGAGGAAGTCGTCAGAAGATCAGGCATTAACATCAATCAAGAAGTGAAAAGAAGACGTTGGAACTGGCTAGGTCACGTTCTATGAATGGAACGAACCAAACATCCGCACCTAGCATGAACATGGACACACCACCTGGCAAACGGAGAAGTGGCAGACCAATGGGGACATGGCGACGAACCATACATGGTGAAATGATAGAGGCTGTCAGGTCCTGGCAAGAGTTGTCCATGCTTGCCCCAGACCGGAATGGATGGAGATCTCGTGTGGGTGTCCTATTATTGGCCGACATCTCATGTGGGTGTCCTATTATTGGCCGAGATCTCGTGTGGGTGTCCTATTATTAGCCGACATCTCGTGTGGGTGTCCTATTATTGGCCGACATCTCGTGTGGGTGTCCTATTATTGGCCGACATCTCGTGTGGGTATCCTATTATTGGCCGACATCTCGTGTGCGTGTCCTATTATTGGCCGACATCTCGTGTGCGTGCCCTATTATTGGCCGAGATCTCATGTGCGTGTCTTATTATTGGCCGAGATCTCGTGTGGGTGTCCTATTATTGGCCGAGATCTCGTGTGCGTGTCCTATTATTGGCCGACATCTCGTGTGCGTGTCCTATTATTGGCCGAGATCTCGTGTGCGTGTCTTATTATTGGCCGACATCTCGTGTGCGTGTCCTATTATTGGCCGAGATCTCGTGTGCGTGTCCTATTATTGGCCGAGATCTCGTGTGGGTGTCCTATTATTGGCCGAGATCTCGTGTGCATGTCCTATTATTGGCCGAGATCTCGTGTGGGTGTCCTATGACTGGTGGAGATCTCGTGTGGATGTCCTATGACTGGTGGAGATCTCGTGTGGGTGTCCTATGTTGGTGGAGATCTCGTGTGGGTGTCCTATGACTGGTGGAAATCTCGTGTGCGTGTCCTATTATTGTCCGAGATCTCGTGTGGGTGTCCTATTATTGACCGAGATTTCGTGTGGGTGTCCTATGACTGGTGGAGATCTCGTGTGGGTGTCCTATGATTGGTGGAGATCTCGTGTGGGTGTCCTATTATTGGCCGAGATCTCGTGTGGGTGTTCTATTATTGGCCGAGATCTCGTGTGGGTGTCCTATGACTGGTGGAGATTTCGTGTGGGTATCCTATGATTGGTGGAGATCTCGTGTGGGTGTCCTATGATTGGTGGAGATCTCGTGTGCGTGTCCTATTATTGGCGGAGATCTCGTGTGGGTGTCCTATGATTGGTAGAGTCTCGTGTGCGTGTCCTATTATTGGCGGAGATCTCGTGTGGGTGTCCTATGATTGACCGAGATCTCGTGTGGGTGTCCTATGATTGGTAGAGATCTCGTGTGGGTGTCCTATGATTGGTAGAGATCTCGTGTGGGTGTCCTATGACTGGTGGAGATTTCGTGTGGGTATCCTATGATTGGTGGAGATCTCGTGTGGGTGTCCTATGATTGGTGGAGATCTCGTGTGCGTGTCCTATTATTGGCGGAGATCTCGTGTGGGTGTCCTATGATTGGTAGAGATCTCGTGTGCGTGTCCTATTATTGGCGGAGATCTCGTGTGGGTGTCCTATGATTGGTAGAGATCTCGTGTGGGTGTCCTATGATTGGTAGAGATCTCGTGTGGGTGTCCTATGATTGGTAGAGATCTCGTGTGGGTGTTCTATGATTGGTAGAGATCTCGTGTGGGTGTCCTATGATTGGTAGAGATCTCGTGTGGGTGTCCTATGTTCTGACTGGGATTCAGAGGATTAAGAAAAGAAAGGAAAAAGTCAGAAGTGACACTTAACAAACATACTGGCTACATGTCACTGGTTATATGTCACTGGTTATATGTCACTGGTTATATGTCGCTGGATATATGTCGCTGGCTATATGTCACTGGCTATATGTCACTGGTTATATGTCACTGGATATATGTCGCTGGCTATATGTCACTGGCTATATGTCGCTGGCTAAATGTCACTGGCTATATGTCACTGGTTATATGTCACTGGATATATGTCACTGGATATATGTCACTGGCTACACTCCCATCATCACACATCACATCACACATATAAACACATATAAACACATATAAACACATATACACATATACAAACACATCACGCATATAAACACATACATATCACACATATAAATACAAATATCACACACATAAACACACACACATCACACACATCACACATATAAACACACACATCACACATATAAACACACACATCACACATTTAAACAGCTACGGCACACTTACAAAACCGCACATCACAAACATCGGTCACATAAATACCTCAATCATAATAAATACAGCATCAATCATAATAAATACAGCATCAATCATAATAAATACAGCATCAATCATAATAAATACAGCATCACACATGAGAAGAGCAATCCAATAGTAGTATCCTAGCTTATCGTACACTAATGCCACCTTTCATTAAATAAGTCCGGTACAGTGGTAAATGTATCGTGGTGACTGTACAGTGGTGACTATACCGGGGTGACTGTACAGCAGTGATTGTACCAAGTGACTGCACCGTGGTGAATGTATAGTGGTGACTATACCGGGGTGACTGTACAGTCGATGTAATTGTACCGTGGTGATTGTACAGTGAGAAATGATTGTACAGTGAGAAATGATTGTACAGTGAGAAATGATTGTGAAGAAAAAAACAATCCCGCAAAGATTAACGTTCCAGGAATAAGAGATCACGTGAAAAGTCTACAAGACTACCCAGATTACAATCCAATCACCCACATAAACCGTCTACAAAACTACCCAGATTACAACAATCCATTTACGCCCAATGAACCATCAACAAAATTACTCAGATTACAATCTAATTACACCCCATGAACCATCTACAAAACTACCCAGATTACAATCCAATAACATCCCAAGAACAATCTACAAAATTACCCAGATTACAATCCAATTACATCCATGAACCTTCTACAAAACTACCCAGATTACAATCCAATCACGCCCCATGAACCATCTACAAAACTACCAAGATTACAATCCAATCACACCTCATGAACCATCTACAAAACTACCCAGATTACAATCCAACCACACCCCATGAACCATCTACAAAACTACCCAGATTACAATCCAATCACGCCCCATGAACCGTCTACAAAACTACCCAGATTACAATCCATTCACGCCCCATGAACCATCTACAAAACTACCCAGATTACAATCCAATCACGCCCCATGAGCCATCTACAAAACTACCCAGATTACAATCCAATCACGCCCCATGAACCATCTACAAAACTACCCAGATTACAATCCAACAACACCCCACGAACCATCTACAAAACTACCCAGATTACAATCCAATCACGCCCCATGAACCATCTATAAAACTACCCAGATTACAATCCAACCACGCCCATGAACCATCTACAAAACTACCCAGATTACAATCCAACCACGCCCCATGAACCATCTACAAAACTACCCAGATTACAATCCAACCACGCCGCATGAACCATCTACAAAACTACCCAGATTACAATCCATTCACGCCCCATTAACCATCTACAAAACTACCCAGATTACAATCCAATCACGCCCCATGAACCATCTACAAAACTACCCAGATTACAATCCAATCACGCCCCATGAACCATCTACAAAACTACCCAGATTACAATCTAATCACGCCCCATGAACCATCTACAAAACTACCCAGATTACAATCCAATCACGCCCCATGAACCATCTACAAAACTACCCAGATTACAATCCAACCACACCCCATGAACCATCTACAAAACTACCCAGATTACAATCCAATCACGCCCCATGAACCATCTACAAAACTACCCAGATTACAATCCATTCACGCTCCATGAACCATCTACAAAACTACCCAGATTACAATCCAACCACACCCCATGAACCATCTACAAAACTACCCAGATTACAATCCAACCACGCCCCATGAACCATCTACAAAACTACCCAGATTACAATCCATTCACGCCCCATGAACCATCTACAAAACTACCCAGATTACAATCCAATCACGCCCCATGAACCGTCTACAAAACTACCCAGATTACAATCCAATCACGCCCCATGAACCATCTACAAAACTACCCAGATTACAATCCAATCACGCCCCATGAACCATCTACAAAACTACCCAGATTACAATCCAATCACGCCACATGAACCATCTACAAAGCTACCCAGATTACAATCCAACCACAACCCATGAACCATCTACAAAACTACCCAGATTACAATCCAATCACGCCCCATGAACCATCTACAAAACTGCCCAGATTACAATTCATTCACGCCCCATGAACCATCTACAAAACTACCCAGATTACAATCCAACCACACCCCATGAACCATCTACAAAACTACCCAGATTACAATCCATTCACGCCACATGAACCATCTACAAAACTACCCAGATTACAATACATTCACGCCCCATGAACCATCTACAAAACTACCCAGATCCAATCACGCTTATTTACCAAAATTAATTTCCAACGTGACAGAATGGAGCTGGTCTGGCACGGAGAGTTTGATCGCCTGTTTTCTCAGTACTACCCTCACGTCTGGTACTTGGTGCCCACGGTCTGCCCCCCTTGTGACAAGTGGCTAGTCTTCAAGGACAGTGCCAAGGTCAGATTTTCTTGCCAAGTAAGTACAACCTTGATGTTGGGTCAAGGCCACTCGTTGACCTTGAGTCGTTAAACTGCGACCGGCGTAGCAAGCCGACGGTGTGTACTTGCTGACATAAACTCAAGAAGATGGAACCGTGAACGGACCATGAAACCACACCCAACTATAGTTTCGCTAAGGCCTACGTGCTGAGAAAGGAAACTTCAATCACCCAAAGCGTGTGACGTTTTCAGCTCTGCGAGCTATAGACGGCTGACGTCATTTTTACAACCGCCCCAGCTCACAATACTGTAAACGTCACAAGCTTTGGGTTTTGCTTTCAGCCCGCAGGCTTTATTAGTGTTATAGATGATGGCTGTGCGTGAAACACAAACCAGAACATTCTATCTCCGGAAAGACAAACCAGAACATCCCAATCTCCGTGAAACACACAAACCAGAACATTATATCTCTGTGAAACACACAAACCAGAACATTATATCTCTGTGAAACACACAAACCAGAACATTCTATCTCTGTGAAACACACAAACCAGAACATCCCAATCTCCACAAACCAGAACATTCTATCTCTGTGAAAAACACAAACCAGAACATTATATCTCTGCGGAAAACACAAACCAGAACATTATATCTCTGCGGAAAACACAAACCAGAACATTATATCTCTGTGAAAAAAACAAACCAGAACATTCTATCTCTGTGAAAAAACCAGAACATTCTATCTCTGCGAAAAACACAAACTAGAACATTCTATCTCTGTGAAACACACAAACCAGAACATTCTATCTCTGTGAAACACACAAACCAGAACATTCTATCTCTGCGAAACACACAAACCAGAACATTCTATCTCTGCGAAACACACAAACCATAACATTCTATCTCTGCGAAACACACAAAACCAGAACATTATATTTCCATTAAACACACCAACCAGAACATTTTATTTCCATGAAACACACAAACCAGAACATTCTATGTCTGCAAAACACACAAACCAGAACATTCTATTTCCATGAAACACACAAACCATAACATTCTATGTCTGCAAAACACACAAACCAGAACATTCTATTTCCATTAAACACACAAACCAGAACATTCTATTTCCATGAAACACACAAACAAGAACATTCTATCCCCCATCTTACAGTGAATGGCGCGGAATGTCCAGTCACTCTGGCACCCATATTGTCTGACGTCAAGTGAATCACTAACATGCCTGGCAAGCAACCACCTGACGATCTTGGCTGTGGGAACATTGTAACCCTCTTGGGTTGCGTCACATAGAAGAGCTCCGTTAGTCCAGCTTCCTTTCTATGAGTGAAACCATGCACTAGCTTACCAGTAGGTCAAGGGAAACCAATAAGGTCAAGGAAAACCCAAAAGGGTCCAAGAAAACTAAAAGGTTCGAGAAACAATGAGATACTGAACACAGATGCACAGCACACCGCATAGTGCAAACATAGGGCAACACAATCTGTTAAGAGGATATAACAAATAAGTGAGACTCAACTTAAATTTGAAATGATGCATGGCATGAGTAGAAGGAAGTGAAATCAGTTTTACTTACATTGGAAAAGTATAGTAGACAAAAACGGTACCGTTGCTTCCAGGGAACATGATGTCATGTCCAGACATTATCTAGTCATGGACACATGTCTACCCAAAGTTGTCAGCATTGCTCCAATGTTGCCTAATACCGGTACCCATTTACAGCTGTTTAAACCTAGAGCATTCATTTGGATCTAACCGGACGTCTTGTGGGCCTAAAAGTTTGGTTCGTTAGTCACAGGTCTCCCGCTAACAATGATATCATCAACTGTAGGGAACTATATAACAAGTTCTGTCAATGATATCATCAACTGTAGGGAACTAAGAGATTCTGTCAATGATATCATCAACTGTAGGGAACTAAGAGGTTCTGTCAATGATTTCATCAACTGTAGGGAACTAAGAGGTTCTGTCAATGATATCATCAACTGTAGGGAACTAAGAGGTTCTGTCAATGATTTCATCAACTGTAGGGAACTAAGAGGTTCTGTCAATGATATCATCAACTGTAGGAAACTAACAAGTTCTGTCAATGATTTCATCAACTGAAGGGAACTAAGAGGTTCTGTCAATGATATCATCAACTGTAGGGAACTAAGAGGTTCTGTCAATGATATCATCAACTGTAGGGAACTAAGATGTTCTGTCAATGATATCATCAACTGTAGGGAACTAAGAGGTTCTGTCAATGATATCATCAACTGTAGGAAACTAACAAGTTCTGTCAATGATATCATCAACTGTAGGGAACTAAGAGGTTCTGTCAATGATATCATCAACTGTAGGGAACTAAGAGGTTCTGTCAATGATTTCATCAACTGTAGGGAACTAAGAGGTTCTGTCAATGATATCATCAACTGTAGGAAACTAACAAGTTCTGTCAATGATTTCATCAACTGAAGGGAACTAAGAGGTTCTGTCAATGATATCATCAACTGTAGGGAACTAAGAGGTTCTGTCAATGATATCATCAACTGTAGGGAACTAAGATGTTCTGTCAATGATATCATCAACTGTAGGGAACTAAGAGGTTCTGTCAATGATATCATCAACTGAAGGAAACTAACAAGTTCTGTCAATGATATCATCAACTGTAGGGAACTAAGAGGTTCTGTCAATGATATCATCAACTGTAGGGAACTAAGAGGTTCTGTCAATGTTATCATCAACTGTAGGGAACTAAGAGGTTCTGTCAATGATTTCATCAACTGAAAAGAACAAGTTCTGTCAATATTTTCATCAACTGAAGAGAACTAACAGGTTCTGTCAATGTTTTCATCAACTGAAGAGAACTAACAAGTTCTGTCAATGTTTTCATCAGCTGAAGAGAACTAACAAGTTCTGTCAATGTTTTCATCAACTGAAGAGAACTAACAAGTTCTGTCAATGTTTTCATCAACTGAAGAGAACTAACAGGTTCTGTCAATGTTTTCATCAACTGAAGAGAACTAACAGGTTCTGTCAATGTTTTCATCAACTGAAGAGAACTAACAGGTTCTGTCAATGTTTTCATCAACTGAAGAGAACTAACAGGTTCTGTCAATGTTTTCATCAACTGAAAGGAACTACATTTAGATGCCACGTTTAGATGTCATTTTCAGTTGTCATATTAAGATGATATGTTTAGATGACATATTTAAATGTCATTGTCAGTTGTCATATTAAGATGATATGTTTAGATGACATGTTTAGATGTCATTATCAGTTGTCATATTAAGATGATATGTTTAGATGACATGTTTAAACGTCATTACCAGTTGTCATATTAAGATGATATGTTTCGATGACATGTTTAAATGTCATTATCAGTTGTCATATTAAGATTATATGTTTAGATGACATGTTTAGATGTCATTATCAGTTGTCATATTAAGATGATATGTTTAGGTGACATGTTTAAACGTCATTATCAGTTATCATATTACGATATCTTTCGATGACACGTTTAAATGTCATTACCAGTTGTCATATTAAGATGCTATGTTTATATGCCACGTTAAGATGCCACGTTAAGATGTTATGTTGAGATATTAGATCTCATGTTTAGATCTCATGTTTAGATGCCATGTTGAGATGCCATGTTTAGATAATATGTTGATATGCCATAATTAAATGCAATGTTGAGATGCCATATTTAGATGCCATGTTTAGATGCTAAGCTGAGATGCCATGTTGAGGTGCCATATTGAAATTCCATGCTGAGATGCCATGTTGAGATGCCATGTTGAGATGCCATGTTGAAATGCCATGTTGAGATGTCATGTTGAGATGCATGTTGAGATGCAATGTTGAGATGCCGTGTTGAGATGCCATGTTGAGATGCCATGTTGAGATGCCGTGTTGAGATGCCATGTTGAGATGCCGTGTTGAGATGCCATATTTAGATGCCATGTTGAGATGCCATGTTTAGATGCTAAGTTGAGATGCCATGTTGAGATGCCATATTGAAATGCCATGCTGAGATGCCATGTTGAGATGCCATGCTGCAGATATTCATGCTTACTTTGCGTCACCTTCATGGGTCACGTGATCGACACGCTAACTTGTCCACCCAAGCTCGTTTCACTCTCTACAGACCTGCCACAGTCATTCTCGCGTGTAACAGCTTGTACCACAATGCCGTGGGATCTAGGTAGCAATGAAGCACTCGCCACCTCACACATTGAGAAGATTGCTAGAGTGATGTTTACTTGACTGTACTTCGACGAAACACCCACAGAAAGTTGCCGTGGGACATAATCCCCAACACCAGCAGTTATGGCGCATGATGATGATGATGATGTGCTATGAGATATCCTTTACCGATTAGCGTAATCTCTCCTAGGACTGCGGACACGGTTGGACGTCCATGAAAGGACGAGTCCACTTCTGGTTCCACTTGGACCCGCCCACCAGCTGCGGTCACGTGATGTTCAAGCTCTACGGCCAGCAGTGCCAGAACTGTCACACCGGAAGTTACGAGCACGCCATGTGGTACCCTGAGGAGGTCATTAAGGTGAGTCATGATCACCATGTGGTACCCTGATGAGCTCATTAAGGTGAGTCATGATCACCATGTGGTACACTGAGGAGGTCATTAAGGTGAGTCATGATCACCATGTGGTACACTGAGGAGCTCATTAAGGTGAGTCATGGTCGCCATGTGGTACCCTGATGAGCTCATTAAGGTGAGTCATGTTCGCCATGTGGTACCCTGAGGAGCTCATTAAGGTGAGTCATGGTCGCCATGTGGTACCCTGATGAGCTCATTAAGGTGAGTCATTGTCGCCATGTGGTACCCTGATGAGCTCATTAAGGTGAGTCATGGTCGCCATGTGGTACCCTGAGGAGGTCATTAAGGTGAGTCATGGTCGCCATGTGGTACCCTGAGGAGCTCATTAAGGTGATCATGGCCGCCATGTGGTACCCTGAGGAGGTCAATAAGGTGATCATGGTCGACCTGGTGTGTTTCAATCAAGAGTAAACTTATCTCTTTTAGATAAAAGCCACCTGATTTGTTTCAAATAAAAGCCACTTTATCTGGCCAGTTTATAGAAGAGCAACTTGACCATTTCTCTAAACTTTATCTATCTAAACTCCTGTAACTCTATCTTTCTCCCTATCTCTAATCTCCTGTAATTCTCTCTCCCTATATCTAAGCTCCTGTAACTCTCTCTCCCTATATCTAAGCTCCTGTAACTCTCTCTCCCTATATCTAAGCTCCTGTAACTCTCTCTCCCTATCTCTAATCTCCTGTAACTCTCACTCCCTATATCTAAGCTCCTGTAACTCTCTCTCCCTATATCTAAGCTCCTGTAACTCTTCTCCTTATATCTAAGCTCCTGTAATTCTCTCTCCCTATAGCTAAGCTCCTGTAACTCTCTCTCTCCCTATATCTAATCTCCTGTAACTCTCTCTCTCTCTCCCTATATCTAAGTTCCTGTAACTCTCTCTCCCTATATCTAAGCTCCTGTAACTCTCTCTCCCTATATCTAAGCTCCTGTAACTCTCTCTCCCTATATCTAAGTTCCTGTAACTCTCTCTCCCTATATCTAAGTTCCTGTAACTCTCTCTCCCTATATCTAAGTTCCTGTAACTCTCTCTCCCTATATCTAATTTCCTGTAACTCTCTCTCCCTATATCTAAGTTCCTGTAACTCTCTCTCCCTATAGCTAAGCTCCTGTAACTCTCTCTCTTCCTATATCTAAGCTCCTGTAACTCTCTCTCTCCCTATATCTAAGCTCATGTAACTCTCTCTCTCCCTATATCTAAGCTCCTGTAACTCTCTCTCTCTCTCCCTATATCTAAGTTCCTGTAACTCTCTCTCCACTACATCTAAGCTCATGTGACTCTCTCTCCTTATATCTAAGCTCCTGTAACTCTCTCTTCCTATAACAAAAGCTCCTGTAACTCTTTCTCCCTATATCTAAGCTCCTGTAACTCTTTCTTCCTATAACAAAGCTCCTGTAACTCTCTCTCCCTATATATAAGCTCCTGTAACTCTCTCTCTCCCTATATCTAAGTTCATATAACTCTCTCTCTCTCCCTATATCTAAGCTCATGTAACTCTCTCTCCCTATCTCTAAACTCCTGTAATTCTCTCTCCCTATATCTAAGCTCCTGTAACTCTTCTCCCTATATCTAAGCTCCTGTAACTCTCTCTCTCTCCCTATATCTAAGCTCGTGTAACTCTCTCTCTCTCCCTATATCTAAGCTCGTGTAACTCTCTCTCTCCCTATATCTAAGTTCATGTAACTCTCTCTCTCTCCCTACATCTAAGCTCCTGTGACTCTCTCTCTCCTTATATCTAAGCTCCTGTAACTCTCTCTCCCTATATCTAAGTTCCTGTAACTCTCTCTCTCCCTATATATAAGCTCCTGTAACTCTCTCTCTCCCTATATCTAAGCTCATGTAGCTCTCTCCCCCTATCTCTAAGCTCCTGACACAAGTTTTGATTTCAAGCCACAAAATGTTCTACAAAGCCAGAAATATTTCTCATTCTGGTCTAACATCAATTCTGAAGGCTCAGCTCATGACTCAGCTCATGACTCAGCTCATGACTCAGCGACTGTCGCTGACAGACAACCCGAAGTTACAGTTGAACTGTACGTTCTTGCCTCTGTAGATACAAAGACAGTCATTTGTTTGTGCCCTATGTCTTACAGTAAGACAACCCATTGAGAGATGCTCTTTCTCTGCAGGTGGTTGGCAATGTCTACAACCGTGTGGGTCAGATCTTCTACGGGTTCATCCGGCCACCATTACGAGTTGACCGTCGCCATGGCAAACCACGTGACCAGCATCACTCTCAACTCTGCCAGGCATGTCAGGAGGGATTGTGCAAGGAGGACTGGCTCTTCTCTTAACAGGGAGTAGGGGAGAGTGGGGGCTGTGGAGGAGAAGGGGAGATGTGGAGGAGAATGGGAGGTGTGGAGAAGAGGAGGGGAGGTATGTGGAAGAGTAGGGGAGATTTGGAAGAGAAGGGGAGGGGTGTAGGAGAAAAGGATGTGTGTGGAAGAGAAGGGGAGGTGTGGGGAAAAGAAAAGGAGTTGTGGAAGAGAAGGGGAGGTATGGGGAAGAAGGGGTGTAGAGGAGAAGGGGAGGTGTGAAGAAGAGGACGTGTGTAGATGAGAAAAGAAGATGTGTGGAGGAGAAGGGGAGGTGTGTGGAGGTAAAGGGGAGATGTGGAGAAGGGGAGGTGTGTGGAGGAAAAGGGGAGATGTGGAGAAGGGGAGGTGTGTGGAGGAAAAGGGGAGATGTGGATGAAAAGAGGATGTTTGTGAAGAAGGGAAAGTGTGGAGTAGAAGGGGATGTGTGTTGAAGAGAAAGGAAGATGTGTGGAGGAGAAAGGGAGGTGTGCAGGAGAAGGGGAAGTTGTGCAGTAGAAGGAGAAGTGTGTGGAAAGTTGGAGGTGTGGAGATTGGAAAGTGTGTAGGAGAATGGAGAGGTGTGTAGAAGATAAGGTGTGAAGGGAGGTGTTTGTAAGAGAAGGAGAGGTGTGTGTAGGAAGAAGGGAGGCATGTAAGAGAAGAGGAGGTGTGGAGGAAAAGGGGAGGTATTCAGGAAATGGGGAGGTGTGTGGAGGAGAAGGGGAGGTGTTCGGTTAGAGAAATGTGCATTTCTCTCTGTTACAGAATTCACGTCCAGATCATGACTTTCATTGATACCACGGTACACGTCAACCTTACATACATCAGTTATATTATTTTCATGTCCGGTTCCTAGATGGTGAAATAGAGTTATGTTTCATCAGTCGCTGCAGGATTTGCGTTTGGAGACTGATTGATTTCAGCTCTCTAATGTAGATCGCTGCGTTAAAGTCAACCTGCTATTCCACTTAACGGAATCGCGCTGGTGCTACGGAAATCTGTGCGCCTGGCCTGCGGTTCTTTTTTGGCAAATCAGGTAGTGTGAATGGGAGGGACATTTCCCTGTCATGAAGTTGATAAGCGCTTTACGTTATGACTTTGAGAGATGTTCAATAACCTCGTTGGATTTTTTCGATGCCAGATACTTTCAGCTCCTTAATATGGATTGTTCAGCCTAGTCAACTGAAGGTTCCACTTTAAGTATTCTGCGCCATTGCTACTGTGTGCTTGAGTCATGGCTGCGTTCTTTGAAGTGAATCAATCGTTTTAGGTGCTACACCGTCATGATAGGTGATCATGTATCTATAACCTGGTCATAGGTTCGAAATTATTGGCAAAATTATACAGATTTCTATACTGTTCATGAATCTGCAGCCCTGGTGTGAATCTCAGATCTTCATGTTAGTCAAAAAGGTTGTTGTCTACGTTCAGGAGAGCTATGAGGAGATTGTGAACAAGTTTATTGTTTCACACTGCGGGATTGATCTGCTGCTGAGCGCGTAGTGACGGTTGTTGGCTGTGTCGACTAACTAGTCAAATTGTATTGTCCACTCATATCACGGCATGTCAGTCGTACAGACGGCAGTGAAATCCTGTAAGTGGCAACTTGATACATCAATAACAGTCGGATGAAAGATTTCATGTCCTGGCTTCCAATTACGCGTTTATAGTTGTTTATTATCACTTTTAATTTGATGCCTCTCATTTCTGTCACATTTAGTTTCAAGTAATTTTTTTGGTCACATCTTGTGTCTTGGACTGTTATTACCACTCTAATTTAACGCCCTCTATTTAATTATCATTGCTAATTTAACACCTTCTATGTTATAATAGTTGCTAATTTAACGCCTTTTAATTTATTATCATTGCTAATTTAATGCCTACTATTTTATAACCATTGCTAATTTAATGTCTTCTATTTTATTATCATTGCTAATTTAATGTCTTCTATTTTATTATCATTGCTAATTTAATGCCTTCTATTTTATAATCATTGCTAATTTAATGCCTTCTATTTTATAATCATTGCTAATTTAATGCCTTCTATTTTATAATCATTGCTAATTTAATGCCTTCTATTTTATAATCATTGCTAATTTAATGCCTTCTATTTTATAATCATTGCTAATTTAATGTTTTTGATTTACATAAACATTTCAAATGTAATATTCTCTTTGATTCTCATTATCATTTCATCTTCTTTGGAAGTTATTCTCACTTTTAGTTTCAAGTTCATTTATCTATTCTCACTTTTAGTTACAAGTTGATTTATCTATTCTCACTTTTAGTTACAAGTTGATTTATCTATTCTCACTTTTAGTTACAAGTTGATTTATCTATTCTCATTTCATATATTTATTTGTTAACTTTAAACATAATTTCATACATTACTGATGTTTCATTTGCTAGCTTCTGTCCCTACAGAACTAACGTTGTCTTTTCACTTCCACTTGAGGTGTTGAGGGAGATACACAGTTCTGGCTCTGGCAGGTCCAACCATTGCCAAATGTTGATGTTGTTGCATTTCACACAATCAGTCTGTCATACTCTGGTCTACCACAGGCACTTCACACAATCAGTCTGTCATACTCTGGTCTACCACAGGCACTTCACACAATCAGTCTGTCATACTCTGGTCTACCACAGGCACTTCACACAATCAGTCTGTCATACTCTGGTCTACCACACGCACTTCTTCCATCTCCCCTTTAAATAAATGTCTTGTTGGGTCTAGAATCTCTTGGCATTCTTTCCTGATGAGCAAGCCATTTCATGTCTATGTATGTAGTTTAGAATTGATTCAGTGCCTGATCTCTCTCTCTCTTACATCATCATTTCTGATTCTGTCTCTACTGGTCACTTCAAGTGCTGTTCTCAAACTTCTCATCTCTGTGGTGGCAAACTTTCTTTTATGTTTATTTGTGAGTGACCATGTATGGCATTGACAGTACAAGGTGGGAATGAATATACTCAGGGCTTGATCATCAGCCAAACGTAGATCATTGGCATCTTCATTTTGTGGCTTGCCATACTGGCATATGTTGTCAATGTCAGTGATGAATGTTGTCAATGTCAGTGATGAATGTTGTCAATGTCAGTGATGAATGTTGTCAATGTCAGTGATGAATGTTGTCAATGTCAGTGGTGAATGTTGTCAATGTCAGTGATGAATGTTGTCAATGTCAGTGATGAATGTTGTCAATGTCAGTCATGAATGGTGTCAATGTCAGTGGTGAATGTTGTCAATGTCAGTGATGAATGTTGTCAATGTCGGTGATGAATGTTGTCAATGTCAGTCATGAATGTTGTCAATGTCAGTCATGAATGTTGTCAATGTCAGTGGTGAATGTTGTCAATGTCAGTGATGAATGTTGTCAATGTCAGTGATGAATGTTGTCAATGTCAGTGGTGAATGTTGTCAATGTCAGTGATGAAATTTGTCAATGTCAGTGGTGAATGTTGTCAATGTCAGTCATGAATGTTGTCAATGTCAGTGGTGAATGTTGTCAATGTCAGTCATGAATGGTGTCAATGTCAGTGGTGAATGTTGTCAATGTCAGTGATGAATGTTGTCAATGTCAGTGATGAATGTTGTCAATGTCAGTGGTGAATGTTGTCAATGTCAGTGATGAATGTTGTCAATGTCAGTGATGAATGTTGTCAATGTCAGTCATGAATGGTGTCAATGTCAGTGGTGAATGTTGTCAATGTCAGTGATGAATGTTGTCAATGTCAGTGATGAATGTTGTCAATGTCAGTCATGAATGTTGTCAATGTCAGTCATGAATGTTGTCAATGTCAGTGGTGAATGTTGTCAATGTCAGTCATGAATGTTGTCAATGTCAGTAATGAATGTTGTCAATGTCAGTGGTGAATGTTGTCAATGTCAGTGATGAATGTTGTCAATGTCAGTGGTGAATGTTGTCAATGTCAGTCATGAATGTTGTCAATGTCAGTGGTGAATGTTGTCAATGTCAGTCATGAATGGTGTCAATGTCAGTCGTGAATGTTGTCAATGTCAGTGATGAATGTTGTCAATGTCAGTGATGAATGTTGTCAATGTCAGTCATGAATGTTGTCAATGTCAGTGGTGAATGTTGTCAATGGTGAATGTTGTCAATGTCAGTGATGAATGTTGTCAATGTCATTGATGAATGTTGTCAATGTCAGTGATGAATGTTGTCAATGTCAGTGGTGAATGTTGTCAATGTCAGTGGTGAATGTTGTCAATGTCAGTCATGAATGGTGACAATGTCAGTGGTGAATGTTGTCAATGTCAGTGATGAATGTTGTCAATGTCAGTGATGAATGTTGTCAATGTCAATGGTGAATGTTGTCAATGTCAGTGATGAATGTTGTCAATGTCAGTGGTGAATGTTGTCAATGTCAGTGATGAATGTTGTCAATGTCAGTGATGAATGTTGTCAGTGTCAGTGGTGAATGTTGTCAATGTCAGTGATGAATGTTGTCAATGTCAGTGGTGAATGTTGTCAATGTCAGTCATGAATGTTGTCAATGTCAGTGGTGAATGTTGTCAATGTCAGTCATGAATGGTGTCAATGTCAGTCGTGAATGTTGTCAATGTCAGTGATGAATGTTGTCAATGTCAGTGATGAATGTTGTCAATGTCAGTCATGAATGTTGTCAATGTCATTGATGAATGGTGTCAATGTCAGTGATGAATGTTGTCAATGTCAGTGGTGAATGTTGTCAATGTCAGTGATGAATGTTGTCAATGTCAGTGGTGAATGTTGTCAATGTCAGTGATGAATGTTGTCAATGTCAGTGATGAATGTTGTCAATGTCAGTGGTGAATGTTGTCAATGTCAGTGATGAATGTTGTCAATGTCAGTGGTGAATGTTGTCAATGTCAGTGATGAATGTTGTCAATGTCAGTGATGAATGTTGTCAATGTCAGTGGTGAATGTTGTCAATGTCTGTGATGAATGTTGTCAATGTCAGTGGTGAATGTTGTCAATGTCAGTGGTGAATGTTGTCAATGTCAGTGAAGACTGTTGTCAATGTCAGTGGTGAATGTTGTCAATGTCAGTCATGAATGGTGTCAATGTCAGTGATGAATGTTGTCAATGTCAGTGGTGAATGTTGTCAATGTCAGTCATGAATGGTGTCAATGTCAGTCGTGAATGTTGTCAATGTCAGTGATGAATGTTGTCAATGTCAGTGATGAATATTGTCAATGTCAGTGGAGAATGTTGTAAATGTCAGTGGTGAATGTTGTCAATGTCAGTGATGAATATTGTCAATGTCAGTGGTGAATGTTGTCAATGTCAGTGATGAATATTGTCAATGTCAGTGGTGAATGTTGTCAATGTCAGTGATGAATATTGTCAATGTCAGTGGTGAATGTTGTCAATGTCAGTGATGAATATTGTCAATGTCAGTGGTGAATGTTGTAAATGTCAGTGGTGAATGTTGTCAATGTCAGTGATGAATATTGTCAATGTCAGTCATGAATGTTGTCAATGTCAGTGATGAATGTTGTCATTGTCAGTGATGAATGTTGTCAATGTCAGTGGTGAATGTTGTCAATGTCAGTCATGAATGTTGTCAATGTCAGTCATGAATGTTGTCAATGTCAGTCATGAATGTTGTCAATGTCAGTGATGAATGTTGTCAATGTCAGTCATGAATGTTGTCAATGTCAGTGATGAATGTTGTCAATGTCTGTGATGAACGTTGTCACTGTCAGTGGTGAATGTTGTCAATGTCAGTGGTGAATGTTGTCAATGTCAGTGATGAATGTTGTCAATGTCAGTGGTGAATGTTGTCAATGTCAGTGGTGAATGTTGTCAATGTCAGTCATGAATGGTGTCAATGTCAGTGGTGAATGTTGTCAATGTCAGTGATGAATGTTGTCAATGTCAGTCATGAATGTTGTCAATGTCAGTCATGAATGTTGTCAATGTCAGTCATGAATGTTGTCAATGTCAGTGGTGAATGTTGTCAATGTCAGTCGTGAATGTTGTCAATGTCAGTGATGAATGTTGTCAATGTCAGTGGTGAATGTTGTCAATGTCAGTGATGAATGTTGTCAATGTCAGTGGTGAATGTTGTCAATGTCAGTCATGAATGTTGTCAATGTCAGTGGTGAATGTTGTCAATGTCAGTCATGAATGGTGTCAATGTCAGTCGTGAATGTTGTCAATGTCAGTGATGAATGTTGTCAATGTCAGTGATGAATGTTGTCAATGTCAGTCATGAATGTTGTCAATGTCAGTGGTGAATGTTGTCAATGTCAGTGGTGAATGTTGTCAATGGTGAATGTTGTCAATGTCAGTGATGAATGTTGTCAATGTCATTGATGAATGTTGTCAATGTCAGTGATGAATGTTGTCAATGTCAGTCATGAATGGTGTCAATGTCAGTGGTGAATGTTGTCAATGTCAGTCATGAATGGTGTCAATGTCAGTGATGAATGTTGTCAATGTCAGTGATGAATGTTGTCAATGTCAGTGATGAATGTTGTCAATGTCAGTGGTGAATGTTGTCAATGTCAGTGATGAATGTTGTCAATGTCAGTGGTGAATGTTGTCAATGTCAGTGATGAATGTTGTCAATGTCAGTGATGAATGTTGTCAATGTCAGTGGTGAATGTTGTCAATGTCAGTGATGAATGTTGTCAATGTCAGTGGTGAATGTTGTCAATGTCAGTCATGAATGTTGTCAATGTCAGTGGTGAATGTTGTCAATGTCAGTGATGAATATTGTCAATGTCAGTGGTGAATGTTGTCAATGTCAGTGATGAATATTGTCAATGTCAGTGGTGAATGTTGTCAATGTCAGTGATGAATATTGTCAATGTCAGTGGTGAATGTTGTCAATGTCAGTGATGAATATTGTCAATGTCAGTGGTGAATGTTGTAAATGTCAGTGGTGAATGTTGTCAATGTCAGTGATGAATATTGTCAATGTCAGTCATGAATGTTGTCAATGTCAGTGATGAATGTTGTCATTGTCAGTGATGAATGTTGTCAATGTCAGTGGTGAATGTTGTCAATGTCAGTCATGAATGTTGTCAATGTCAGTGGTGAATGTTGTCAATGTCAGTGATGAATGTTGTCAATGTCAGTGATGAATGTTGTCAATGTCAGTGATGAATGTTGTCAATGTCAGTGATGAATGTTGTCAATGTCTGTGATGAACGTTGTCACTGTCAGTGGTGAATGTTGTCAATGTCAGTGGTGAATGTTGTCAATGTCAGTGATGAATGTTGTCAATGTCAGTGGTGAATGTTGTCAATGTCAGTGGTGAATGTTGTCAATGTCAGTCATAAATGGTGTCAATGTCAGTGGTGAATGTTGTCAATGTCAGTGATGAATGTTGTCAATGTCAGTCATGAATGTTGTCAATGTCAGTCATGAATGTTGTCAATGTCAGTCATGAATGTTGTCAATGTCAGTGGTGAATGTTGTCAATGTCAGTCGTGAATGTTGTCAATGTCAGTGATGAATGTTGTCAATGTCAGTGGTGAATGTTGTCAATGTCAGTGATGAATGTTGTCAATGTCAGTGGTGAATGTTGTCAATGTCAGTCATGAATGTTGTCAATGTCAGTGGTGAATGTTGTCAATGTCAGTCATGAATGGTGTCAATGTCAGTCGTGAATGTTGTCAATGTCAGTGATGAATGTTGTCAATGTCAGTGATGAATGTTGTCAATGTCAGTCATGAATGTTGTCAATGTCAGTGGTGAATGTTGTCAATGTCAGTGGTGAATGTTGTCAATGGTGAATGTTGTCAATGTCAGTGATGAATGTTGTCAATGTCATTGATGAATGTTGTCAATGTCAGTGATGAATGTTGTCAATGTCAGTCATGAATGGTGTCAATGTCAGTGGTGAATGTTGTCAATGTCAGTCATGAATGGTGTCAATGTCAGTGATGAATGTTGTCAATGTCAGTGATGAATGTTGTCAATGTCAGTGATGAATGTTGTCAATGTCAGTGGTGAATGTTGTCAATGTCAGTGATGAATGTTGTCAATGTCAGTGGTGAATGTTGTCAATGTCAGTGATGAATGTTGTCAATGTCAGTGATGAATGTTGTCAATGTCAGTGGTGAATGTTGTCAATGTCAGTGATGAATGTTGTCAATGTCAGTGGTGAATGTTGTCAATGTCAGTCATGAATGTTGTCAATGTCAGTGGTGAATGTTGTCAATGTCAGTCATGAATGTTGTCAATGTCAGTGATGAATGTTGTCAATGTCAGTCATGAATGTTGTCAATGTCATTGATGAATGGTGTCAATGTCAGTGATGAATGTTGTCAATGTCAGTGGTGAATGTTGTCAATGTCAGTGATGAATGTTGTCAATGTCAGTGATGAATGTTGTCAATGTCAGTGATGAATGTTGTCAATGTCAGTGGTGAATGTTGTCAATGTCAGTGATGAATGTTGTCAATGTCAGTGGTGAATGTTGTCAATGTCAGTGATGAATGTTGTCAATGTCAGTGATGAATGTTGTCAATGTCAGTGGTGAATGTTGTCAATGTCTGTGATGAATGTTGTCAATGTCAGTGGTGAATGTTGTCAATGTCAGTGGTGAATGTTGTCAATGTCAGTGATGACTGTTGTCAATGTCAGTGGTGAATGTTGTCAATGTCAGTCATGAATGGTGTCAATGTCAGTGATGAATGTTGTCAATGTCAGTGGTGAATGTTGTCAATGTCAGTCATGAATGGTGTCAATGTCAGTCGTGAATGTTGTCAATGTCAGTGATGAATGTTGTAAATGTCAGTGGTGAATGTTGTCAATGTCAGTGATGAATATTGTCAATGTCAGTGGTGAATGTTGTCAATGTCAGTGATGAATATTGTCAATGTCAGTGGTGAATGTTGTCAATGTCAGTGATGAATATTGTCAATGTCAGTGGTGAATGTTGTCAATGTCAGTGATGAATATTGTCAATGTCAGTGGTGAATGTTGTAAATGTCAGTGGTGAATGTTGTCAATGTCAGTGATGAATATTGTCAATGTCAGTCATGAATGTTGTCAATGTCAGTGATGAATGTTGTCATTGTCAGTGATGAATGTTGTCAATGTCAGTGGTGAATGTTGTCAATGTCAGTCATGAATGTTGTCAATGTCAGTCATGAATGTTGTCAATGTCAGTCATGAATGTTGTCAATGTCAGTGATGAATGTTGTCAATGTCAGTCATGAATGTTGTCAATGTCAGTGGTGAATGTTGCCAATGTCAGTGATGAATGTTGTCAATGTCAGTGGTGAATGTTGTCAATGTCAGTGATGAATGTTGTCAATGTCAGTGGTGAATATTGTCAATGTCAGTGATGAATGTTGTCAATGTCAGTGATGAATGTTGTCAATGTCTGTGATGAATGTTGTCAATGTCAGTGAAGAATATTGTCAATGTCAGTCATGAAAGTTGTCAATGTCAGTGATGAATGTTGTCAATGTCAGTCATGAATGTTGTCAATGTCAGTGAGAATGTTATCAATGTCAGTCGTGAATGTTGTCAATGTCAGTGATGAATGTTGTCAATGTCAGTCATAAATGTTGCCAATGTCAGTCATGAATGTTGTCAATGTCAGTCATGAATGTTGTCAATGTCTGTGATGAATGTTGTCAATATCTGTGATGAATGGTGTCAATGTCTGTGATGAATGTTGTCAATGTCTGTGATGAATGTTGTCAATGTCAGTGATGAATGTTGTCAATGTCAGTCATGAATGTTGTCAATGTCAGTGATGAATGTTGTCAATGTCAGTGATGAATGTTGTCAATGTCAGTGGTGAATATTGTCAATGTCAGTGATGAATGTTGTCAATGTCAGTGATGAATGTTGTCAATGTCTGTGATGAATGTTGTCAATGTCAGTGAAGAATATTGTCAATGTCAGTCATGAATGTTGTCAATGTCAGTGATGAATGTTGTCAATGTCAGTCATGAATGTTGTCAATGTCAGTGGAGAATGTTATCAATGTCTGTGATGAATGTTGTCAATGTCTGTGATGAATGTTGTCAATGTCAGTCATGAATGTTGTCAATGCCAGTGATGAATGTTGTCAATGTCTGTGATGAATGTTGTCAATGTCAGTGATGAATGTTGTCAATGTCAGTCATGAATGTTGTCAATGCCAGTGATGAATGTTGTCAATGTCTGTGATGAATGTTGTCAATGTCTGTTATGAATGTTGTCAATCTCTAGTCATGAATGTTGTCAATCTCTAGTTATGAATGTTGTCAATGTCTGTGATGAATGTTGTCAATGTCAGTGATGAATGTTGTCAATGTCTGTGATGAATGTTGTCAATGTCAGTTATGAATGTTGTCAATCTCTAGTCATGAATGTTGTCAATCTCTAGTTATGAATGTTGTCAATGTCTGTGATGAATGTTGTCAATGTCTGTGATGAATGTTGTCAATGTCTGTGATGAACAAGAGCAGAGGTAATCATCCTTAACTCTAGATGTTACAGCCAATGGTTTGTATGTTCCTTTACTTGTTCTCATCACACACTTCTACAATCTTTAGTAACATCTAATAAGGGAATTACTTACTGAGCCAATGTTGACCATAAGACATTTAGTAACATCTAATAAGGGAATTACTTACTGAGCCAATGTTGACCATAAGACATTTAGTAACATCTAATAAGGGAATTACTTACTGAGCCAATGTTGACCATAAGACATTTAGTAACATCTAATAAGGGAATTACTTACTGAGCCAATGTTGACCATAAGACATTTAGTAACATCTAATAAGGGAATTACTTACTGAGCCAATGTTGACCATAAGACATTTAGTAGCATCTAATAAGGGAATTACTTACTCAGCCAATGTTGACCATAAGACATTTAGTAGCATCTAATAAGGGAATTACTTATTGAGCCAATGTTGACCATAAGACATTTAATAGCATCTAATAAGGGAACTACTTACTGAGCCAATGTTGACCATAAGACATTTAGTAGCATCTAATAAGGGAATTACTTACTGAGCCAATGTTGACCATAGACATTTAGTAACATCTAATAAGGGAATTACTTACTGAGCCAATGTTGACCATAGACATTTAGTAGCATCTAATAAGGGAATTACTTACTGAGCCAATGTTGACCATAGACATTTAGTAGCATCTAATAAGGGAATTACTTACTGAGCCAATGATGACCATAAGACATTTAGTAGCATCTAATAAGGGAATTACTTACTGAGCCATTGTTGACCATAAGACATTTAGTAACATCTAATAAGGGAATTACTTACTGAGCCAATGTTGACCATAAGACATTTAGTAGCATCTAATAAGGGAATTACTTACTGAGCCAATGTTGACCATAAGACATTTAGTAGCATCTAATAAGGGAATTACTGAGCCAATGTTGACCATAAGACAATTAGTAGCATCTAATAAGGGAATTACTTACTGAGCCAATGTTGACCATAAGACATTTAGTAGCATCTAATAAGGGAATTACTTACTGAGCCAATGTTGACCAGAAGACATTTAGTAACATCTAATAGGGAATTACTTACTGAGCCAATGTTGACCATAAGGCATTTAGTAACATCTAATAAGGGAATTACTTACTGAGCCAATGTTGACCATAAGACATTTAGTAGCATCTAATAAGGGAATTACTTACTGAGCCAATGTTGACCAGAAGACATTTAGTAGCATCTAATAAGGGAATTACTTACTGAGCCAATGTTGACCATAAGACATTTAGTAACATCTAATAAGGGAATTACTTACTGAGCCAATGTTGACCATAGACATTTAGTAACATCTAATAAGGGAATTACTTACTGAGCCAATGTTGACCATAGACATTCAGTAACATCTAATAAGGGAATTACTTACTGAGCCAATGTTGACCATAGACATTTAGTAACATCTAATAAGGGAATTACTTACTGAGCCAATGTTGACCATAAGACATTTAGTAACATCTAATAAGGGAATTACTTACTGAGCCAATGTTGACCATAAGAAATTTAGTAACATCTAATAAGGGAATTACTTACTGAGCCAATGTTGACCATAAGACATTTAGTAACATCTAATAAGGGAATTACTTACTGAGCCAATGTTGACCATAAGACATTTAGTAACATCTAATAGGGAATTACTTACTGAGCCAATGTTGACCATAGACATTTAGTAACATCTAATAAGGGAATTACTTACTGAGCCAATGTTGACCATAGACATTTAGTAACATCTAATAAGGGAACTACTTACTGAGCCAATGTTGACCATAGACATTTAGTAACATCTAATAAGGGAACTACTTACTGAGCCAATGTTGACCATAGACATTTAGTAACATCTAATAAGGGAATTACTTACTGAGCCAATGTTGACCATAGACATTCAGTAACATCTAATAAGGGAATTACTTACTGAGCCAATGTTGACCATATACATTTAGTAACATCTAATAAGGGAATTACTTACTGAGCCATGTTGACCATAAGACATTTAGTAGCATCTAATAAGGGAATTACTTACTGAGCCAATGTTGACCATAGACATTTAGTAACATCTAATAAGGGAACTACTTACTGAGCCAATGTTGACCATAAGACATTTAGTAACATCTAATAAGTGAATTACTTACAGAGCCAATGTTGACCATAAGACATTTCTACCCATCCTGTGTAAAGCTTTCTCCTGGTCCACAGATTATTTTTATTTTCTATGTTTTTCTCTACCAGCTACCAGAGTGAAGCATCTCTGCAACTTCTATCTGTTTATAAACCCCTTCTATTTGTTTCTAAACCCCTTCTATCTGTTTATAAACCCCATCTTCTTCTCTACCAGCTGCCTGGGTGAAGCATCTCTACAACTTCTATTTGTCTATAAACCCCATGTTCTTCTCTACCAGCTGCCTGGGTGAAGCATCTCTACAACCTCATCTGTTCTTCCACCAAATAGAGTTCTATAATATCTTGTTCCTATAATCTCGGAATACATTTTGTCTAAATGGCTTAGCAGTGATATGCCACGGTATTGTTAACATTCTTTTTTGTTTCTTTTATTCCTTCAAAGGGGAATTACTATTGCAAGTTAGCAGTCACTATGTGTTTGTTGTTGTACCTATGCTGCATTGACAACCCATGTAACCAGCAACTGCTGAACTCTCCTGCTGCTTGCATTATTTCCCCTGGCAATCTATCTGCTCCTGTCGATTTGAACTTTGGTGACTATCTAACCATCGACTTCTGACATTACTGGTTCTGGCTTGAGTCATGTTACTTCCTGATATTGTGTTATTACATTCAAACAAATACTTTATGAGTAAAATACAAATTTGTGTACATTTGTTGCTGTTTTGTCTCTTCCTTGAGATGTGTGCACACAATCTGTGATGTCAGCGAACTCTTCAGTGTTGAGACATTAATGGTGGTAGTAGAGCAGCAATCAATTCAGGATGGTCATGGGTCCAGTAAACAATTAACCATGGCAGAGTCTATATTTAGAGTGGGGTGATTGGATAACCAATGGAGAAGAAATGGTTATCTACTTGGAGTGTGGGAATCAATAACCAGTTTCCAGTTTTGATCCAAGATGGAAGATTGTTCTTCTCAAGCTTGATACAGAGCTGTTGATCAGAGGTCTAGCAAGCCACTATAGCATAAATGCCTTTGTTAGTGAAATATAGACCTGACCTTATATTGGAAGACCACATTGAAAAGCAAACACTTTTGTACTTAACTTCATTGACTTAAAAAGCTTGATGTCTAACACAACAACAACCACTGCTACAGACTTGATGTCTAACATAATGACAACCACTGCTACAAGTTTGATGTCTAACACAACGACAACCAGATATATGTTTCTTAACACTAGAGCCGACATCCCTTAAGCTTTTTGGTGTCATGCTTTCAGCACTGGTGTTCAAATCTTGAGTACAAATTACAAGCAGACACTCCCAAGTACAGTGATGGTGCTACTATCAGACACTGTCCAAGTACAGTGATGGTGCTACTATCAGACACTGCCCAAGTACAGTGATGGTGCTACTATCAGACACTGTCCAAGTACAGTGATGATGCTGCTATCAGACACTGTCCAAGTACAGTGATGGTGCTACTATCAGACAATGTCCAAGTACAGTGATGGTGCTACTATCAGACACTGTCCAAGTACAGTGATGATGCTACTATCAGACACTGTCCAAGTACAGTGATGATGCTACTATCAGACACTGTCCAAGTACAGTGATGGTGCTACTATCAGACACTGTCCAAGTACAGTGATGGTGCTACTATCAGACACTGTCCAAGTACAGTGATGGTGCTACTATCAGACACTGTCCAAGTACAGTGATGGTGCTACTATCAGACAAGGTCCAAGTATTGTGATAATGCTACTATCAGACACTGTCCAAGTACAGTGATGATGCTACTATCAGACACTGTCCAAGTACAGTGATGATGCTACTATCAGACACTGTCCAAGTACAGTGATGATGCTACTATCAGACAAGTTCCAAGTACAGTGATGGTGCTACTATCAGACACTGTCCAAGTACAGTGATGATGCTACTATCAGACACTGTCCAAGTACAGTGATGGTGCTACTATCAGACACTGTCCAAGTACAGTGATGGTGCTACTATCAGACACTGTCCAAGTACAGTGATGGTGCTACTATCAGACAAGGTCCAAGTACAGTGATGATGCTACTATCAGACAAGGTCCAAGTACAGTGATGGTGCTACTATCAGACAATGTCCAAGTACAGTGATGATGCTACTATCAGACAATGTCCAAGTACAGTGATGATGCTACTATCAGACACTGTCCAAGTACAGTGATGATGCTACTATCAGACACTGTCCAAGTACAGTGATGATGCTACTATCAGACACTGTCCAAGTACAGTGATGATGCTGCTATCAGACACTGTCCAAGTACAGTGATGGTGCTACTATCAGACAATGTCCAAGTACAGTGATGGTGCTACTATCAGACACTGTCCAAGTACAGTGATGATGCTACTATCAGACACTGTCCAAGTACAGTGATGATGCTACTATCAGACACTGTCCAAGTACAGTGATGGTGCTACTATCAGACACTGTCCAAGTACAGTGATGGTGCTACTATCAGACACTGTCCAAGTACAGTGATGGTGCTACTATCAGACACTGTCCAAGTACAGTGATGGTGCTACTATCAGACACTGTCCAAGTACAGTGATGATGCTACTATCAGACACTGTCCAAGTACAGTGATGGTGCTACTATCAGACACTGTCCAAGTACAGTGATGGTGCTACTATCAGACAAGGTCCAAGTACAGTGATGATGCTACTATCAGACACTGTCCAAGTACAGTGATGATGCTACTATCAGACAAGGTCCAAGTACAGTGATGATGCTACTATCAGACACTGTCCAAGTACAGTGATGGTGCTACTATCAGACACTGTCCAAGTACAGTGATGATGCTACTATTAGACACTGTCCAAGTACAATGATGGTGCTACTAACAGACAAGGTCCAAGTACAATGATGGTGCTACTAACAGACAAGGTCCAAGCACAATGATGGTGCTACTAACAGACAAGGTCCAAGCACAATGATGGTGCTACTATCAGACAAGGTCCAAGCACAATGATGGTGCTACTAACAGACAAGATGCAAGCACAATGATGGTGCTACTAACAGACAAGGTGCAAGCACAATGATGGTGCTACTAACAGACAAGGTGCAAGCACAATGATGGTGCTACTATCAGACACTGTCCAAGTGCAGTGATGATGCTACTATCAGACAAGGTCCAAGCACAATGATGGTGCTACTACAGACAAGGTGCAAGCACAATGATGGTGCTACTAACAGACAAGGTCCAAGCACAATGATGGTGCTACTAACAGACAAGGTCCAAGCACAATGATGGTGCTACTAACAGACAAGGTCCAAGCACAATGATGGTGCTACTAACAGACAAGGTCCAAGCACAATGATGGTGCTACTAACAGACAAGGTCCAGCACAATGATGGTGCTACTAACAGACAGGGTCCAAGCACAATGATGGTGCTACTATCAGACAAGGTCCAAGTACAGTGATGATGCTACTATTTAAAGAAGAGCAAATGTAAAACATCCAACACTACAGAAATTAACTTCCAACAAACACACACACAGATACCATATAACATCGAATAAACAACCAACAAGTGCCAGAAACACACTTAAATGTACATATAAAACACACAACAAACACCAAGATGTACATCAAAAACACACAATAAACACAATGATGTACATATAAAAGACACAATAAACACTGAGATGTACATATAAAACACCAAACAAACACCAGAGGCATCAATAAATAAATATTATTTTCTCCCACAAAATGTAAACCAAAGACAGTAACCGGACAAACTGCTACAGGATGTCAATTATAGAACAATAGCTTGCATGAGGTTGCCTCAACTTGTCGACAAGAATGGACAAACCAAACTACTGGACAAATTAACAATAAAATAATGGGAAAATATTGTTGGTTTGTGAGATGTCATATGGTAATAGATGTGAGGGTGGTTGGTCTGTGAGATATCATATGGTGATAGATAGAGTTCCCTGGTGGGGACAACATTGGAGAGTTCCCTGGTGGGGACAACATTGGAGAGTTCCCTGGTGGGGACAACATTGGACAGTTCCCTGGTGGGGACAACATTGGAGAGTTCCCTGGTGGGGACAACATTGGAGAGTTCCCTGGTGGGGACAACATTGGAGAGTTCACTGAAATGTGAAGCCTAACCCAGATGTGCATGAAGCCAAGTCACTGGAATGATCAAATTTCACTCACTTCTGAAAACAATTATCTGTCATCTTCCTCTCCAGAGCTCATTTCCATTATCAGGGGCCCCCTGTACTCATTTTCAGAAGCACAACAATCTCCCCCTTCCCCCTAATGACATTTCAAGATCAAAATACTTTAATTTGTGTGCAGTTAACATTTATTTGATTGTTAACTTTTCTAGAACCTTTAAGATTTGTTAAATCATTGCCCCTCCCCTACAAACAAAAATCAAGTGAAGATCATTTGTGAAGAAAGATGAATTTGTCCAGTCTTGTCCACAAAGCTGAAACTTTGAGTCATGTGTGTACACCAGCCTTGTCACATGACTATATTACCTCTACCACATACAGCCAGTCACTTGACATATCCAACAGACATACAATCACATACACTAGACTTACTGGACAACTATACAGGAGCAGTCTATATGTACATACATGTGAGCTTGAAGCAGCAATGGTTTGGGACTTGTAACTGTGATAACAAGGTCATGGAGCCTGGTTTCTTGGAATGTGTGGTGAGAGGGCATCAGGATTATAGTGATGCATGTACACACACATACATGTACACACACACACACACACACATGGATTTATTCATCATTAATTATACCACAATAAGAGCAATCAGACAATCACTCACAGAAAATTATGTTTCAGACAACCACACACACTAAAGGATGTGAATAAGGCAGAAAAAAACAGCAATGGTGTTAGTGACATCACTCAGTGGTGATGGTGTTAGTGACATCACTCAGTGGTGTTAGTGACATCACTCAGTGGTGATGGTGTTAGTGACATCACTCAGTGGTGATGGTGTTAGTGACATCACTCAGTGGTGATGGTGTTAGTGACATCACTCAGTGGTGTTAGTGACATCACTCAGTGGTGTTAGTGACATCACTCAGTGGTGATGATTTTAGTGACATCACTCAGTGATGTTAGTCAGGTCATATATGTGTGTGTGTGCACATTAATGGCCATATGTATGCATGGACAGGTGGCTTGGTGAGTGCGTTAATGTATGTGCTCCCCTGTTTTGCGAGAATGCCACTCAATTATCTAAAATGTTGCAATGTCTCATTCTTGGAACATGGAGTCAGTTATTTTATTGGGTCTATTAAGTTGCCTCGTAAGAGGTGACTAAGGAGATTGATTGATGGCTGGACAAGCTGTCATTATAAAAAGTATTGTTATTGAACCAACGCCATAGATTTTAGAGCAGTGATCTCTGCAACATGTGCCATTCAGGCATGCAAGGTTTCTGTTTTTGAGATTTTGGTTCTGTCCTATGTGCCGTCTTCAGCTCGAAAGGACAATAGATAGATAGATTAAGTTGCTTAGTCTAACAGTGCACTGGCCTTCTGGAGCTCCATTCATGACAGAACTTGTTAACTTTTTCAGGGGCAGATAAATTATGATAAAAATATCAATGGGCAATAACAATTTTCTTTTATGTTAAATTTAAATTTATCAATTACAAATAAAGAATTAATGCCAAACTATAACCACACTTCCTACATAATTGATTCATCTATTAAGTAAAAAGCACGGTACCAGCGACCAGCGAGGCAGAAAGGATTTATATTTGAGTTAAGTGTTTAAAATGTATACCACTAACCACAATAAGGCCTCAGGTATGGGGTGTAAATTTTGTACCACTGGTTAGGTCAGGAATGGTGATGGTCACGTCACATACAGGCTATAGACAGCAGATGTCAAGATGTGACAAATTTCTCCTAGTCACAGTGTATTCCTGTCTGTGACTACCAAATGTCTAAACACAAAGTCAGATCATGCCAACATGTCCCTGATTCTGTTATCCACGTCCAGCAAACCATAATTATCCAGACCAAAACCATATCCATGCAAACTTGACATTCACTTGAGAGGATGAGCTAAACAGGAAGTGTTTTCCCGACAGTCTTTGAGGCAGCAGCATAAAATATGCTGGTGAAGAACCGCAACCCTGTCTGTCCTCCAGGGATGTAGCTAACTATGTACCTGTAGATGACAATAGATGGTGATAAGTATCTGTAGTTGATAATAGATGGTGATAAGTATCTGTAGATGACAATAGATGGTGATAAGTATCTGTAGATGACAATAGATGGTGATAAGTATCTGCAGATGACAATAGATGGTGATAAGTATCTGCAGATGACAATAGATGGTGATAAGTATCTGTAGATGACAATAGATGGTGATAAGTATCTGCAGATGACAATAGATGGTGATAAGTTCCTGTAGATGACAATAGATGGTGATAAGTATCTGCAGATGACAACAGATGGTGATAAGTATCTGTAGATGACAATAGATGGTGATAAGTATCTGTAGATAAGAACAGATGGTGATAAATATCTGTAGATGACAATAGATGGTGATAAGTACCTGTAGATGACAATAGATGGTGATAAGTATCTGCAGATGACAATAGATGGTGATAAGTTCCTGTAGATGACAATAGATGGTGATAAGTACCTGTAGATGACAACAGATGGTGATAAGTACCTGTAGATGACAACAGATGGTGATAAGTATCTGTAGATGACAATAGATGGTGATAAGTATCTGTAGATGACAATAGATGGTGATAAGTACCTGTAGATGACAATAGATGGTGATAAGTACCTGTAGATGACAATAGATGGTGATAAGTATCTGTAGATGACAATAGATGGTGATAAGTATCTGTAGATGACAATAGATGGTGATAAGTATCTGTAGATGACAATAGATGGTGATAAGTATCTGTAGATGACAATAGATGGTGATAAGTACCTGTAGATGACAATAGATGGTGATAAGTATCTGTAGATGACAATAGATGGTGATAAGTATCTGTAGATGACAATAGATGGTGATAAGTACCTGTAGATGACAATAGATGGTGATAAGTATCTGTAGATGACAATAGATGGTGATAAGTATCTGTAGATGACAATAGATGGTGATAAGTACCTGTAGATGACAATAGATGGTGATAAGTATCTGTAGATGACAATAGATGGTGATAAGTATCTGTAGATAACAACAGATGGTGATAAGTATCTGTAGATGACAATAGATGGTGATAAGTATCTGTAGATGACAATAGATGGTGATAAGTATCTGTAGATGACAATAGATGGTGATAAGTATCTGTAGATGACAAAAGATGGTGATAAGTATCTGTAGATGACAACAGATGGTGATAAGTATCTGCAGATGACAATAGATGATGATAAGTTCCTGTAGATGACAACAGATGGTGATAAGTATCTGTAGATGACAAAAGATGGTGATAAGTATTTGTAGATGACAATAGATGGTGATAAGTATCTGCAGATGACAACAGATGGTGATAAGTATCTGCAGATGACAACAGATGGTGATAAGTATCTGCAGATGACAACAGATGGTGATAAGTATCTGTAGATGACAAAAGATGGTGATAAGTATCTGCAGATGACAATAGATGGTGATAAGTATCTGCAGATGACAACAGATGGTGATAAGTATCTGTAGATGACAAAGATGGTGATAAGTATCTGCAGATGACAATAGATGGTGATAAGTATCTGCAGATGACAACAGATGGTGATAAGTATCTGTAGATGACAAAAGATGGTGATAAGTATCTGTAGATGACAAAAGATGGTGATAAGTATCTGTAGATGACAATAGATGGTGATAAGTATCTGCAGATGACAATAGATGGTGATAAGTACCTGTAGATGACAACAGATGGTGATAAGTATCTGCAGATGACAATAGATGGTGATAAGTATTTGTAGATGACAATAGATGGTGATAAGTATCTGCAGATGACAATAGATGGTGATAAGTACCTGTAAATAACAACAGATGGTGATAAGTATCTGTAGATAACAATAGATCGTGATAAGTATCTGTAGATGACAATAGATGGTGATAAGTACCTGTAGATGACAATAGATGGTGATAAGTATCTGTAGATAACAACAGATGGTGATAAGTATCTGTAGATGACAATAGATGGTGATAAGTACCTGTAGATGACAATAGATGGTGATAAGTACCTGTAGATGACAATAGATGGTGATAAGTATCTGTAGATGACAATAGATGATGATAAGTTCCTGTAGATGACAACAGATGGGGATAAGTACATGTAGATGACAATAGATGGTGATAAGTATCTGTAGATGACAATAGATGATGATAAGTTCCTGTAGATGACAACAGATGGGGATAAGTACATGTAGATGACAACAGATGGTGATGCGTACCTGTAGATGACAAAAGATAAGTACTTGAATATGACATAAAATAACAAGTACTTGTGTGTGACAGAAGATGACAACATGTAAATGTATATGATAGAAGATAACATATAAATAATAGAAAGTAACAATTTGTACCACAGTTGGAGAGATCTGTATGACAAGTTGCATGTCATTTCTAACACTAACAAACTTACAAGTCTGTATGACAAGTTGCATGTCATTTCTAACACTAACAAACTTAAAAGTCTGTATGACAAGTTGCATGTCATTTCTAACACTAACAAACTTAAAAGTCTGTATGACAAGTTGCATGTCATTTCTAACACTAAGAAACTTAAAAGTCTGTGTGACAAGTTGCATGTCATTTCTAACACTAAGAAACTTAAAAGTCTGTGTGACAAGTTGCATGTCATTTCTAACACTAAGAAACTTAAAAGTCTGTGTGACAAGTTGCATGTCATTTCTAACACTAAGAAACTTAAAAGTCTGTTTGACAAGTTGCATGTCATTTCTAACACTAAGAAACTTAAAAGTCTGTGTGACAAGTTGCATGTCATTTCTAACACTCACTCACAAACTTAAAAGTCTGTGTGACAAGTTGCATCTCATTTCTAACACTCACTCACAAACTTAAAAGTCTGTGTGACAAGTTGCATGTCATTTCTAACACATGTAGCAACTATACTTGACACCGAGGTAAACCAATCTTTGATCATCTGTGCACTGTGGCTAAAACAAGGGACACAACTAAAAGTTTGGTAGCAAGGCACCATCTTATGTACAACTACATTACCCCATACAGAACACCCTCATTACCCCCATATAGAAAATCCTCATTACCCATGTGTACTGTCAACATTCTTAGGGAACAAAAACATTATTGCTGCCTGCAAAGATCTGCCTGTTGTTTGACCCATAAATCAGCAACACTATTCTTTGACCCATAAATCAGCAACACTTGTTTGACCCATAAATCAGCAACACTATTCTTTGACCCACAAATCAGCAATACTATTGTTTGACCCACAAATCAGCAACACTATTGTTTGACCCACAAATCAGCAACACTATTGTCTGACCCACAAATCAGCAACACTATTGTTTGACCCACAAATCAGCAACACTTGTTTGACCCACAAATCAGCAACACTATTGTCTGACCCACAAATCAACAACACTATTGCTTTATCCACAAATCAGCAACACTAATGTCTGACCCACAAATCAGCAACACTCTTGCTTGACCCACAAATCAGCAACACTAATGCTTGACCCACAAATCAGCAACACTATTGCTTGACCCACAAATCAGCAACACTATTGCTTGACCCACAAATCAGCAACACTATTGTCTGACCCACAAATCAGCAACACTATTGTCTGACCCACAAATCAGTAACACTATTGTTTGACACACAAATCAGCAACCCTATTGCTTGACCCACAAATCAGCAACACTATTGTCTGACCCACAAATCAGCAACACTATTGTCTGACCCACAAATCAGCAATACTATTGTTTGACCTACAAATCAGCAACACTATTGTTTGACCCACAAATCAGCAACACTATTGTCTGACGCACAAAATCAGCAACACCCTTGTCTGACCCACAAATCAGCAACACTATTGTCTGACCCACAAATCAGCAACATTATTGTCTGACCCACAAATCAGAAACACTATTGTCTGACCCATAAATCAGTAACACTATTGTTTGACCCACAAATCAGCAATACTATTGTTTGACCCACAAATCAGCAACACTATTGTTTGACCCACAAATCAGTAACACTTACTATTCTTTACCCACAAATCAGTAACACTATTGTCTGATCCACAAACCAGCAACACTACTGTCTGACCCACAAATCAGCAACACTATTGTCTGACCCACAAATCAGCAACACTATTGCTTGACCCACAAATCAGCAACACTAATGCTTGACCCACAAATCAGCAACACTATTGCTTGACCCACAAATCAGCAACACTATTGCTTGACCCACAAATCAGCAACACTATTGTCTGACCCACAAATCAGCAACACTATTGTCTGACCCACAAATCAGTAACACTATTGCTTGACACACAAATCAGCAACCCTATTGCTTGACCCACAAATCAGCAACACTATTGTCTGACCCACAAATCAGCAACACTATTGTCTGACCCACAAATCAGCAATACTATTGTTTGACCTACAAATCAGCAACACTATTGTTTGACCCACAAATCAGCAACACTATTGTCTGATGCACAAAATCAGCAACACCTTGTCTGACCCACAAATCAGCAACACTATTGTCTGACCCACAAATCAGCAACACTATTGTCTGACCCACAAATCAGAAACACTATTGTCTGACCCATAAATCAGTAACACTATTGTTTGACCCACAAATCAGCAATACTATTGTTTGACCCACAAATCAGCAACACTATTGTTTGACCCACAAATCAGTAACACTTACTATTCTTTACCCACAAATCAGCAACACTATTGTGTGACCCACAAATCAGCAACACTTGTTTGACCCACAAATCAGTAACACTATTGTCTGATCCACAAATCAGCAACACTATTGTCTGACCCACAAATCAGCAACACTATTGTCTGACCCACAAATCAGTAACACTATTGTCTGACCCATAAATCAGCAACACTATTTTCTGACCCATAAATCAGCAACACTATTGTCTGACCCACAAATCAGCAACACTATTGTCTGACTCATAAATCAGCAACACTATTGTCTGACCCATAAATAAGTAACACTATTGTCTGACCCATAAATCAGCAACACTATTGTCTGACCCACAAATCAGCAACACTATTGTCTGACCCACAAATCAGCAACACTATTGTCTGACCAACAAATCAGCAACACTATTGTCTGACCCACAAATCAGTAACACTTACTATTCTTTACCCACAAATCAGAAACACTTGTTTGACTCATAAATCAGCAACACTATTGTCTGACCCACAAATCAGCAACACTATTGTCTGACTCATAAATCAGCAACACTATTGTCTAACCCATAAATAAGTAACACTATTGTCTGACCCATAAATCAGCAACACTATTGTCTGACCAACAAATCAGCAACACTATTGTCTGACCCACAAATCAGTAACACTTACTATTCTTTACCCACAAATCAGAAACACTTGTTTGACTCATAAATCAGCAACACTATTGTCTGACCCACAAATCAGCAACACTTGTTTGACTCATAAATCAGCAACACTATTGTCTGACCCACAAATCAGAAACACTTGTTTGACTCATAAATCAGCAACACTATTGTCTGCCCACAAATCAGCAACACTTGTTTGACTCATAAATCAGCAACACTATTGTCTGACCCACAAATCAGCAACACTTGTTTAACTCATAAATCAGCAACACTATTGACTGACCCACAAATCAGTAACACTTACCAGACAAGGGCAACAACCTGAGCTACAGCAAAGACAACCGTGAACGCTGTACTCTTGACCTGGTGCACACAAAATGTCCAAATAAAATGTTACAGACCAGTTTTATTATGGTCAAATACAGAATTTTACACATCATTCTACATATCACTTGCAGCCTCAAGCAGCCATTGAAGTCAATACTTACAAGAACAAACTTCATCTTCTACTGTGACTGTCCTATGGTAATTGGTAAGGCTGTGATCACTAGACAATGTCCACAATAGTCTATAATTTATTGTGATCTGTGTACATCAGACTGTGCTCACCATTACCTATAATTTATTGTGATCTGTATACATCAGACTGTGCTCACCATTACCTATAATTTATTGTGATCTGTGTACATCAGACTGTGCTCACCATTACCTATAATTGATTGTGATCTGTGTACATCAGACTGTGCTCACCATTACCTATAATTGATTGTGATATGTGTACATCAGACTGTGCTCACCATTACCTATAATTGATTGTGATCTCAAACATCAACAATCTACTAAGCAAACATCCCAGGTACCACAAGGAGCAATCATTTCAACCTATATTATGATCTATCACAAAATCTGTCAACTCAAGAGGCCATACTTGATAAAGGAGATGATGTAAGATGGTGGAGAGTTGATACTTGAGAGCGAATAGATGATACTTGATAGAGAGGAAATGCTTGATAGAGGAGAGAGATGTTTGATAAAGGAGAGATGATACTTAATGGTAAAGAGTTCATAATTGAAAGGGAAGATGACACTTGATAGAGGAGAGATGATACTTGATAAAAAGGTAATATTTGATAAAGTAGAGATGATATTTGATAAAGGAGAGATAATATTTGATAAAGTAGAGATGATACTTGACAAAGGAGAGATAATATTTGACAAAGGAGAGATAATATTTGATAAAGTAGAGATGATATTTGATAAAGGAGAGATAATATTTGATAAAGTAGAGATGATACTTGACAAAGGAGAGATAATATTTGACAAAGGAGAGATAATATTTGACAAAGGAGAGATAATATTTGACAAAGGAGAGATAATATTTGACAAAGGAGAGATAATATTTGACAAAGGAGAGATGATACTTGGTGAAGACATGTCACTATCAGGAAGGAAGTATGTTTGAGTTGTAGAAACTTACCCAAAGTGAGAAATAGAGAGTCGCAAACATTGTGCCAAAGTAGGTCAGTGTAAATGGCAGGCGACCAACAGAGAACAGGTGTTTGACATGGTGTAGCGGGCCCCACAAAAGTGCAAAGCTGGAAAGAAATCAGATGTTAAACACTTGACACATGCTCTCAAGCCATCTGCTTAAACATCATCATATGTCATCTGCTAAACATCTCACACATCATCATCATATGTCATCTGCTAAACATCTCACACATCATCATCATATGTTATCTGCTAAACATCTCACAAATCATTATCATAATTCATCTGCAAAACATCTCACACATCATCATCATAAGTCATCTGTTAAACATCTCACACATCATCATCATATGTCATCTGTTTAAACATCTCACACATCATCATCATATGTCATCTGTTAAACATTTAACATATCCTCCTATATGAAATCCTACCAGTGGGCCAGTCATAACTTACATTGAGATGACAAAAAAACTACCCAGTGAGTAGATGTGGACCACTCACCTTGAGATGACAAACAAACTACCCAGTGAGTAGATATGGACCACTTACCTTGAGATGACAAACAAACTACCCAGTGAGTAGATGTGGACCACTCACCTTGAGATGACAAACAAACTACCCAGTGAGTAGATGTGGACCACTCACCTTGAGATGACAAACAAACTACCCAGTGAGTAGATGTGGACCACTCACCTTGAGATGACAAACAAACTATCCAGTGAGTAGATGTGGACCACTTACCTTGAGATGACAAATAAACTACCCAGTGAGTAGATGTGGACCACTTACCTTGAGATGACAAACTACCCAGTGAGTAGATGTGGACCACTTACCTTGAGATGACAAACAAACTACCCAGTGAGTAGATGTGGACCACTTACCTTGAGATGACAAACAAACTACCCAGTGAGCAGATGTGGACCACTTACCTTGAGATGACAAACAAACTACCCAGTGAGTAGATGTGGACCACTTACCTTGAGATGACAAACAAACTACCCAGTGAGTAGATGTGGACCACTTACCTTGAGATGACAAACAAACTACCCAGTGAGTAGATGTGGACCACTTACCTTGAGATGACAAACAAACTACCCAGTGAGTAGATGTGGACCACTTACCTTGAGATGACAAACAAACTACCCAGTGAGTAGATGTGGACCACTTACCTTGAGATGACAAAACAAACTACCCAGTGAGTAGATGTGGACCACTTACCTTGAGATGACAAACAAACTACCCAGTGAGTAGAGAACAGCAAATTTTCTGGCTTTGAGAACCAACATGGGAAGGTAGAGGGCAGACTGCAACAGAGAAAGACATGGAATCATTGACAAGCAGAAGTACATATTTATAAAACATACACATATTTATTATTTGACATACTAGATTTGGTATACATACATACATACACATATTTATTATTTGACATACTAGATTTGGTATACATACATGCATACACATATTTATTATTTGACATACTAGATTTGGTATACATACATGCATACACATATTTATTATTTGACATACTAGATTTGGTATACATACATGCATACACATATTTATTATTTGACATACTAGATTTGGTATACATACATGCATACACATATTTATTATTTGACATACTAGATTTGGTATACATACATGCATACACATATTTATTATTTGACATACTAGATTTGGTATACATACATGCATACACATATTTATTATTTGACATACTAGATTTGGTATACATACATGCATACACATATTTATTATTTGACATACTAGATTTAACACACAAACTGGCTGTGGCACACATCTTCCCACCATCAGCAACACTCATTGCTACAGAATGTTGATCACAGAGGGACAACACATGACAAAACTAGACTCCACACCTGACATCATTGTTCTCGACATCACCACATTTGTTTCAAGTCACCATTGACTATGATACTGCTGTACATCAAGTTTATCCTGGTCTCAACAACAGGCTGTTATATCCCAACAGTTCAACTCACTTCAACAGTTGCAATCATGACGAGATGCTCAATTAGTGTTAACTTCTTTCTCTTTTCACTGATACCGAAAGGTGTCGTGGTGTGTGTCAACAAGTGTCTGTTCTAGTATAAACACACACACAGCTGTGTCAACAAGTGTCTGTCCTAGTATAAACACACGCACAGCTGTGTGTCAACAAGTGTCTGTTCTAGTATAAACACACACACAGCTGTGTGTCAACAAGTGCCTGTCCTTGTATAAACACACACACAGCTGTGTGTCAACAAGAGTCTGTTCTAGTATAAACAATCACACAACTGTGTGTCAACAAGTTCAAAGAAATAACTAATTTTAGAGCTCCTAGTGTCACTATGAAGTGACAGTAATTTTTGCTATGGTATTGTAAACACGTCAGCCACAGATAGACATCATAATCTAGGGTGAAATACGAATGTCTCATTTGCATATTTAGCTGCTGAGTAGCAAGCAGTTGTCAAATTCAGCTAATGGCAAGAAACAAAGTTCAACTCTGAAAAATCTTTTGGGGCAAAAATTGAAAAACAAAATGCCATCTTGACTTCTGCTTAACCCTTCTACTGTCAAAATAACTAAAGTGCATGTACTCTAAAGGTGAGAGTGAATTGGTCTAGACTTCTCACACCTTACCTGCTCCCTTTCTCAGTTTTAACTTGATATCTATCTTGACCAATGACATCAGCCTAAGGGGGACAAGTCCCAAACTTAGGTTACTTCCCCTACCCCCTTATAACAACTTCGATTTGTATGTCGATTGTGTCACTGCTATGCCTACTTTGTTATGATCACAACTGTCATGAATGTCAACTCACCAGACTCAAGCAGAATGTCCCCATCAACAAACAAATGATGAAGCCTAAAATTCTTTGTTTCTTTGTCTGGAGAAATAATTGTAGATGTTTACAAATGACATAATTATCTAACAAGTGTTGACAAGAAATCAAGACATTCACAAAATCTCAACTTTCAATCAACTTCGTAATTTCTATTGTGCTGGAGTTACAATCATGTTCACTACCCTCCAGCTGTGATGGCAGGATCACTTGCGATGAATGCAGAATGGATGGATTCCCCTAAAAACATCCTAATGAAGAGACAGTCTTTGGATAAAGAAACAAAAGATCCAATCTAAGCTACAAAGGCAACTGCAAATTGTGACTTGAAGGTTCTTGATAAGAAACATAACTGATTGGTAAGAGTTCCGTGAGGCAGATCTAGCTACAGGTAGGAAGTAAGTGTTGATCTGAAAGGGTTCTCTGAGGCAGATCTAGCTACAGGTAGGAAGTAAGTGTTGATCTGAAAGGGTTCTCTGAGGCAGATCTAGCTACAGGTAGGAAGTAAGTGTTGATCTGAAAGGGTTCCGTGAGGCAGATCTAGCTACAGGTAGGAAGTAAGTGTTGATCTGAAAGGGTTCCATGAGGCAGATCTAGCTACAGGTAGAAGTAAGTGTTGATCTGAAAGGGTTCCCTGAGGCAGATCTAGCTACAAGTAGGAAGTAAGTGTTGTTGATCTGAAAGGGCTCCCTGAGGCAGATCTAGCTACAAGTAGGAAGTAAGTGTTGTTGATCTAAAGGGTTCCCAGAGGCAGATCTAGCTACAAGTAGGAAGTAAGTGTTGTTGATCTGAAAGGGCTCCCTGAGGCAGATCTAGCTACACGTAGGAAGTAAGTGTTGTTGATCTGAAAGGGTTCTCTGAGGCAGATCTAGCTACAAGTAGGAAGTAAGTGTTGATCTGAAAGGGCTCTCTGAGGCAGATCTAGCTACAGGTAGGAAGTAAGTGTTGATCTGAAAGGGTTCCCTGAGGCAGATCTAGCTACAGGTGGGAAGTAAGTGTTGATCTGAAAGGGTTCTCTCAGGCAGACTTAGCTACAGGTAGGAAGTAAGTTGATCTGAAAGGGTTCCTGATGTAGATCTAGCTACAGGTAGGAAGTAAGTGTTGATCTGAAAGGGTTTCAGTGAGGCAGATCTAGCTACAGGTTTGAAGTAAGTGTTGATCTGAAAGGGTTCCCTGAGGCAGATCTAGCTACAGGTGGGAAGTAAGTGTAGCTCTAAAAGGGTTCTCTGAGGCAGATCTAGCTACAAGTAGGAAGTAAGTGTTGATCTGAAGGGTTCCCTGAGGCAGATCTAGCTACAGGTGGGAAGTAAGTGTTGATCTGAAAGGGTTCCCTGAGGCAGATCTAGCTACAAGTAGGAAGTAAGTGTTGATCTGAAAGGGTTCCCTGAGACAGATCTAGCTACAAGTAGGAAGTAAGTGTTGTTGATCTGAAAGGGTTCTCTGAGGCAGATCTAGCTACAGGTAGGAAGTAAGTGTTGATCTGAAAGGGTTCAGTGAGGCAGATCTAGCTACAGGTAGGAAGTAAGTGTTGATCTGAAAGGTTCCCTGAGGCAGATCTAGCTACAGGTGGGGAAGTAAGTGTTGATCTGAACGTGTTCTCTGAGGCAGATCTAGCTACAGGTAGGAAGTAAGTGTTGATCTGAAAGGGTTCTCTGAGGCAGATCTAGCTACAGGTAGGAATAATGTTGATCTGAAAGGGTTCAGTGAGGCAGATCTAGCTACAGGTGGGAAGTACGTGTTGATCTGAAAGGGTTCCCTGAGGCAGATCTAGCTACAGGTAGGAAGTAAGTGTTGATCTGAAAGGGTTCCCTGAGGCAGATCTAGCTACAAGTAGGAAGTAAGTGTTTGATCTGAAAGGGTTCAGTGAGGCAGATCTAGCTACAGGTAGGAAGTAAGTGTTGATCTGAAAGGGTTTCCCTGAGGCAGATCTAGCTACAGGTGGGAAGTAAGTGTTGATCTGAAAGGGTTCAGTGAGGCAGACCTAGCTACAGATAGGAAGTAATGTTTGATCTGAAAGGGTTCTCTGAGGCAGATCTAGCTACAGGTAGGAAGTAAGTGTTGATCTGAAAGGGTTCCGTGAGGCAGATCTAGCTACAGGTAGGAAGTAAGTGTTGATCTGAAAGGGTTCCCTGAGGCAGATCTAGCTACAGGTAGGAAGTAAGTGTTGATCTGAAAGGGTTCCCTGAGGCAGATCTAGCTACAGGTAGGAAGTAAGTGTTGATCTGAAAGGGTTCCCTGAGGCAGATATAGCTACAAGCAGGAAGTAAGTGTTGATTTGAAAGCTGGTGAACTCTGAGAAAAGTTACTGATTCAAGATGTGCACAAAGGAAGGAAAATGTCATCCCTGACAAGGTCCTGATACAAGGTTCACTGTCTCTGGAACCAGATCTGACTAGTCTCATCACATATTCCTGTACACACACAAATTATCCACTAAATATCTCACATTTATCTATTCAACAATTGTTATTATTAAAAGAATTACTTTCAACCCAAATAAGTTCCCACCAAGCAGAGATAATGTATCAATGTCCTTCATAATAATGTCTTCTCATTTTTTGAGGTGCTTCATAACAATACGCTCCAATTTCTTGATGTCTTGCATAACAATACGCTCTCATTTCTTGATGTCTTGCAGAACAATACGCTCTCATTTCTTGATGTCTTGCAGAACAATACACCCTCAGGAACAAAAAAGGTATGGTTACAACTGTACATGAGTGCAGGATAACACAATCGAACGACGTTTCGGGTCAACAGGAATTCAGCAGGGGTAGTGTACCACACACAGATAAGTGGACCACACACAGATAAGTGGACCACACACAGATAAGTGGACCACACACAGATAAGTAAACAAACTATACACTACCTAGTAAAATAATATGTAAAAAGACTATTAGTATTGAAAATGAGTAAAAATGAAATATCTCTGTGATGCTTGCTTGTGGCCGGATCAAGAAGGAAATGAGCTAGGTTAGAAGTGACTAGTCTAACACGTGAGGTGGAAGAAAGGTGGTCATGAGGGAAGTGAGCCTAGTTAGGAGTGACTGGGTGCAAATGTGGGCCTGAAGCCATATGATCATGTTGGAAGTGAGCCTAGCTAGGAGTGGTTGGGTGCAAATGTGGGCCTGAAGCATATGATCATGTTGGAAGTGAGCCTAGCTAGGAGTGGTTGGGTGCAAATGTGGGCCGGAAGCCATATGGTCACGAAGGAAGCGAGCCTAGCTAGGAGTAAAAAAAAAAAAGTAAAGTACCCCCCTGTCACGCCAAGTGGCATATAGGGAATATGGTGTTAGTGACCATAAATTTTACAGACCGACACATGATTTTTGGGGTAATGTGGTTGGTATTACGCCCGTGCCGCTTTACTTCCCAGAAAAAAAATCCGGTACCCATTTAAGGCTGGGTGAACCCAGAAGCCGTCGGTCAGGATCGAACCCTACCTCTTGTCCTTTGTAGTCCAGTTCACTAACCACTGAGCTACAGCGGCTCTCAAATGTCCAAAGGGGTATGATTAATTTAAATTAAATCAATAAATTATTTAATTAGACATTTAAACATGCATAAGATTTTTAATTATTGATATACACTATACAGATATAAATGAGGTATCTTTTTTTTTTTTTTTTTTGCTCTGGTCAAGGACTATCTAGATATTATATTAAATTAATTTTGTTTTTTTTACATGTTCTTCATATGGCCTAATTGTAGGACTAAAGTGACAGGGAGATTAACAGGAACAGTTGAGTGAGGAACGTGATCTCTGCAATGTTACAGCCTCTGACTCGACTGGCACTAGAGAACAACTGGATGGAAGCGGCGTGACCTAGGCAGTGGGGACAGTCTCTGACTGGACTGGCACTTGAGTCTAGAGCTACTTAAGGCAAGGCTACACTGCTACACTACCACTGACTCGAAGATGGGCTGGGGACTAAATTATGAAGGATTGAAGGGGGTACCAACCAGACTAGGCAACAGTGGGTCTGACTGCGCGTCGATAAACCACCCACTGGCAGCTTCTGTTTGAGGTTTATCCTCTATGTCCTCGCCGGACGAGAACCACTTGTTTGGGCTGAGTAACGAGTACTTGGCAGAGGAAGAGACATCTTTGCTCGACCTCGACATGTAGTCCTTCAGGTTCTGGCTGATGTCGGCCATCTTGTCAACAATCATCAGGGTCGAAGGTCACATATCTACTTCCGGTTTGCCCTCACCCGGAAGTTGATGTTGCCCCCAAGGCTATCAATATCATGTGTCCGACCGATCCATGCTGATATAACTGATTGAACAGTTCGTTACTCAGATGTACTTAGATGACAGACGGGTCACTAAAGTATTGCAACAAGAAGAAAAATATAGAAGGTTCCTTAGTCACCCCATGCACCAAAGAATAACTGGTTCCGGAATTGTACGACTAAAGAGGAGCAACTTCGCTGCAATTGCCAATGAACTAATTACTGGAGACCCAGTACTTTCCCAAACATTATCGAAACCCTTGTGCCCATCTGATATGTCTCCTCATGGAAAACATAAATTACCAGAACTTAAGGAAAATATAACAGGAATCATGAAAAAAATCAGACACAAAAAGAAAACACGTAGCAGAAAAAACACATAAATGATACCTACCCACAGGACTCTTGGTCCGACATATACACAGATGACTCTGCTACAAATGCCACCAAAAATGGAGGTGTGGTGTTCTTGACGCTGAATAATCAGGACGAGATCACCAAGTCAATATCTACTGGAAAATTCTCAAACAAATTTAAAGCAAAAACTGAGGCCCTCAGAGATGCTGCAAAACTGGCTATCCAACACAAAAATAACGCGCACAAGAAATTGGTGATTCTGACTGATGCGCTGTCAGTACTAACAGCTCTAAAAAGCCCCACGAACAATGAGCTAGATGACTTGAGAACAACCCTGGACCAACTGTGCAATAACTTCCAGAGAGTAGTCATTCATGGATACCATCACACTGTAATATACACGGGAACGAACACGGAGACAAATTAGCTAAAGAGGGAGGGAGATTACCACAAGAGAGCCATCCGCTCAGTTATGATGAAGCCAAATCCATCCTCCGAGGTCAGTTCCGTGAAAAATGGAAACGTGAACAACCAAAGCATAACGAGAGGGACGGATACCATCAACTATCAAGGAGGGATCAAGTCATCATACTTCGCCTACGCACAGGCCACAATAGAATGAGAAATCACATGTTCACCAAATTCAAAATAGGTACAACCAGCCTATGCCACTGTACACTGGACAATATGACTACAAAACATGTTCTACAGGATTGCCCCCAGTACACAGACCTGAGAAGAGCAATGTGGTCCACACCCACCTCCCTGGATGAGAAACTATATGGGGCAATCGATTTGCTTAAACAGACAGCTGACTTCATGAGAAAGTCTGGAATTCTACTCTGATTGAGTCTTGATCGCAGAAAGAGAGAGAGAGAGAGAGAGAGAGAGAGAGAGAGAGAGAGAGAGAGAGAGAACAGTTCGTGTCTCACCATGATAAAAGCAGAAATCAAGATTAAAGGCGATCAAATGCCAGACTGCTCTTACTAGACATCGTGTCATAAATACGTGCATGAAAGTCATGTTTAGAGATATTAACTTTTTTTTCAGTTGCTTAGTTGACAGCGTGCTGAAATGTAGGTATCTCGTTGCTTAGTTGACAGCGTGCTGAAATGTAGGTATCTCGTTGCTTAGTTGACAGCGTGCTGAAATGTAGGTATCTCGATGTTTAGTTGACAGCATGCTGAAATGTAGGTATCTCGTTGCTTAGTTGACAGCATGCTGAAATGTAGATATCTCGTTGCTTAGTTGCCAGCATGCTGAAATGTAGGTATCTCGTTGCTTAGTTGACAGCATGCTGAAATGTAGGTATCTCGTTGCTTAGTTGACAGCATGCTGAAATGTAGGTATCTCGTTGCTTAGTTGACAGCATGCTGAAATGTAGGTATCTCGTTGCTTAGTTGACAGCAAATGTAGGTATCTCGTTGTTTAGTTGACAGCAAATGTAGGTATCTCGTTGCTTAGTTGACAGCAAATGTAGGTATCTCGTTGCTTAGTTGACAGCAAATGTAGGTATCTCGTTGTTTAGTTGACAGCAAATGTAGGTATCTCGTTGCTTAGTTGATAGCAAATGTAGGTATCTCGTTGCTTAGTTGACAGCAAATGTAGGTATCTCGTTGTTTAGTTGACAGCAAATGTAGGTATCTCGTTGCTTAGTTGACAGCAAATGTAGGTATCTCGTTGCTTAGTTGTGAGCAAATGTAGGTATCTCGTTGCTTAGTTGAGAGCAAATGTAGGTATCTCGTTGTTTAGTTGACAGCAAATGTAGGTATCTCGTTGTTTAGTTGACAGCAAATGTAGGTATCTCGTTGCTTGGTTGACAGCAAATGTAGGTATCTCGTTGCTTAGTTGAGAGCAAATGTAGGTATCTCGTTGCTTAGTTGAGAGCAAATGTAGGTATCTCGTTGTTTAGTTGACAGCAAATGTAGGTATCTCGTTGTTTAGTTGACAGCAAATGTATGTATCTCGTTGTTTAGTTGACAGCAAATGTAGGTATCTCGTTGTTTAGTTGACAGCAAATGTAGGTATCTCGTTGTTTAGTTGACAGCAAATGTATGTATCTCGTTGTTTAGTTGACAGCAAATGTAGGTATCTCGTTGTTTAGTTGACAGCAAATGTAGGTATCTCGTTGTTTAGTTGACAGCAAATGTAGGTATCTCGTTGCTTAGTTGACAGCAAATGTAGGTATATATCTGTAGGTATGACTGTCACTGTCGTAAATTATTTTTATATGTATATTGAGACTGTAACTGTCATAAATGATTTTTTTATACGTCTATTGAAACTGTCACTGTCGTAAATGATTTTTATATGTCTATTGAAACTGTCACTGTTGTAAATGATTTTTATGTCTGTTAAGACTGTTACTGTCGGAGATTATTTTTTTTTTTATACCTTTGTCTATGTCCCTGGACATGCGGGAGTACGGGGAAATGAAAGAGCGGACAGGTCGGCTAGCTGTGCTATCTTTGAGGACGGGCAACCAATGAATCGGGATGACATCATCAATGCCCTCCGAGATGTGGGAAGAGCACAGGACTTCGACAACCACAAATCCACGTCACTCCTTCGGATGAAAGAGACGAGAGTTAAGATGGGCACAGCCAGAAATGAGAAACTTAGTGGCCGTGTAAGAAGATTTATCAACCAACATAGAACTGGAGTCGTCAGTCGCTGGACACTGAGGGAATTTCTGAGGAGGGGATCTGAGCACCTATGGACATGTTCGGAGTGCAATGATGATCCGCAAATAACTCAATAACTCAATTATAAAAATGTCTGTTGAAACTGTCACGCATTATTTGTTATGTATATTAAAACTGTCACTGTCGTAGATGATTTTTGAAATGTCTAATGAAAATGTCACTTTCGTAAAGGATTTTTTTATGTCTATTGAAACTGTCACTGTCGTAAAGGATTTTTTAAAATGTCTATTGAAACTGTCACTGTCGTAAAGGATTTTTTATGTCTATTGAAACTGTCACTGTCGTAAAGGATTTTTAAAATGTCTAATGAAAATGTCACTTACGTGAAGGATTTTTTATGTCTAGTGAAACTGTCACTGTCGTAAAGGATTTTTAAAATGTCTATTGAAAATGTCACTGTCGTAAATGATTTTTAAAATGTCTAATGAAAATGTCACTTACGTGAAGGATTTTTTATGTCTATTGAAACTGTCACTGTCGTAAAGGATTTTTAAAATGTCTATTGAAACTGTGTACTCATTTCATGTGTTGAATTACATCCTCCACTCCACTCTGCATTATTGGTGGTCCTGTGTCTTTTTTTGAATTATTTAGCTCCGGCCTTCATTTTTTTCATTTCTTCAATTTCATGTTTCTTTTGAATTTCTGTGTCTTCTGCAGTTTTATTCCAATTTTTCCATCTATTAGTACATGGTCAAATTATGAGAAGAAATTAGTGATTGAGAGAGTAAGTAGATCTAGGAGAGAAGAAAATAGTGATTGAGAGAGTAAGTAGATCAAAGTGAGAAGAAAATAGTGATTGAGAGAGTAATTAGATCAAAGTGAGAAGAAAATAGTGATTGAGAGAGTAATTAGATCAAAGTGAGAAGAAAATAGTGATTGAGAGAGTAAGTAGATCAAAGTGAGAAGAAATTAGTGATTGAGAGAGTAATTAGATCAAAGTGAGAAGAAATTAGTGATTGAGAGAGTAAGTAGATCAAAAATCGAGGAAAATAGTGATTGAGAGAGTAAGAAGATCAAAGAGAGAAGAAAATAGTGATTGAGAGAGTAAGTACATCAAAGTGAGAAGAAAATAGTGATTGAGAGAGTAAGTAGATCAAAGAGAGAAGAAAATAGTGATTGAGAGAGTAAGTAGATCAAAGAGAGAAGAAAATAGTGATTGAAAGATTAAGTAGATCAAAGAGAGAGGAAAATAGTGATTGAGAGAGTAAGTAGATCAAAGAGAGAGGAAAATAGTGATTGAAAGAGTAAGTAGATCAAAGAGAGAGGAAAATAGTGATTGAGAGAGTAAGTAGATCAAAGAGAGAGGAAAATAGTGATTGAGAGAGTAAGTAGATCAAAGAGAGAAGAAAATAGTGATTGAAAGAGTAAGTAGATCAAAGAGAGAGGAAAATAGTGATTGAGAGAGTAAGTAGATCAAAGAGAGAGGAAAATAGTGATTGAGAGAGTAAGTACATCAAAGTGAGAGGAAAATAGTGATTGAAAGAGTAAGTAGATCAAAGAGAGAAGAAAATAGTGATTGAGAGAGTAAGTAGATTAAAGAGAGAGGAAAATAGTGATTGAAAGAGTAAGTAGATCAAAGAGAGAGGAAAATAGTGATTGAGAGAGTAAGTAGATCAAAGAGAGAGGAAAATAGTGATTGAGAGAGTAAGTAGATCAAAAATAGAGGAAAATAGTGATTGAGAGAGTAATTAGATCAAAGTGAGAAGAAATTAGTGATTGAGAGAGTAAGTAGATCAAAGAGAGAAGAAAATAGTGATTGAGAGAGTAAGTAGATCAAAGAGAGAAGAAAATAGTGATTGAGAGAGTAAGTAGATCAAAGAGAGAAGAAAATAGTGATTGAGAGAGTAAGTACATCAAAGTGAGAAGAAAATAGTGATTGAAAGAGTAAGTAGATCAAAGAGAGAAGAAAATAGTGATTGAGAGAGTAAGTAGATCAAAGTGAGAAGAAAATAGTGATTGAAAGAGTAAGTAGATCAAAGAGAGAAGAAAATAGTGATTGAGAGAGTAAGTACATCAAAGTGAGTAGAAAATAGTGATTGAAAGAGTAAGTAGATCAAAGAGAGAAGAAAATAGTGATTGAGAGAGTAAGTAGATCAAAGAGAGAAGAAAATAGTGATTGAGAGAGTAAGTACATCAAAGTGAGAAGAAAATAGTGATTGAAAGAGTAAGTAGATCAAAGAGAGAGGAAAATAGTGATTGAGAGAGTAAGTAGATCAAAGAGAGAAGAAAATAGTGATTGAGAGAGTAAGTAGATCAAAGAGAGAGGAAAATAGTGATTGAGAGAGTAAGTAGATCAAAGAGAGAGGAAAATAGTGATTGAGAGAGTAAGTAGATCAAAGAGAGAAGAAAATAGTGATTGAGAGAGTAAGTAGATCAAAGAGAGAGGAAAATAGTGATTGAGAGAGTAAGTACATCAAAGTGAGAGGAAAATAGTGATTGAGAGAGTAAGTACATCAAAGTGAGAGGAAAATAGTGATTGAGAGAGTAAGTACATCAAAGTGAGAGGAAAATAGTGATTGAGAGAGTAAGTAGATCAAAGTGAGAGGAAAATAGTGATTGAGAGAGTAAGTACATCAAAGTGAGAGGAAAATAGTGATTGAGAGAGTAAGTACATCAAAGTGAGAGGAAAATAGTGATTGAGAGAGTAAGTACATCAAAGTGAGAAGAAAATAGTGATTGAGAGAGTAAGTACATCAAAGTGAGAGGAAAATAGTGATTGAGAGAGTAAGTACATCAAAGTGAGAAGAAAATAGTGATTGAGAGAGTAAGTAGATCAAAGAAAGAGGAAAATAGTGATTGAGAGAGTAAGTAGATCAAAGAGAGAGGAAAATAGTGATTGAGAGAGTAAGTACATCAAAGTGAGAAGAAAATAGTGATTGAGAGAGTAAGTAGATCAAAGTGAGAAGAAAATAGTGATTGAGAGAGTAAGTAGATCAAAGTGAGAAGAAAATAGTGATTGAGAGAGTAAGTAGATCAAAGAGAGAAGAAAATAGTGATTGAGAGAGTAAGTAGATCAAAGTGAGAAGAAAATAGTGATTGAGAGAGTAAGTAGATCAAAGAGAGAAGAAAATAGTGATTGAGAGAGTAAGTAGATCAAAGAGAGAAGAAAATAGTGATTGAGAGAGTAAGTAGATCAAAGAGAGAGGAAAAAAGTGATTGAGAGAGTAAGTAGATCAAAGAGAGAGGAAAATAGTGATTGAGAGAGTAAGTAGATCAAAGAGAGAGGAAAATAGTGATTGAGAGAGTAAGTAGATCAAAGAGAGAGGAAATAGTGATTGAGAGAGTAAGTAGATCAAAGAGAGAGGAAAATAGTGATTGAGAGAGTAAGTAGATCAAAGAGAGAGGAAAATAGTGATTGAGAGAGTAAGTACATCAAAGAGAGAGGAAAATAGTGATTGAGAGAGTAAGTAAATCAAAGTGAGAAGAAAATAGTGATTGAGAGAGTAAGTACATCAAAGTGAGAAGAAAATAGTGATTGAGAGAGTAAGTAGATCAAAGAGAGAGGAAAATAGTGTTTGAGAGAGTAAGTACATCAAAGAGAGAGGAAAATAGTGATTGAGAGAGTAAGTACATCAAAGTGAGAAGAAAATAGTGATTGAGAGAGTAAGTAGATCAAAGAGAGAGGAAAATAGTGATTGAGAGAGTAAGTAGATCAAAGAGAGAGGAAAATAGTGATTGAAAGAGTAAGTAGATCAAAGAGAGAGGAAAATAGTGATTGAGAGAGTAAGTAGATCAAAGAGAGAGGAAAATAGTGATTGAAAGAGTAAGTAGATCAAAGAGAGAGGAAAATAGTGATTGAGAGAGTAAGTAGATCAAAGAGAGAGGAAAATAGTGATTGAGAGAGTAAGTAGATCAAAGAGAGAAGAAAATAGTGATTGAAAGAGTAAGTAGATCAAAGAGAGAGGAAAATAGTGATTGAGAGAGTAAGTAGATCAAAGAGAGAGGAAAATAGTGATTGAAAGAGTAAGTAGATCAAAGAGAGAGGAAAATAGTGATTGAGAGAGTAAGTAGATCAAAGAGAGAGGAAAATAGTGATTGAGAGAGTAAGTAGATCAAAGAGAGAAGAAAATAGTGATTGAAAGAGTAAGTAGATCAAAGAGAGAGGAAAATAGTGATTGAGAGAGTAAGTAGATCAAAGAGAGAGGAAAATAGTGATTGAGAGAGTAAGTACATCAAAGTGAGAGGAAAATAGTGATTGAAAGAGTAAGTAGATCAAAGAGAGAAGAAAATAGTGATTGAGAGAGTAAGTAGATTAAAGAGAGAGGAAAATAGTGATTGAAAGAGTAAGTAGATCAAAGAGAGAGGAAAATAGTGATTGAGAGAGTAAGTAGATCAAAGAGAGAGGAAAATAGTGATTGAGAGAGTAAGTAGATCAAAAATAGAGGAAAATAGTGATTGAGAGAGTAATTAGATCAAAGTGAGAAGAAATTAGTGATTGAGAGAGTAAGTAGATCAAAGAGAGAAGAAAATAGTGATTGAGAGAGTAAGTAGATCAAAGAGAGAAGAAAATAGTGATTGAGAGAGTAAGTAGATCAAAGAGAGAAGAAAATAGTGATTCAGAGAGTAAGTACATCAAAGTGAGAAGAAAATAGTGATTGAAAGAGTAAGTAGATCAAAGAGAGAAGAAAATAGTGATTGAGAGAGTAAGTAGATCAAAGTGAGAAGAAAATAGTGATTGAAAGAGTAAGTAGATCAAAGAGAGAAGAAAATAGTGATTGAGAGAGTAAGTACATCAAAGTGAGAAGAAAATAGTGATTGAAAGAGTAAGTAGATCAAAGAGAGAAGAAAATAGTGATTGAGAGAGTAAGTAGATCAAAGAGAGAAGAAAATAGTGATTGAGAGAGTAAGTAGATCAAAGAGAGAAGAAAATAGTGATTGAGAGAGTAAGTACATCAAAGTGAGAAGAAAATAGTGATTGAAAGAGTAAGTAGATCAAAGAGAGAAGAAAATAGTGATTGAGAGAGTAAGTAGATCAAAGTGAGAAGAAAATAGTGATTGAAAGAGTAAGTAGATCAAAGAGAGAAGAAAATAGTGATTGAGAGAGTAAGTACATCAAAGTGAGTAGAAAATAGTGATTGAAAGAGTAAGTAGATCAAAGAGAGAAGAAAATAGTGATTGAGAGAGTAAGTAGATCAAAGAGAGAAGAAAATAGTGATTGAGAGAGTAAGTACATCAAAGTGAGAAGAAAATAGTGATTGAAAGAGTAAGTAGATCAAAGAGAGAGGAAAATAGTGATTGAAAGAGTAAGTAGATCAAAGAGAGAAGAAAATAGTGATTGAGAGAGTAAGTACATCAAAGTGAGAGGAAAATAGTGATTGAGAGAGTAAGTAGATCAAAGAGAGAGGAAAATAGTGATTGAGAGAGTAAGTAGATCAAAGAGAGAAGAAAATAGTGATTGAGAGAGTAAGTAGATCAAAGAGAGAGGAAAATAGTGATTGAGAGAGTAAGTACATCAAAGTGAGAGGAAAATAGTGATTGAGAGAGTAAGTACATCAAAGTGAGAGGAAAATAGTGATTGAGAGAGTAAGTAGATCAAAGTGAGAGGAAAATAGTGATTGAGAGAGTAAGTAGATCAAAGTGAGAGGAAAATAGTGATTGAGAGAGTAAGTACATCAAAGTGAGAGGAAAATAGTGATTGAGAGAGTAAGTACATCAAAGTGAGAGGAAAATAGTGATTGAGAGAGTAAGTACATCAAAGTGAGAAGAAAATAGTGATTGAGAGAGTAAGTACATCAAAGTGAGCGGAAAATAGTGATTGAGAGAGTAAGTACATCAAAGTGAGAAGAAAATAGTGATTGAGAGAGTAAGTAGATCAAAGAAAGAGGAAAATAGTGATTGAGAGAGTAAGTAGATCAAAGAGAGAGGAAAATAGTGATTGAGAGAGTAAGTACATCAAAGTGAGAAGAAAATAGTGATTGAGAGAGTAAGTAGATCAAAGTGAGAAGAAAATAGTGATTGAGAGAGTAAGTAGATCAAAGTGAGAAGAAAATAGTGATTGAGAGAGTAAGTAGATCAAAGAGAGAAGAAAATAGTGATTGAGAGAGTAAGTAGATCAAAGTGAGAAGAAAATAGTGATTGAGAGAGTAAGTAGATCAAAGAGAGAAGAAAATAGTGATTGAGAGAGTAAGTAGATCAAAGAGAGAAGAAAATGGTGATTGAGAGAGTAAGTAGATCAAAGAGAGAGGAAAATAGTGATTGAGAGAGTAAGTAGATCAAAGAGAGAGGAAAATAGTGATTGAGAGAGTAAGTAGATCAAAGAGAGAGGAAAATAGTGATTGAGAGAGTAAGTAGATCAAAGAGAGAGGAAATAGTGATTGAGAGAGTAAGTAGATCAAAGAGAGAGGAAAATAGTGATTGAGAGAGTAAGTAGATCAAGAGAGAGGAAAATAGTGATTGAGAGAGTAAGTACATCAAAGAGAGAGGAAAATAGTGATTGAGAGAGTAAGTAAATCAAAGTGAGAAGAAAATAGTGATTGAGAGAGTAAGTACATCAAAGTGAGAAGAAAATAGTGATTGAGAGAGTAAGTAGATCAAAGAGAGAGGAAAATAGTGTTTGAGAGAGTAAGTACATCAAAGAGAGAGGAAAATAGTGATTGAGAGAGTAAGTACATCAAAGTGAGAGGAAAATAGTGATTGAGAGAGTAAGTAGATCAAAGAGAGAGGAAATAGTGATTGAGAGAGTAAGTAGATCAAAGAGAGAGGAAAATAGTGATTGAAAGAGTAAGTAGATCAAAGAGAGAGGAAAATAGTGATTGAGAGAGTAAGTAGATCAAAAAGAGAGGAAAATAGTGATTGAAAGAGTAAGTAGATCAAAGAGAGAGGAAAATAGTGATTGAGAGAGTAAGTAGATCAAAGAGAGAGGAAAATAGTGATTGAGAGAGTAAGTAGATCAAAGAGAGAAGAAAATAGTGATTGAAAGAGTAAGTAGATCAAAGAGAGAGGAAAATAGTGATTGAGAGAGTAAGTAGATCAAAGAGAGAGGAAAATAGTGATTGAAAGAGTAAGTAGATCAAAGAGAGAGGAAAATAGTGATTGAGAGAGTAAGTAGATCAAAGAGAGAGGAAAATAGTGATTGAGAGAGTAAGTAGATCAAAGAGAGAAGAAAATAGTGATTGAAAGAGTAAGTAGATCAAAGAGAGAGGAAAATAGTGATTGAGAGAGTAAGTAGATCAAAGAGAGAGGAAAATAGTGATTGAGAGAGTAAGTACATCAAAGTGAGAGGAAAATAGTGATTGAAAGAGTAAGTAGATCAAAGAGAGAAGAAAATAGTGATTGAGAGAGTAAGTAGATTAAAGAGAGAGGAAAATAGTGATTGAAAGAGTAAGTAGATCAAAGAGAGAGGAAAATAGTGATTGAGAGAGTAAGTAGATCAAAGAGAGAGGAAAATAGTGATTGAGAGAGTAAGTAGATCAAAAATAGAGGAAAATAGTGATTGAGAGAGTAATTAGATCAAAGTGAGAAGAAATTAGTGATTGAGAGAGTAAGTAGATCAAAGAGAGAAGAAAATAGTGATTGAGAGAGTAAGTAGATCAAAGAGAGAAGAAAATAGTGATTGAGAGAGTAAGTAGATCAAAGAGAGAAGAAAATAGTGATTCAGAGAGTAAGTACATCAAAGTGAGAAGAAAATAGTGATTGAAAGAGTAAGTAGATCAAAGAGAGAAGAAAATAGTGATTGAGAGAGTAAGTAGATCAAAGTGAGAAGAAAATAGTGATTGAAAGAGTAAGTAGATCAAAGAGAGAAGAAAATAGTGATTGAGAGAGTAAGTACATCAAAGTGAGAAGAAAATAGTGATTGAAAGAGTAAGTAGATCAAAGAGAGAAGAAAATAGTGATTGAGAGAGTAAGTAGATCAAAGAGAGAAGAAAATAGTGATTGAGAGAGTAAGTACATCAAAGTGAGAAGAAAATAGTGATTGAAAGAGTAAGTAGATCAAAGAGAGAGGAAAATAGTGATTGAGAGAGTAAGTAGATCAAAGAGAGAAGAAAATAGTGATTGAGAGAGTAAGTACATCAAAGTGAGAGGAAAATAGTGATTGAGAGAGTAAGTAGATCAAAGAGAGAGGAAAATAGTGATTGAGAGAGTAAGTAGATCAAAGAGAGAGGAAAATAGTGATTGAGAGAGTAAGTAAATCAAAGTGAGAGGAAAATAGTGATTGAGAGAGTAAGTACATCAAAGTGAGAGGAAAATAGTGATTGAGAGAGTAAGTAGATCAAAGTGAGAGGAAAATAGTGATTGAGAGAGTAAGTAGATCAAAGTGAGAGGAAAATAGTGATTGAGAGAGTAAGTACATCAAAGTGAGAGGAAAATAGTGATTGAGAGAGTAAGTACATCAAAGTGAGAGGAAAATGGTGATTGAGAGAGTAAGTACATCAAAGTGAGAAGAAAATAGTGATTGAGAGAGTAAGTACATCAAAGTGAGAGGAAAATAGTGATTGAGAGAGTAAGTACATCAAAGTGAGAAGAAAATAGTGATTGAGAGAGTAAGTAGATCAAAGAGAGAGGAAAATAGTGATTGAGAGAGTAAGTACATCAAAGAGAGAGGAAAATAGTGATTGAGAGAGTAAGTACATCAAAGTGAGAAGAAAATAGTGATTGAGAGAGTAAGTACATCAAAGTGAGAAGAAAATAGTGATTGAGAGAGTAAGTAGATCAAAGTGAGAAGAAAATAGTGATTGAGAGAGTAAGTAGATCAAAGAGAGAAGAAAATAGTGATTGAGAGAGTAAGTAGATCAAAGTGAGAAGAAAATAGTGATTGAGAGAGTAAGTAGATCAAAGAGAGAAGAAAATAGTGATTGAGAGAGTAAGTAGATCAAAGAGAGAAGAAAATAGTGATTGAGAGAGTAAGTAGATCAACGAGAGAGGAAAATAGTGATTGAGAGAGTAAGTAGATCAAAGAGAGAGGAAAATAGTGATTGAGAGAGTAAGTAGATCAAAGAGAGAGGAAAATAGTGATTGAGAGAGTAAGTACATCAAAGAGAGAGGAAAATAGTGATTGAGAGAGTAAGTAGATCAAAGAGAGAGGAAAATAGTGATTGAGAGAGTAAGTACATCAAAGAGAGAGGAAAATAGTGATTGAGAGAGTAAGTACATCAAAGTGAGAAGAAAATAGTGATTGAGAGAGTAAGTACATCAAAGTGAGAAGAAAATAGTGATTGAGAGAGTAAGTAGATCAAAGAGAGAGGAAAATAGTGATTGAGGGAGTAAGTACATCAAAGAGAGAGGAAAATAGTGATTGAGAGAGTAAGTACATCAAAGTGAGAAGAAAATAGTGATTGAGAGAGTAAGTAGATCAAAGAGAGAGGAAAATAGTGATTGAGAGAGTAAGTACATCAAAGAGAGAGGAAAATAGTGATTGAGACAGTAAGTACATCAAAGTGAGAAGAAAATAGTGATTGAGAGAGTAAGTACATCAAAGTGAGAAGAAAATAGTGATTGAGAGAGTAAGTACATCAAAGTGAGAAGAAAATAGTGATTGAGAGAGTAAGTAGATCAAAGAGAGAAGAAAATAGTGATTGAGAGAGTAAGTAGATCAAAGAGAGAAGAAAATAGTGATTGAGAGAGTAAGTAGATCAAAGAGAGAAGAAAATAGTGATTGAGAGAGTAAGTAGATCAAAGAGAGAAGAAAATAGTGATTGAGAGAGTAAGTACATCAAAGTGAGAAGAAAATAGTGATTGAGAGAGTAAGTAGATCAAAGAGAGAAGAAAATAGTGATTGAGAGAGTAAGTAGATCAAAGAGAGAGGAAAATAGTGATTGAGAGAGTAAGTAGATCAATGAGAGAGGAAAATAGTGATTGAGAGAGTAAGTAGATCAAAGAGAGAGGAAAATAGTGATTGAGAGAGTAAGTAGATCAAAGTGAGAAGAAAATAGTGATTGAGAGAGTAAGTAGATCAAAAATAGAGGAAAATAGTGATTGAGAGAGTAAGTAGATCAAAGAGAGAAGAAAATAGTGATTGAGAGAGTAAGTAGATCAAAGAGAAAAGAAAATAGTGATTGAGAGAGTAAGTAGATCAAAGAGAGAAGAAAATAGTGATTGAGAGAGTAAGTAGATCAAAGAGAGAGGAAAATAGTGATTGAGAGAGTAAGTAGATCAAAGAGAGAGGAAAATAGTGATTGAGAGAGTAAGTAGATCAAAGAGAGAAGAAATAGTGATTGAGAGAGTAAGTAGATCAAAGAGAGAGGAAAATAGTGATTGAGAGAGTAAGTAGATCAAAGAGAGAAGAAAATAGTGATTGAGAGAGTAAGTAGATCAAAGAGAGAGGAAAATAGTGATTGAGAGACAGTAGGTAAAAAATGGAAGAACAAAGTGATTGAGAAAGTACATCAAAAAGAACAGAGGAATTAATAATAAGTCATATTTTTCTATTTAGTTTTTTTTATTTCTTTCTCCTAAATCGGAGGATAGATAATCCATCACAGAGATTGATCAAACTATAGAAACACAAATATTGTGTCCTATCATCAATTACAACATTCATCAAACAGGTAGTGGTTGTGTGGCTTATGTCCCCCTTATGTAGAAACATAGTTGGTGTGTTCTAGTATCAATTACAACAAACAGGTAGTGGTTGTGTGGCTTATGTCCTCCTTATGTAGAAACATAGTTGGTGTGTTCTAGTATCAATTACAACAAACTGGTAGTGGTTGTGTGGCTTATGTCCCCCTTATGTAGAAACATAGTTGGTGTGTTCTAGTATCAATTACAACAAACTGGTAGTGGTTGTGTGGCTTATGTCCCCCTTATGTAGAAACATAGTTGGTGTGTTCTAGTATCAATTACAACAAACTGGTAGTGGTTGTGTGGCTTATGTCCCCCTTATGTAGAAACATAGTTGGTGTGTTCTAGTATCAATTACAACAAACTGGTAGTGGTTGTGTGGCTTATGTCCCCCTTATGTAGAAACATAGTTGGTGTGTTATGTCCCCCTTATGTAGAAACATATTTGGTGTGTTCTAGTATCAATTACAACATTCATCAAACAGGTAGTGGTTGTGTGGCTTATGTCCCCCTTATGTAGAAACATAGTTGGTGTGTTATGTCCCCCTTATGTAGAAACATATTTGGTGTGTTCTAGTATCAATTACAACATTCATCAAACAGGTAGTGGTTGTGTGGCTTATGTCCCCCTTATGTAGAAACATAGTTGGTGTGTTATGTCCCCCTTATGTAGAAACATATTTGGTGTGTTCTAGTATCAATTACAACAAACAGGTAGTGGTTGTGTGGCTTATGTCCCCTTTATGTAGAAACATAGTTGGTGTGTTCTAGTATCAATTACAACAAACAGGTAGCAGTTTTTTGACCTTTTGGTAAAACAGTTTCAGCTATAGAACATACTAACACACACTTACTTTTGCATTACAGGTGTGTGTTCGATGTTAGCATAGGTAACATTACAGGTGTGTGTTGGATGTTAGCATAGGTAACATTACAGGTGTGTGTTGAATGTTAGCATAGGTAACATTACAGGTGTTTGTTGGATGTTAGCATAGGTAACATTACAGGTGTTTGTTGGATGTTAGCATAGGTAACATTACAGGTGTGTGTTGGATGTTAGCATGGATAAACATTGCACTAAAGACAGGCACATAGGTGTCAACCACTTTCAGCTCTGATGGTATCTGTAGACCAGCATGTCTTGATCTAAAAGTATTCGCTTATTCGCTGAGTGGTACAGGGTTTTGTAGTTTCTGTCATCTAGACTTTAGTAGTGGTTTTGTCTCATCTTGATTTTAGTAGTGGATTTGTCTCATCTAGACTTTAGTAGTGGTTTTGTCTCATCTAGACTTTAGTAGTGGATTTGTCTCATCTAGAATTTAGTAGTGGTTTTGTCTCATCTAGACTGTAGTAGTGGTTTTGTCTCATCTAGACTGTAGTAGTGGTTTTGTCTCATCTAGACTTTAGTAGTGGTTTTGTCTCATCTAGACTTTAGTAGTGGTTTTGTCTCATCTAGACTTTAGTTGTTGTCTAGACTTCAGTCCTTCTTGTGCCTCGTCTAGACTTTAGTTGTTGTCTAGACTTCAGTCCTTCTTGTGCCTCATCTAGACTTTAGTTGTTGTCTAGACTTCAGTCCTTCTTGTGCCTCATCTAGACTTTAGTTGTTGTCTAGACTTCAGTCCTTCTTGTGCCTCATCTAGACTTTAGTTGTTGTCTAGACTTCAGTCCTTCTTCTGCCTCATCTAGAATTCAGTAGTTGTTGTCTAGACTTTGGTAGTTGTTGTCTAGACTTTGGTAGTTGTTGTCTAGACTTTGGTAGTTGTTGTCTGGACTTTGGTAGTTGTTGTCTAGACTTTGGTAGTTGTTGTCTAGACTTTGGTAGTTGTTGTTTAGACTTTGGTAGTTGTTGTCTAGACTTTGGTAGTTGTTGTCTAGACTTTGGTAGTTGTTGTCTAGACTTTGGTAGTTGTTGTCTAGACTTTGGTAGTTGTTGTCTAGACTTTGGTAGTCCCAGAGTAATCTTCTGTTGACTAGTTCTGATCTATCATGAAGACTCCCACTCGAGTAAATGTAGACGTTTACAATAATTCAATTTATAAGATGTCATTCTATGAAGGTCTCAAAGAAGATACAACTAGAGTTGTGGTAATTCAATGTTAACTGTTCTCAGTATGCAAGTTGATATGATGTTCCAGTTGATACCTTATGTGTTCTGGTTGATATCTTACACAACAAAAATAAAGTTAGGTTTTGCAAAGAACAAGAGGAATTAACAATAACTTTCATGCAGGGACAGTAAACAATTAAAATGGACAACATCCGCATACATTATAAATAAAGTGATCATAAATAGCAAACGTAACGTTGTATGTCAACTCACATATGTCAGCAACACAAAATGTGTGCACCAAGTTCAGAATGTGTAGAGGCTCTTAATGTTGTATATTCGTTTGTCAGTCAGCTGTGGTATTCTTGAACACCAAGTTCAGAATCTGTCAAAACCTTATAGATCTGATGTTTGTATTCTTGTTGTTTGTTAACTCTAATGAGGGCCACTTTCTGTGATTGAGTTGAAATCATTTTATGTTTGGGACTGGTTGGTCTCGAGGTAAGACACCAGCCTCGAGACAGAGAGGTTGTGAGTTCAAATTCCAGCGACATCAGATTTTTATTTATGATTTCTCAGCAGCGAGGTCCAGCTTGAAACATCATTACTCATCGACGGAAAAAAATATGAGTACCTCCAAAGTCGGAGTTATCTGTCTGTACGGCGAGGGACCCCTGTGCCCACTGCTGCTAGGAAAAAATGGATTAACACACAAAATTCAGTTCCTAGTATCTAGGAACTTCGTCATAGGTAAAAGCTGGCAAACGAAAAAAAAATTCATGTTTAATTAATGAGAGCTACTTTCTATGATTGAATTGAGAACCATTTCATGCTTAATTAATGAGAGCTAGGTTCTGTAATTGAGTTGAAACCATTTCATGTTTAATTAATGAGAGCTACTTTCTATGATTGAATTGAGAAACCATTTCATGTTTAATTAATGAGAGCTAGGTTCTGTAATTGAGTTGAAACCATTTCATGTTTAATTAATGAGAGCTACTTTCTATGATTGAATTGAGAAACCATTTCATGTTTAATTAATGAGAGCTAGGTTCTGTAATTGAGTTGAAACCATTTCATGTTTAATTAATGAGAGCTAGGTTCTGTAATTGAGTTGAAACCATTTCATGTTTAATTAATGAGAGCTAGGTTCTGTAATTGAGTTGAAACCATTTCATGTTTAATTAATGAGAGCTACTTTCTATGATTGAATTGAGAAACCATTTCATGTTTAATTAATGAGAGCTAGGTTCTGTAATTGAGTTGAAATCATTTCATGTTTAATTAATGAGAGCTAGGTTCTGTAATTGAGTTGAAACCATTTCATGTTTAATTAATGAGAGCTAGGTTCTGTAATTGAGTTGAAACCATTTCATGTTTAATTAATGAGGGCTACTTTCTATGATTGAATTGAGAAACCATTTCATGTTTAATTAATGAGAGCTACGTTCTGTAATTGAGTTGAAACCATTTCATGTTTAATTAATGAGGGCTACTTTCTATGATAGGGAGCCGCGATAGCTCAGTGGTTAGTGAACTGGACTACCACGGACAAGGGGTAGGGTTCGATCCCAACCGACGGCTCCGGGTTCACCCAGCCTTAAATGGGTACCAGATTTTTTTCTGGGAAAGTAAAGCAGCACGGGCGTAATACTGACCACATTACCCCAAAAATCATGTGCTGAAGGTCTGTAAAATATAGGGTCACTAATACCATATTTCCCTATACGCCACTTGGCGTGACGGGGGTACTTTACTTTTTTTACTTTCTATGATTGAATTGAGAAACCATTTCATGTTTAATTAATGAGAGCTACGTTCTGTAATTGAGTTGAAACCATTTCATGTTTAATTAATGAGGGCTACTTTCTATGATTGAATTGAGAAACCATTTCATGTTTAATTAATGAGAGCTACGTTCTGTAATTGTGTTGAAACCATTTCATGTTTAATTAATGAGAGCTACGTTCTGTAATTGAGTTGAAACCATTTCATGTTTAATTAATGAGGGCTACTTTCTATGATTGAATTGAGAAACCATTTCATGTTTAATTAATGAGAGCTACTTTCTATGATTGAATTGAGAAACCATTTCATGTTTAATTAATGAGAGCTAGGTTCTGTAATTGAGTTGAAACCATTTCATGTTTAATTAATGAGAGCTAGGTTCTGTAATTGAGTTGAAACCATTTTATGTTTAATTAATGAGGGCCACTTTCTATGATTGAATTGAGAAACCATTTCATGTTTAATTAATGAGAGCTAGGTTCTGTAATTGAGTTGAAACCATTTCATGTTTAATTAATGAGGGCTACTTTCTATGATTGAATTGAGAAACCATTTCATGTTTAATTAATGAGAGCTACATTCTGTAATTGAGTTGAAACCATTTCATGTTTAATTAATGAGGGCTACTTTCTATGATTGAATTGAGAAACCATTTCATGTTTAATTAATTAGGGCTACTTTCTGTGATTGAGTTGAGAAACCATTTCATGTTTAATTAATGAGGGCTACTTTCTATGATTGAATTGAGAAACCATTTCATGTTTATTTAATTAGGGCTACTTTCTGTGATTGAGTTGAGAAACCATTTCATTTTTAATTAATTAGGGCTACTTTCTGTGATTGAGCTGAGAAACCATTTCATGTTTAATTAATGAGAACATTTCATAAATCACTAAAGAGGTTGCTCAATGGCATCAGTTTGAAAACTTCAACAATTGTTTTATGCAGAATTAAAACAACATATTTGTATACCTTCGCTGCTTGTTATAACAGTTTGTGTTGTTGGATAGAGATGTGGGTGTTGTTGGATAAAGATGTGGGTGTTGCTGGATAGAGATATGGATGTTTTTGGATAGAGATGTGGATGTTGTTGGATAGAGATGTGGATGTTGTTGGATAGAAATGTGGATGTTGTTGGATAGAGATATGGATGTTGTTGGATAGAGATGTGGGGTTTTGTTGGATAGAGATGTGGGGTTTTGTTGGATAGAGATGCAGATGTTGTTGGATAGAGATGTGGGTGTTGTTGGATAGAGATGTGGGTTTTTGTGGATAGAGATATGGATGTTGTTGGATAGAGATGTGGGTTTTGTTGGATAGAGATGTGGATGTTGTTGGATAGAGATGTGGGTTTTGTTGGATAGAGATGTGGATGTTGTTGGATAGAAATGCGGATGTTGTTGGATAGAGATGTGGTTGTTGTTGGATAGAGATGTGGAGTTTTATTGGATAGAGATGTGTATGTTGTTGGATAGAGATATGGATGTTGTTGGATAGAGATATAGATGTTGTTGGATAGAGATGTGGATGTTGTTGGATAGAGATGTGGGTGTTGTTGGATCGAGATATGGATGTTGTTGGATAGAGATATGGATGTTGTTGGATAGAGATGTGGGTTTTGTTGGATAGAGATGTGGATGTTGTTGGATAGAGATATAGATGTTGTAGGATAGAGATGTGGGTGTTGTTGGATAGAGATGTCGATGTTGTTGGATTGAGATATGGATGTTGTTGGATAGAGATATGGGTTTTGTTGGATAGAGATGTGGATGTTGTTGGATAGAGATGTGGATGTTGTAGGATAGAGATGTGGGTTTTGTTGGATAGAGATGTCGATGTTGTTGGATAGAGATGTGGGTTTTGTTGGATAGAGATGTGGATGTTGTTGGATAGAGATGTGGGTTTTGTTGGATAGAGATGTCGATGTTGTTGGATAGAGATGTGGGTTTTGTTGGATAGAGATGTGGATGTTGTTGGATAGAGATGTGGGTTTTGTTGGATAGAGATGTCGATGTTGTTGGATAGAGATGTCGATGTTGCTGTATTTAAAATTCATAATTGTACACATATAAACATCAATGTGTATAATCAGTAGCAAATAAATATTGATCAATTGTAACAACTGCAATATTTGTTACGAGATGTTTTGTCGCCATGTAAGAGAGCTTACATTGAATTTGTAATTATGATTGTAAGGTAATTTTAAAATATAGTTGCAATATAACTTGTAACTATTGCAGTAATGTTATAAGTAAATGTGGTTGTGAGGTAATAAAGAAGATTGATAACAAGACTTGTCCTAAGTACAAAGTAGAGAAATCAGTGAGAGATCCTAGAAATGAATGTCATTTGTATCAAAAGGCAACAACAAAATCAGATTTGCTAAAGTCATTGTAAAGTTCAATTCTGAGGAATCAATAAATACAAAATAAATTTGACAATTTGGAATGTCCTCCATTTTGTTTCAATTATTATGGTTATTGTTATGGTTATTGTTATGGCCATGGTCAGTCGGAGGTACTGGTATCACTGCAAATGAATTAAAGTTTAAATTGTTTTGAATGGGGAGTTATGTAATAGAACATAGAGTGTTCATGATGTCCTGCTCATTGTGGTCTAGAGGTACACATCAAGGTCTGTGGGCAGCTCCAATGAGGGATGTGTTTGTGTGCTGCTCACTTCTTGAATGTCATTCATTCCTGTCCCTGGTTGGCAATCATTTCTTCTCTCCTGTATGTATCAGGTCTGTAGATGTCAATGTGACATGTCACAATGTCAAGCTGGCCTTGTGGTTGTATGTATCAGGTATGTAGATGTCAATGTGACATGTCACAATGTCAAGCTGGCCATGTGGTTGTATGTATCAAGTCTGTAGATGTCAATGTGACATGTCACTATGTCAAGCTGGCCTTGTGGTTGTATGTATCAGGTCTGTAGATGTCAATATGACATGTCACTATATTAAGCTGGCCTTGTGGTTGTATGTATCAGGTCTGTAGATGTCACAATGACATATCACTATGTTAAGCTGGCCTTGTGGTTGCATGTATCAGGTCTGTAGATGTCATTGTGACATGTCACTATGTCAAGCTGGCCTTGTGGTTGTATGTACCAGGTCTGTAGATGTCATTATGACATGTCACTATGTCAAGCTGGCCTTGTGGTTGTATGTATCAGGTCTGTAGATGTCACTATAACATGTTACCATGTCATGCTGACCTTGTGGTTGTATGTATCAGGTTTGTAGATGTCAATATGACATGTCACTATGTCAAGCTGGCCTTGTGGTTGTATGTATCAGGTCTGTAGATGTCAATATGATATGTCACATCACTATGTCAAGCTGGCCTTGTGGTTATATGTATCAGGTCTGTAGATGTCAATATGTCATGTCACTATGTCAAGTTGGCCTTGTGGTTGTATGTATCAGGTCAGTAGATGTCAATATGACATGTCACTATGTCAAGTTGGCCTTGTGGTTGTATGTATCAGGTCTGTAGATATCAATGTGACATGTCACTATGTCAAGTTGGCCTTGTGGTTGTATGTATCAGGTCTGCAGATGTCAAAATGACATACCACAATGTCAAGCTATCAGGTATCTTCTCCTTCTGTGATTCATGCTCTCTTATTCCCTGTCATTTGCCTGTTGTCACTCTATGTTCCAGTTGACCTCTTCTCATAGCTTCCTAAAACAAGCTACATTATTTCTTTCTGCTTGTGTGTTAGCACCTCTGTTTTGTGTGTTAGGACCTCTATTTTGTGTGTTAGGACCTCTGTTTTGTGTGTTAGGACCTCTGTTTTGTGTGTTAGGACCTCTTTTTTGTGTGTTAGGACCTCTGTTTTGTGTGTTAGGACCTCTGTTTTGTGTGTTAGGACCTCTGTTTTGCGTGTTAGGACCTCAGTTTTGTGTGTTAGCACCTCTTTTTTGTACATTGAGCTCATTCAGAGTTTCTTTATCAGTCTCATTTTGTATATCCCTGGAACTCTCGCTCTACTGATAAGTTACTTCTCTGTGAGTCTATTTCTCTGTTGTATCTGCCATCTGTATCAAAGTTCTCGGCTCCTGTTTCAAGGTCCTATTGCTCTGTTGTATCTGCTACCTGTATCAAAGTTCTCGGCTCCTGTTTCAAGGTCCTATTGCTCTGTTGTATCTGCCATCTGTATCAAAGTTCTCGGCTCCTGTTTCAAGCTCCTATTGCTCTGTTGTATCTGCTACCTGTATCAAAGTTCTCGGCTCCTTTTTCAAGCTCCTATTGCTCTGTTGTATCTGCTACCTGTATCAAAGTTCTCTGCTCCTGTTTCAAGCTCCTATTGCTCTGTTGTATCTGCTACCTGTATCAAAGTTCTCTGCTCCTGTTTCAAGGTCCTATTGCTCTGTTGTATCTGCCACCTGTATCAAAGTTCTCGGCTACAGTTTCAAGGTCCTATTGCTCTGTTGTATCTGCCACCTGTATCAAAGTTCTCGGCTACAGTTTCAAGCTCCTATTGCTCTATTGTATCTGCCACCTGTATCAAAGTTCTCGGCTACAGTTTCAAGCTCCTATTGCTCTGTTGTATCTGCCACCTGTATCAAAGTTCTCGGCTCCTGTTTCAAGCTCCTATTGCTCATTTTAGTTGGAGATAAATTAAAAGATCTGTTTCTTCCTGATGGACATCTCTTCATTCTATTTTCTGTTGAGGCTGTGACCCTCTCACAATTTTATTTCACTACTATATCTATTATTCTATTGTAGCTGCTTCTCAATCTATTCAATTCTATTTATAAAAGTAGTATCATTGCAGTCAGGGCATTCCCACGGGTGTTCCACCATCTGTCCTATCATTTTCTCAAAGTCTATACAGACTGATTGCTCCTGTAATGTGTTGATTATAGACACATCTGCTTTTCCCACTAAGCACTCTGGATCGACCAGACCCCTTCTCCACCTTTAGACTCCTCAGTCTCTCACTATATACATCATTATCCCACCCATCCTCCATCTCTTCTCTTAAGGAATGAAGAACAAACTTGGCAATGTCCTCTTATTATATTACACCTATGTCAAAAGCATATTTTATGTTTCTTATGTTGCTTATGTTGCTTACGTTGCTTACGTTGCTTATGTTGCTTACATTGCTTATGTTGCTTACATTGCTTATGTTGCTTACATTGCTTATGTTGCTTACATTGCTTATGTTGCTTACATTGCTTATGTTGCTTACGTTGCGTATGTTGCTTATGTTGCTTATGTTGCTTACATTGCTTACGTTGCTTACGTTGCTTATGTTGCTTACGTTGCTTACGTTGCTTACGTTGCTTATGTTGCTTACGTTGCTTACGTTGCTTATGTTGCTTATGTTGCTTATGTTGCTTATGTTGCTTATGTTGCTTATGTTGCTTATGTTGCTTACGTTGCTTATGTTGCTTATGTTGCTTATGTTGCTTACGTTGCTTACGTTGCTTACGTTACTTATGTTGCTTATGTTGCTTACGTTGCTTATGTTGCTTATGTTGCTTACGTTGCTTACGTTGCTTACGTTGCTTATGTTGCTTATGTTGCTTATGTTGCTTATGTTGCTTACGTTGCTTACGTTGCTTATGTTGCTTATGTTGCTTACGTTGCTTACGTTGCTTATGTTGCTTATGTTGCTTACGTTGTGTTTATTGGCTGGAATATCTTATATGTTCATAAGTGATCTCATGGCACTTTCATTGTAAAGACAGAAGAAATCTAGTGACTGAACACAGCAATGCCTGGATCTTTTCTGAAATTTCTCATCTGTTTGCCAGCTCCAACAGTTGCCATTTCTTGTCAAAATACACCTCATTACATACATCAAACATGTTATGAATTCCTTTCTGTAATGTCCAGTTTAATGTTGGGGGAGACAATTAGTTCATTTATAGAACCATAAAATGGTTTTTATTATGCCCAATTTAGTGATTGGGAGACAATTAGTTCACTTATAGAACCATAAAATGGTTTTCATTATGTCCAACTTAGTGATTGGGAGACAATTAGTTCACTTATAGAACCATAAAATGGTTTTCATTATGTCCAATTTTGTGAAAAATACACACATTGGCAACTGTGAAATGCAAAACTTAGGATATACAATTGTGGATATCTTTTGAGAATGTATGTACATCATCATATGTGAATTTTTGGTTACAACTTCTCCAGCACAAGACCAGGGTTGTCGTATGCTCTCATGTCATCACCGTAGGTCAAGGGGAAGCCATTTCCATTGGCAGTGCCCTGGGGAAGCAATGTTCGTTCTATGCCATCATTGGGCAGCCAGTTGGCCGTTGGTGAGAACATGAAGTGTAGCAGCTAGAGAGTAGAAATAAAGAGGGATACATGAACATTTACACTCATAGAGGGAGATACATGAATATTTACATTCATAGAGGGAGATGCATTAACATTCACACTCAGTGAGGGAGATAAATGAACATTTACACTCAGAGGGAGATGCTTGAACATTTACACTCATAGAGGGAGATGCATGAATATTTACACTCAGTGAGGGAGATAAATGAACATTTACACTCAGAGGGAGATGCATGAATATTTACACTCAGTGATGGAGATACATGAATATTTACACTCATAGAGGGAGATACATGAACATTTACACTCAGTGAGGGAGATACATGGACATTTACACTCAGTGAGGGAGATAAATGAACATTTACACTCAGAGGGAGATGCATGAACTTTTACACTCATAGGGGGAGATGCATGAATATTTAAACTCATAGAGGGAGATGCATGAATATTTACACTCAGTGAGAGAGATACATGAACATTTACACTCTTAGAGGGAGATACATGAACATTTACACTCAGTGAGGGAGATACATGAACATTTACACTCATAGAGGGAGATACATGAACATTTACACTCATAGAGGGAGATACATGAACATTTACACTCAGTGAGGGAGATACATGAACATTTACAATCAATAAAGCAAATAAATGAGAGATGAATTTGAATAAGAAAGCTCAGCTGTTCAGAAAGATTAATGAGAGATAGATGTTTGTGAAGTGCTACAGTTGAGGAGTGTGATGAACGATGGGTGATAACAGATGAAGTACTACACCAGTAGAGTGTGATGAATGATAACAGGTGAAATACTACACCAGTAGAGTGTGATGAATGATGAGTGATAACAGGTGAAGTACTACACCAGTAGAGTGTGATGAATGATGAGTGATAACAGGTGAAGTACTGCACCAGTAGAGTGTGATGAATGATGAGTGATAACAGGTGAAGTACTGCACCAGTAGAGTGTGATGAATGATGGGTGATAACAGGTGAAGTACTGCACCAGTAGAGTGTGATGAATGATGGGTGATAACAGGTGAAGTACTACACCAGTAGAGTGTGATGAACAATGGGTGATAACCGGTGAAGTACTACACCAGTAGAGTGTGATGAAAAATGGGTGATAACAGGTGAAGTACTACACCAGTAGAGTGTGATGAATGATGGGTGATAACAGGTGAAGTACTACACCAGTAGAGTGTGATGAATGATGGGTGATAACAGGTGAAGTACTACACCAGTAGAGTGTTCGTTCGTTGGCTTTCGTCAGCTTTGACCTCTGACGAAGTCCCACCCACTCAATTTTGTGGGACTGAATTTTGCGTGTAAAGTCTGTTTTATCCCATTACAGGATGCCCCTCGCCATGCAGGCAGATTTACTCCGACTTCAGAGGTACTAATTTTTAGGGAATTAGTAAAACCCAGGTGTCCTCGCCAGGGTACGAACCCCGGCTGTTGCCGTGGTAAGCCAACCGCCTATCGATTGCGCTAACCGGACACCCACCAGTAGAGTGTGATGAACAATGGGTGATAACAGGTGAAGTACTACACCAGTAGAGTGTGATGAATGATGGGTGATAACAGGTGAAGTACTACACCAGTAGAGTGTGATGAATGATGGGTGATAACAGGTGAAGTACTACACCAGTAGAGTGTGATGAATGATGGGTGATAACGGGTGAAGTACTGCAGCAGTAGAGTGTGATGAATGATGGGTGATAACGGGTGAAGTACTGCAGCAGTAGAGTGTGATGAATGATGGGTGATAACGGGTGAAGTACTACACCAGTAGATAGAAAAATAGTTGGATAAATGTGATGTGGGATGGCGTTGATGAAAAACTGATTAGAGTTAGAGATGATTTTAGTTGAGTGTCAAAAGTACAATAAAAGAGTGTTAAAAGTATAACAAGAGAATGTTAAAAGTACAACAAAATAATGTTAAAAGTACAACAAAAGAATGTTAAAAGTACAACAAAAGAATGTTAAAAGTACAACAAGAGAGTGTCAAAAGTACAATAAAAGAGTGTCAAAAGTACAACAAGAGAATGTTAAAAGTATAATGAAAGAATGTTAAAAGTGCAACAAAAGAATGTTAAAAGTACAACAAAAGAGTGTTAAAAGTGCAACAAAAGAATGTTCAAAGTACAACAAAAGAGTGTTAAAAGTGCAACAAAAGAATGTTAAAGGTACAACAAAAGAATGCCAAAAGTGCAACAAAAGAATGTCAAAAGTGCAACAAAAGAATGTTAACAGTACAACAAAAGAGTGTTAAAAGTGCAACAAAAGAATGTCAAAAGTACAACAAAAGAATGTCAAAAGTACAACAAAAGAATGTCAAAAGTGCAACAAAAGAGTGTCTAAAGAACAAACAAAGAGTAGCAAAAGAGCAACAAGAAAGAACAACACAAGTGTGTGAAAAGAACAACAATGAAGAACAAAAAAATATTCAAAATAACAACAAAGAGCAGCAAAAAAGAACAACAACAGTATTAAGAGAACAAACAGTATCAAAAGAACAATAACAAAGAACAGCAAGTGTCACAAGAACAAAGAATATCATTAGAACAACAAAAAAGAATAACAAAAGAGTGTCAAAAGAACAGCAAAAGAATGCTTTCTTGTGTCTAAGGTCAATGAAATGATTGCATGGTTCATGGCTGAAAGAATGACTGACCGTGACATCTTACCTCACGTTTGGTAGTCACAGACGGGTCTCGCATGCCTTTAAATAGCCTCCAGAGGAACCCAAGAGGCACTGGACACAAAGCAAGTGTCAGCAAGATCCAACCAATGGCCTGGGCAAACTCTGGGTATGGTGTCTCGTCATCATATCTTGGTGGGTTGTAGTTGACCATTCGGTAGATGAACAAGAGCTGGAGATATGACAAGGATGAGAGAGATAATGAACAAGAGCTGGAGATATGACAAGATAACAGGATGAGAGAGATAATGAACAAGAGCTGGAGATATGACAAGATAACAGGATGAGAGAGATAATGAACAAGAGCTGGAGATATGACAAGATAACAGGATGAGAGAGATAATGAACAAGAGCTGGAGATATGACAAGATAACAGGATGAGAGAGATAATGAACAAGAGCTGGAGATATGACAAGATAACAGGATGAGAGAGATAATGAACAAGAGCTGGAGATATGACAAGATAACAGGATGAGAGAGATAATGAACAAGAGCTGGAGATATGACAAGATAAAAGGATGAGAGAGATAATGAACAAGAGCTGGAGATATGACAAGATAACAGGATGAGAGAGATAATGAACAAGAGCTAGAGATATGACAAGATAACAGGATGAGAGAGATAATGAACAAGAGCTAGAGATATGACAAGATAACAGGATGAGAGAGATAATGAACAAGAGCTGGAGATATGACAAGATAACAGGATGAGAGAGATAATGAACAAGAGCTAGAGATATGACAAGATAACAGGATGAGAGAGATAATGAACAAGAGCTGGAGATATGACAAGATAACAGGATGAGAGAGATAATGAACAAGAGCTGGAGATATGACAAGATAAAAGGATGAGAGAGATAATGAACAAGAGCTGGAGATATGACAAGATAACAGGATGAGAGAGATAATGAACAAGAGCTGGAGATATGACAAGATAACAGGATGAGAGAGATAATGAACAAGAGCTGGAGATATGACAAGATAACAGGATGAGAGAGATAATGAACAAGAGCTAGAGATATGACAAGATAACAGGATGAGAGAGATAATGAACAAGAGCTGGAGATATGACAAGATAAAAGGATGAGAGAGATAATGAACAAGAGCTGGAGATATGACAAGATAACAGGATGAGAGAGATAATGAACAAGAGCTGGAGATATGACAAGATAACAGGATGAGAGAGATAATGAACAAGAGCTGGAGATATGACAAGATAACAGGATGAGAGAGATAATGAACAAGAGCTGGAGATATGACAAGATAACAGGATGAGAGAGATAATGAACAAGAGCTAGAGATATGACAAGATAACAGGATGAGAGAGATAATGAACAAGAGCTAGAGATATGACAAGATAACAGGATGAGAGAGATAATGAACAAGAGCTGGAGATATGACAAGATAACAGGATGAGAGAGATAATGAACAAGAGCTGGAGATATGACAAGGATGAGAGAGATAATGAACAAGAGCTGGAGATATGAGATGAGATTTGTCAAGGTTGTCAAGATTACCATGGTTGTGTTTGTACTGAGGACAAGTAGCAGTTGAAAGTTGAGCTTGGTGATGAGGGGCAGCATTTTGGTGAATGTATAGGTAAGGGGAGATAATGTTGGTTGTGTGTGAGCAGGGAGATTCTCAAAGACATTGATCAGTCTACATTCACACAGACATTGGACATCAATTCACACAGACATTGGATACCAATTCACACAGACATTGGACATCAATTCACACAGACATTGAACACCAACATTCACACTGACATTGAACACCAATTCACACAGACATTGGACATCAATTCACACAGACATTGGACATCAATTCACACAGACATTGGACATCAAATCACACAGACATTGGACATCAATTCACACAGACATTGAACACCAACATTCACACTGACATTGAACACCAATTCACACAGACATTGAACACCAATTCACACAGACATTGAACACCAACATTCACACAGACATTGAACACCAATTCACACAGATGTTGAACACCAACATTCACACAGACATTGAACACCAATTCACACAGATGTTGAACACCAACATTCACACAGACATTGAACACCAATTCACACAGACATTGGACATCAATTCACACAGACATTGGGCATCAATTCACACAGACATTGAACACCAACATTCACACAGACATTGAACCCCAATTCACACAGACATTGGACATCAATTCACACAGACATTGGACATCAATTCATACAGACATTGAACACCAACATTCACACAGACATTGAACACCAATTCACACAGACATTGAACACCAACATTCACAAAGACATTGAACACCAACATTCACACAGACGTTGAACACCAACATTTACACAGACGTTGAACACCAACATTTACACAGACATTGAACATCAATTCACGCAGACATTGAACACCAACATACATTGGGCACCAACATTCACACAGACATTGAACATCAATTAACGCAGACATTGAACACCAACATAAATTGGGCACCAACATTCACACAGACATTGAACATTAATTCACGCAGACATTGAACACCAACATACATTGGGCACCAACATTCACACAGACGTTGAACACCAACATACATTGGGCACCAACATTCACACAGACATTGAACACCAACATACATTGGGCACCAACATTCACACAGACATTGAACACCAACATACATTGGGCACCAACATTCACACAGACGTTGAACACCAACATACATTGGGCTCCAACATTCACATAGACATTGAACACCAACATACATTGGGCACCAACATTCACACAGACATTGAACACCAACATACATTGGGCACCAACATTCACACAGACGTTGAACACCAACATACATTGGGCACCAACATTCACACAGACATTGAACACCAACATACATTGGGCACCAACATTCACACAGACGTTGAACACCAACATACATTGGGCACCAACATTCACACAGACATTGAACACCAACATACATTGGGCACCAACATTCACACAGACATTGAACATCAATTCACACAGACATTGAACACCAACATACATTGAACACCAACATACATTGGGCACCAACATTCACACAGACGTTGAACACCAACATTCACACAGACATCTAACATCATCATCCACACCGGCAGAACTCACTGCGATGAGAATAGGACAGGTGACTGTCCAGCAGAAGACCCAGTAGTACCAGCCATGTGGCTTCTCCCCCAGCATGTACTCGATGTCTTTGATGAACCTCATCACACCTGGAGCACAGAACTTTGGTTACAGTTTGTGATAACAATATGGTGGGTGGGGAATTGTCGACACAGGTAAACAAAATAAGAAAGTATTGGAGAGGGAGAGAGAGAAAGAAAGATAGAGAAAATATAGATACATCATCAAAATCATCATCAAGTACCGTGCCTGCTGGCGTAGGTGATCATGTCTCTCCACAACTTTCGATCTCGGCAGCTATTTATCATTTCTGTTGTTGACCTTCTGCCAAGCCATTCTCTTAAGCTGTCTGGTATTTTTTCTCTTTGCTTCCCTCTATCTCTTCGTCCCTCAATTTTCCCAGTTGTTACAATATATTCCAGCTGTTCCCTTCTCATTACATGGCCAAAAAATGATGATTGTTTCTTCCTAATATTGGAAATTTGTTATCTTTTTGCTTTGGCCTCTTTCAGAACATCTTCATTACTCTTCTTAGCTGTCCATGGTATTCTCAACATTCTTCTGTAAAACCACAATTCTACAGACTCCAGTGATTTTCTTATCTGTTGTCCTATTGTTCATGATTCGCATCCATATGTTAAGACTGGCTCTACATAACATTTAAGAACTCTTTTTCTTGTTTCTATTGTCAAAATAGATGCATAGTATCTTCCTCATTTTTTGGAAAGCTACTTTTGCCTGAGCCATTCTGCATCTCACATCTGTTGTACATCTACCATCTGAGGTTAACATAATTCCCAAATATTTAAATTCATTTACCCATTTTAATATTGTTTTAATTGTCTTTATTGTGCATTGCGGTGATGTCTTTCTCTTTGTTGTTACCATTTCTTCTGTCTTTTTGCTATTAAGGCTGAGTCCTTTATTTTTGCTTTCTTTCACTATAATGTCCAACATTTCTTGTAACTCATTTTCACTCTTAGCAATCAAGACTGTATCATCAGCATACCTTAGATTATTTATATTATGACCTCCAATTGTTATTCCAGGCATGTCCCTAATGGATCTTAAAATAATCTCACTATATATATTAAACAAATCTGGTGACAGCACACAACCTTGTCTAACACAAACACAGAGAGTCATTTTGATTGTTGAATTTGTTGAGAAATGTTTGGTAAAATCTTGACACCTGAACTAGTCTGACTGATGTCTATGATACACACACCTGAACTAGTCAGACTGATGTCTATGATACACACACCTGAACTAGTCAGACTGATGTCTATGATACACACACCTGAACTAGTCAGACTGATGTCTATGATACACACACCTGAACTAGTCTGACTGATGTCTATGATACACACACCTGAACTAGTCAGACTGATGTCTATGATACACACACCTGAACTAGTCAGACTGATGTCTATGATACACACACCAGAACTAGTCTGACTGATGTCTATGATACACATCCAAATGCTACAACTATCGCTTGTAAGGCAACCATTACCATTGTGGTTTCTGGCTGGTTACATTTTTGTGTAAAAAAAAATTCCTTATTGTACAATCTTACACAAATGATTGAAGTGTCATAATATTATTACATCTCAAACATATGTAGGAACACATATGTTATTAACAGCAGACACCAAATACAGAACATAATATATGATCATAACACTAGATGGACAAATGATTGAAATCACTGAATGATTTCTTCATACAGTCATGGAAATCATAGAAGTTATAGAATGAGTTCACCTGATAATCATACAAATGAATAAAGTTATAGAATGAGTTTACCTGATAATCATACAAATGAATAAAGTTATAGAATGAATTCACCTGATAATCATACAAATGAATAAAATTATAGAATGAGTTCACCTGATAATCATACAAATGAATAAAGTTATAGAATGAGTTCACCTGATAATCATACAAATGAATGAAGTTATAGAATGAGTTCACCTGATAATCATACAAATGAATAAAGTTATAGAATGAGTTCACCTGATAATCATACAAATGAATGAAGTTATAGAATGAGTTCACCTGATAATCATACAAATGAATAAAGTTATAGAATGAGTTCACCTGATAATCATACAATGAATAAAGTTATAGAATGAGTTCACCTGATAATCATACAAATGAATAAAGTTATAGAATGAGTTCACCTGATAATCATACAAATGAATAAAGTTATAGAATGAGTTCACCTGATAATCATACAAATGAATGAAGTTATAGAATGAATTCACCTGATAATCATACAAATGAATAAAATTATAGAATGAGTTCACCTGATAATCATACAAATGAATAAAGTTATAGAATGAGTTCACCTGATAATCATACAAATGAATGAAGTTATAGAATGAGTTCACCTGATAATCATACAAATGAATAAAGTTATAGAATGAGTTCACCTGATAATCATACAAATGAATGAAGTTATAGAATGAGTTCACCTGATAATCATACAAATGAATAAAGTTATAGAATGAGTTCACCTGATAATCATACAAATGAATAAAGTTATAGAATGAGTTTACCTGATAATCATACAAATGAATGAAGTTATAGAATGAGTTCACCTGATAATCATACAAATGAATAAAGTTATAGAATGAGTTCACCTGATAATCATACAAATGAATGAAGTTATAGAATGAGTTCACCTGATAATCATACAAATGAATGAAGTTATAGAATGAGTTCACCTGATAATCATACAAATGAATGAAGTTATAGAATGCTCATTCAGCAAATAGTCAGACTCATAGACTCACCATAGACCCACATGACTGAGATGACCTCAAAGCAGGACAAGAACAAGACAGCGAAGTCTCCACCATAATGGTCCATAATGGTCACCACGTAATCTCCACCCTGTGGATGGGACATGGTGGAAACATCCAGCAAAAGTTTAGATATCCAGAAATACATTTCTTGTTTAAGCTCTGCCACAGCCACTCTAAACAAAAATCTCCTTTTTTCTCCCCTACAGAAGCATCTCCTTTTTTCTCCCCTACACAAACATCTCATTTTGTCTCCCCTACACAAACATCTCCTTTTTTCTCCCCTACATAAACATCTCCTTTTGTCTCCCCTACACAAACATCTCCTTTTGTCTCCCCTACACAAACATCTCCTTTTGTCTCCCCTACACAAACATCTCCTTTTTTCTCCACCACATAAACATCTCCTTTTTTCTCCCCTACACAAACATCTCCTTTTGTCTCACCCTACACAAACATCTCCTTTTTTCTCCCCTACACAACATCTCCTTTTGTCTCACCCTACACAAGCATCTCCTTTTTTCTCCCCTACATAAACATCTCCTTTTTTCTCCCCTACACAAACATCTCCTTTTGTCTCCCCTACACAAACATCTCCTTTTGTCTCCCCTACACAAACATCTGCCTCTGTCTCCCCTACACAAACATCTGACTCTGTCTCCCCTACACAAACATCTCCTTTTGTCTCCCCTACACAAACATATCCTTTTGTCTCCCCTACATAAACATCTCATTTTGTCTCCCCTACACAAGCATCTCATTTTGTCTCCCCTACACAAACATCTGACTCTGTCTCCCCTACACAAACATCTCCTTTTGTCTCCCCTACACAAACATCTCCTTTTGTCTCCCCTACACAAACATCTGACTCTGTCTCCCCTACACAAGCATCTCATTTTGTCTCCCCTACACAAACATCTCCTTTTGTCTCCCCTACACAAACATCTCCTTTTGTCTCCCCTACACAAGCATCTCATTTTGTCTCCCCTACACAAACATCTCCTTTTGTCTCCCATACACAAACATCTCCTTTTGTCTCCCCTACACAAGCATCTCCTTTTGTCTCCCATACACAAACATCTGCCTCTGTCTCCCCTACACAAACATCTGCCTCTGTCTCCCCTACACAAACATCTGACTCTGTCTCTCCTACATAAACATATACTTTTGTCTCCCCTACACAAACATATCCTTTTGTCTCCCCTACATAAACATCTCCTTTTGTCTCCTTTACACAAACATCTGCTTCTGTCTCCCCTACATAAACATATACTTTTGTCTCCCCTACACAAATATCTCCTTTTGTCTCCCCTACACAAATATCTCCTTTGTCTCCCCTGTACAAATATCTTATTTTGTCTCCCTTGCATAAAAATCTAATTTGTCTCCCCTATACAAACATCTGCCCTTGTCTCCCCAGTACAAACGTCTCCTTCTGTCTCGCTCTATACACACGTCTCCTTCTATCTCCTTAAATCTCCTTCTATCTCCCTCACGTAAACATCTCCTTTGGTCTTCCCCACACAAATATCTCCTTCTATCTCCCCTACACAAATATCTCCTGTCTCACCCACTCAAACAACACCTTCTCTCTCTCTCTCTCTCTCCCTCTCTCATATACAAACATCTCCTTCTGACTCTACTACACAAACATCTCCTTCTGTCTCCCCTACACAAACATCTCTTTCTGTCTCCCCTACACAATCATCTCCTTCTGTCTCTCCTGCACCATCAATTCCTTCAGTCTCTCTTATACAAACATCTCCTTCTGTCTCTCTTACACAAACATCTCCTTCTGTCTCTCCTACACAAACATCTCCTTCTGTCTCTCCTGCACAAACAATTCCTTCAGTCTCTCTTATACAAACATCTCCTTCTGTCTCTCTTACACAAACATGTCCTTCTGTCTCTCCTGCACAAACAATTCCTTCAGTCTCTCTTATACAAACATCTCCTTCTGTCTCTCTTACACAAACATCTCCTTCAGGCTCTCTTATACAAACATCTCCTTCTGTCTCTCTTACACAAACATCTCCTTCTGCCTCTCCTACACAAACGTTTCATTCTGTCTCTCCTACACAAACATCTCCTTCAGGCTCTCTTATACAAACATCTCCTTCTGTCTCTCTTACACAAACATCTCATTCTGTCTCTCCTACGCAAACATCTCCTTCAGGCTCTCTTATACAAACATCTCCTTCTGTCTCTCTTACACAAACATCTCCTTCTGTCTCTCTTACACAAACATCTCCTTCTGTCTCTCCTACACAAACGTTTCATTCTGTCTCTCCTACACAAACATCTCCTTCTGTACCAACTATACAAACAGCTTCTTCTCTCTCTCTCTCTCTCTCTCTCACACACACAAATACACACGCTCTCTCTCTCTCTCTCTCTCCTACAATAATTAACTAATCAACTCATCCCTTCTACGATCCACTCCTTCTTTCTCTCTCATATCCTCCTCACCCACCCCCCTCCCCCCTTTTCGATATCTCCCATTTTGAGCCGATAGCAGCGCACAGACACGCCCCCTTACCGGACACACACAGGGCAGGGCCAAAAAGTAGCAGGCCACGCCCATCCCGATACAGATGGCTCCCTTGTACCTTCTGGTCTTGGGGAACTCATCCTGGAGGCAGGTCATCACCGTCTCTATGAGACCAAACTGGGGAGAGATAAAGCTTCGTCATTTCTTTCCTTTGTCTGTCTGACACTGTCTGTCTCCTACATTGTCTGTCTGACACTATCTGTCTCCTACATTGTCCAACATGCCTACTAGTCTGACAATGTCTGTCTGATGCACTTCTAGCTCGCCCATTTTACATTTATCTCATTGTTTGTCTGAGTCCATTAATGACATATTTCTGACCATATAAACATGAGACTATCGAGACAATTAGTTGTGTGTCCACACACCATATAAACAAGAGACTATCGAGACAATTAGTTGTATGCCCACACACCATATAAACATGAGACTATCGATACAATTATTTGTATGTCCACACACCATATAAACATGAGACTATCGAGACAATTAGTTGTGTGTCCACACACCATATAAACATGAGACTATCAATACAATTAGTTGTATGTCCACACACCATATAAACATGAGACTATCGATACAATTAGTTGTATGTCCACACACCATATAAACATGAGACTATCGAGACAATTAGTTGTATGTCCACACACCATATAAACATGAGACTATCGATACAATTAGTTGTGTGTCCACACACCATATAAACATGAGACTATCGAGACAATTAGTTGTATGTCCACACACCATATAAACATGAGACTATCAATACAATTAGTTGTATGTCCACACACCATATAAACATGAGACTATCAATACAATTAGTTGTATGTCCACACACCATATAAACATGAGATTATAGGTACAATTAGTTGTATGTCCACACACCATATAAACATGAGACTATCGATAGAATTAGTTGTATGTCCACACACCATATAAACATGAGACTATCAATACAATTAGTTGTATGTCCACACACCATATAAACATGAGATTATAGGTACAATTAGTTGTATGTCCACACACCATATAAACATGAGACTATCGATAGAATTAGTTGTATGTCCACACACCATATAAACATGAGACTATCAATACAATTAGTTGTATGTCCACACACCATATAAAAATGAGACTATAGGTACAATTAGTTGTATGTCCACACACCATATAAACATGAGATTATAGGTACAATTAGTTGTATGTCCACACACCATATAAACATGAGACTATCAATACAATTAGTTGTATGTCCACACACCATATAAACATGAGACTATAGGTACTATTAGTTGTATGTCCACACACCATATAAACATGAGACTATAGGTACAATTAGTTGTATGTCCACACACCGTATAAACATGAGACTATTGAGACAATTAGTTGTGTGTCCACACACCATATAAACATGAGACTATCGATACAATTAGTTGTATGTCCACACACCATATAAACATGAGACTATTGAGACAATTAGTTGTATGTCCACACACCATATAAACATGAGACTATCAATACAATTAGTTGTATGTCCACACACCATATAAACATGAGACTATCAATACAATTAGTTGTATGTCCACACACCATATAAACATGAGACTATCAATACAATTAGTTGTGTGTCTACACACCATATAAACATGAGACTATCGATACAATTAGTTGTATGTCCACACACCATATAAACATGAGACTATAGGTACTATTAGTTGTATGTCCACACACCGTATAAACATGAGACTATAGGTACAATTAGTTGTATGTCCACACACCATATAAACATGAGACTATAGGTACAATTAGTTGTATGTCCACACACCATATAAACATGAGACTATCAATACAATTAGTTGTATGTCCATACATCATATAAACATGAGACTATAGGTACAATTAGTTGTATGTCCACACACCATATAAACATGAGACTATCAATACAATTAGTTGTATGTCCACACACCATATAAACATGAGACTATCGATACAATTAGTTGTATGTCCACACACCATATAAACATGAGACTATAGGTACAATTAGTTGTATGTCCACACACCATATAAACATGAGACTATCAATACAATTAGTTGTATGTCCACACACCATATAAAAATGAGACTATAGGTACAATTAGTTGTATGTCCACACACCATATAAACATGAGACTATCAATACAATTAGTTGTATGTCCACACACCATATAAACATGAGACTATCAATACAATTAGTTGTATGTCCACGCACCATATAAACATGAGACTATAGGTACAATTAGTTGTATGTCCACACACCATATAAACATGAGACTATCAATACAATTAGTTGTATGTCCACACACCATATAAACATGAGACTATTGAGACAATTAGTTGTGTGTCCACACACCGTATAAACATGAGACTATCAATACAATTAGTTGTATGTCCACACACCATATAAACATGAGACTATCAATACAATTAGTTGTATGTCCACACACCATATAAACATGAGACTATTGAGACAATTAGTTGTGTGTCCACACACCGTATAAACATGAGACTATCGATACAATTAGTTGTATGTCCACACACCATATAAACATGAGACTATTGAGACAATTAGTTGTATGTCCACACACCATATAAACATGAGACTATTGAGACAATTAGTTGTATGTCCACACACCATATAAACATGAGACTATCAATACAATTAGTTGTATGTCCACACACCATATAAACATGAGACTATTGAGACAATTAGTTGTGTGTCCACACACCGTATAAACATGAGACTATTGAGACAATTTGTTGTGTGTCCACACACCATATAAACATGAGACTATCAATACAATTAGTTGTATGTCCACACACCATATAAACATGAGACTATCGATACAATTAGTTGTGTGTCCACACACCATATAAACATGAGACTATCGATACAATTAGTTGTATGTCCATATGTTTCGGATCTTTATTTATAGTTATGTCTATGGCAGCCCTTATTGTACATTACAGGGCGCAGCATGGAGCGACTACAACAACCCGTCCTCCACCAACCTGCCGACCCTCCTGTCCTCCACCACCCCTCCTGTTATCTAACACTCATCTGTCCTCCACCACCCCTCCTGTCCTCCACCACCCCTCCTGTTATCTAACACTCATCTGTCCTCCACCACCCCTCCTGTCCTCCACCACCCCTCCTGCTATCTAACACTCATCTGTCCTCCACCACCCCTCCTGTCCTCCACCACCCCTCCTGTCCTCCACCACCCCTCCTGTAAGCCACCACCCCTCCTGTTCTCTAACACTCATCTGTCCTCCACCACCCCTCCCATCCTGCATCACTCCTCCCTCCCATTCTCCACCACCCCTCCTGCCCTCCACCACCCCTCACGTCCTCCACCACCCCTCCAGTCCTCCACCACCCCTCACGTCCTCCACCAACCCTCCTGTCCTCCCCACCCCTCCTCCACCTCTCCCTCCCCCACAACAACACTGACCAACCTCCGAATCCAGACCCAATGTAAAGAGCATGAAGAAGAAGAGAACGGACCAGAGCTGGGCCACCGGCAAGTTGGACAGAGCCTCGGGGTAGACGATGAAAGCCAAACCATAGCCTGGAGAAACAATCGTAACAACTGTAACAGAAAGTACATGCTCACATTTTGTCTTTTTGGGGCAAATAGTGGAAAGTACATGCTCACATTTTGTCATTTTGGGGCAGATAGGGGAAAGTACATGCTCACATTTTGTCATTTTGGGGCAGAGAGGGGAAAGTACATGCTCACATTTTGGGGCAGATAGGGGAACATACATGCTCACATTTTGTCATTTTGGGGCAGAGAGGGGAAAGTACATGCTCACATTTTGTCATTTTGGGGCAGAGAGGGGAACGTACATGCTCACATTTTGTCATTTTGGGGCAGAGAGGGGAAAGTACATGCTCATATTTTGTCATTTGGGGGCAGAGAGGGGAAAGTACATGCTCACATTTTGTCATTTTGGGGCAGATAGGGGAAAGTACATGCTCACATTTTGTCATTTTGGGGCAGATAGGGGAACGTACATGCTCACATTTTGTCATTTTGGGGCAGATAGGGGAAAGTACATGCTCACATTTTGTCATTTTGGGGCAGAGAGGGGAACGTACATGCTCACATTTTGTCATTTTGGGGCAGATAGGGGAAAGTACATGCTCACATTTTGTCATTTTGGGGCAGATAGGGGAAAGTACATGCTCACATTTTGTCATTTTGGGGCAGAGAGGGGAAAGTACAGGCTCACATTTTGTCATTTTGGGGCAGATAGGGGAACGTACATGCTCACATTTTGTCATTTTGGGGCAGATAGGGGAAAGTACATGCTCACATTTTGTCATTTTGGGGCAGAGAGAGGATAGTACATGCTGACATTTTGTAATTTTTGGGGCAGAGAGGGGAAAGTACACGCTCACATGAAAATGGAAGTTACAAGTTTTAAATAAAAAAAAATAAGTTGGTAATGGTTGACAGAGAAACGTGGAAGAAATAAAAAACAATACTCCATTTACCTGATTTGGCAACGTCCTTGACCTCTTTACCTATGGCCTTGGCCATGCCTCCGAAGGTCGTGAACACAACAAAACCTGCGATGAGGCTCGTGACTAAATCCATGCTGCTGACCACCAGGGAATCACTGAGGAGTGAACGAGGGCAGAAACTAATGTACTTTCATGAGAGGCTGAAACTAATCAATAATGTAAGAGGACATAAGCTAATAAATAATGTAAGAGGACATAAGCTAATAAATAATGTAAGAGGACATAAGCTAATAAATAATGTAAGAGGACATAAGCTAATAAATAATGTAAGAGGACATAAGCTAATAAATAATGTAAGAGGACATAAGCTAATAAATAATGTAAGAGGACATAAGCTAATAAATAATGTAAGAGGACATAAGCTAATAAATAATGTAAGAGGACATAAACTAATGAATAATGTAAGAGGACATAAACTAATAAATAATGTAAGAGGACATAACCTAATAAATAATGTAAGAGGACATAAACTAATAAATAATGTAAGAGGACATAAACTGATGAATAATATATCTTTTTCTTCTTTCCTTCCTCATCTGCCTTTCAGCATCGAGGGGAGATATAATTTGCGGTCTTTTGCTCTTCTGTTCGCCTCTGCTGCTGTTATGTTTCCCAGTGCTTCTAATATTCCATCGATCTATCTTTTTCGTGGTCGTCCCTTTGGTCTGGTCTTCTCACAACGTTTGTTGAAGGCTTGTTGTGCTGTGTTTTGATCTTTCTGCCTTGTCACGTGACCAAACCATTTATCTGTTGTTTCCTTATATATTCTATGGCTGGGGCTATTCCTAGCTTTTTTCTCAGTTCTTCATTTCTGATCTTATCTCTCAGACTGTTTCCTGTCATTCGTCTAACACATTTCATCTCAGTAGAGGTTATTTTCTTTTTGTTCTTGCATCTAGGGTCCAGGTCTGGCATTGGTAGCACAACGTTGGGATGAAGATTGTATTGTGCTCGTTTTGCCTCCAGAGTTATTTCCTTGTTGGACAATAGTGGTGATAACTGTCCGGTGATTTGACAAGCTTTGTTGCATCTTGATTCTATCCCTGCTGTTTGAGAATTATCGTTTGTCATTAGACTTGCTAGGTATTTGAATTCCTCTACTTGTTTTAGTTGTCTGCCTTCTATAGTTATGTTGGTGTTCTGTTTATTTTTGGCGACGTTCACAACTTCTGTTCTGTTGATGTTGATTTTCATGTTGTATTTTGTGCCTGAGCTGTTGAGTTTATTTAAGTGTTCTTGTAGGTCTTCTATTGTTTCATGTATTAGTGCCTGATCGTCTGCAAATAAAAGCTCGTTGATCTCCTCTGTCTCTGATGGGTTGGCTAGCTTGCATATATGGTCCATGTATGTAATAAACAGTAGGGGGGATAGTACGCACCCCTGTCTTACACCTGATCTAACTTCAAAGTGGTCTGTGTAGCCAGCTGCTGTTCTGACCCTGCAGCTGCTGTTGACGTAGAGACTTTTAATTAGGTTAGTTAGATGTTGGCTTACTCCGTATGTTGCTAGTATCTCCCACAGTTGTTCTCCGTTTACTCTGTCGAATGCTTTTTCCTGGTCAATGAAAGCTATGTACACATTTTGATTGTGTTCTATCGTTTCTTCTGCAAGCTGTTTTAATGTGAATAGTGCATCAGTACATCCTCTGTTTTTTTCGGAACCCCATTTGAGAATCGCTTAACTGTAGTTCTATTATTGGTCTCAACCTTTTTTCCAAGATTTTGGCGTATAGCTTTCCTACATGGCTGAGAAGAGATATACCTCTATATTGATTGCAGTCTCTTTTGCTACCTTTCTTTTTCCATATTGGTACGATGATTGTGTGCTGCCAGTCTTCTGGGGCTTGTTGTTGGTGCCATGCCCACTGAATATTATGTGCAGCCATGTCACTCCTGTTTCTCCTGCTGCTGCTATTATTTCTATTGGTATGTTTATCTATCCCCGATGCTTTATTTCTTGGTACGTGTTTGATTACTTCTTCGATTTCCTCTTACATGATGTTGGAAAAATAGATGAGGGAAGAAATTAATGAATTATGTGTGAGTGCAGAAAGTAAAGAATGTTTGACGAGGACAGGAAGTAATGAATGTTTGACGAGGACAGAAAGTAATGAATGTTTGATGAGGACAGAAAGTAAAGAATGTTTTACGAGGACAGGAAGTAATGAATGTTTGACGAGGACAGGAAGTAAAGAATGTTTGACGAGGACAGGAAGTAATGAATGTTTGATGAGGACAGAGAGTAATAAATAAACAATGAGAGCATAAACTAATGTATAAACAATGAAGGGAGAAAGTAATGAATAAACAATGAAGGGAGAAAGTAATGAATAAACAATGAGGGTAGAAAGTAATGAATAAACAATGAGGGGAGAAAGTAATGAATAAACAATGAGGGGAGAAAGTAATGAATAAACAATGAGGGGAGAAAGTAATGAGTAAACAATGAGGGTGAAAGTAATGAATAAACAATGAGGGGAGAAAGTAATGAATAAACAATGAGGGGAGAAAGTAATGAATTAACAATGAGGGGAGAAAGCAATGAATAAACAATGAGGGGAGAAAGTAATGAATAAAAAAAGGGGAGAAAGTAATGAATAAACAAAAAGGGAGAAAGTAATGAATAAACAATGAGGGGAGAAGGTAATGAATAAACAATGAGGGGAGAAAGTAATGAATACACAATGAGGGGAGAAAGTAATGAATAAACAATGAGGGGAGAAAGTAATGAATAAACAAAAAGGGGAGAAAGTAATGAATAAACAATAAGGGGAGAAAGTAATGAATAAACAATGAGGGTAGAAAGTAACGAATTAACAATGAAGGGAGAAAGTAATGAATAAACAATGAGGGTAGAAAGTAATGAATAAACAACGAGGGGAGAAAGTAATGAATAAACAATGAGGGGGTAGAGTAATGAATAAACAATGAGGAGAGAAAGTAATGAATAAACAATGAGGGGAGAAAGTAATGAATAAACAATGAGGGGAGAAAGTAATGAATAAACAATGAGGGGAGAAAGTAATGAATAAACAATGAGGGTAGAAAGTAACGAATAAACAATGAGGGGAGAAAGTAATGAATAAACAATGAGGGGGTAGAGTAATGAATAAACAATGAGGGGAGAAAATAATGAATAAACAATGATGGGAGAAAGTAATGAATAAACAATGAGGTGAGAAAGTAATGAATAAACAATGAGGGGAGAAAGTAATGAATAAACAATGAGGGTAGAAAGTAATGAATAAACAATGAGGGGAGAAAGTAATGAATAAACAATGAGGGGAGAAAGTAATGAATAAACAATGAGGGCATAAATTAATATATGAACAATGAGGGCATAAACTAATGTATAAACAAAAAGGGGAGAAAGTAATGAATAAACGATGAGGGCAGAAATGACTGTATTTTCTTGTGACGGCGAAACTGATGAATAATGAATGAGGGCAGAAATTGACGAATGATAGACTAGGGCAGAAATTTAAGTCTAGTGGGTTAGAGTCGAGTCTGATAAAATATTTGAATGTTTGAGTTGTAACATAAGAAATGTAATGTTTGAGTTGTATCATAAGAAATGTAATGTTTGAGTTGTAACATAAGAAATGTAATGTTTGAGTTGTAACATAAGAAATGTAATGTTTGAGTTGTAACATAAGAAATGTAATGTTTGAGTTGTAACTTAAGAAATGTAATGTTTGAATTGTAACATAAGAAATGTAATGTTTGAGTTGTAACATAAGAAATGTAATGTTTGAGTTGTAATATAAGACATTTAATGTTTGAGTTGTAATATAATAAATGTAATGTTTGAGCTGTAACATAAGAAATGTAATGTTTGCTTTATGACATAAGAAATGTAATGTTTTAGTTGTAACATAAGAAATGTAATGTTTGAGATGTAACAAAAGAAATGTAATGTTTGAATTGTAACATAAGAAATGTAATGTTTGAGTTGTTACTTAAGAAATGTAATGGTTGAGTTGTAACATACGAAATGTAATGTTTTAGTTGTAACATAAGAAATGTAATGTTTGAGATGTAACAAAAGAAATGTAATGTTTGAATTGTTACGTAAGAAATGTAATGGTTGAGTTGTAATATACGAAATGTAATGTTTGAATTGTAACATAAGAAATGTAATGTTTCAGTTGTTACATACAAAATGTAATGTTTGATTTATAATGGGCTAGAAATGTAATGTTTTTTTTTCTAGTTTCATAATATGAAATGAAACATCCGTGGTATACGTGCAGATAAGAAATGTAACATTTGTTGAGAACATAATATAGAATGTAACATTTGTTGAGAACATAATATAGAATGTAACATTTGTTGAGAATATAATATAGAATGTAACATTTGTTGAGAATATAATATATAATGTAACATTTGTTGAGAACATAATATAGAATGTAACATTTGTTGAACACATAATATAGAATGTAATATTTGTTGAGAATATAATATATAATGTAACATTTGTTGAGAACATAATATAGAATGTAACATTTGTTGAACACATAATATAGAATGTAATATTTGTTGAGAACATAATATAGAATGTAATATTTGTTGAGAACATAATATAGAATGTAATATTTGTTTAGAACATAATATAAAATGTGAGCCGTGATAGCTCGCTGGTTAGTGAACTGTACAACAAAGGACGTCGGGTTCGGTCCTGATCGACGGCTTCCAGGTTCACCCAGCCTTAAATGGGTGCAGGATTTTTGTCTGGGAAAGTAAAGCGGTACGGGCGTAATACCGACCACATTACCCCAAAAATCATGTGCTGAAGATCTGTAAAATTTATGGTCACTAACACCATATTCCCTATACGCCACTTGGCGTGACGGGGCTCTTTACTTTTTTTACTTTTACATAATATAAAATGTAACATTTGTTGAGCACATAATATAAAATGTAATGTTTGTTGTTAATAAATGAGAGTAATGTTTGTTGTTAATATAATGAGAGTAATGTTTGTTGTTAATATAATGAGAGTAATGTTTGTTGTTAATATAATGAGAGTAATGTTTGTTGTTAATATAATGAGAGTAATTTTTGTTGTTAATATAATGAGAGTAATGTTTGTTGTTAATATAATGAGAGTAATGTTTGTTGTTAATATAATGAGAGTAATGTTTGTTGTTAATTTAATGAGAGTAATGTTTGTTGTTAATATAATGAGAGTAATGTTTGTTGTTAATATAATGAGAGTAATAAAAAGATGAAAGTGGAGTCGAGCACTGACTAGTAGACTTGGTTCTTGAACTTGTTGTAGCTGCCGAACATGATGATGCCGCCAAACGAGACACTCAGAGAGAAGAACATCTGCCCTGCAGCTGACACCCACACCTGCACACACAAAAATACCTAAATATAGGATTACCTTTGTGACGTAAACAGTTTCATAATTTATTTACCTGGATATAGGAAATTGAAAGAATGAGATCAATAGAAGACTAGCAATAACAACAAAGAAATTAAATACTTTAAAAACATGTGCCACAATACCAACAAGGCAGTAACATTCAAATGAATGAAGATTTATTAAACGATTCAAACATTTAAAAGAATTGGCTTACAAACACCAGTCTATGGAGGGAATTAAAATATTATGGCTACGTCTTAAGACTCAGTCGGCTGGAAAAAATAAAAATGTAAGGCATATTTGTTGGGTGACGCATCAGGGGCAGACCAAGAATAGGTTAGTTTGAAGACATCAAGGAGAACTTGAACATGCCATGACAACAGAAGTGAGAGATCTGGCTAGAGACATTGATTCTTTCAGATGAGCTGTGGTGAATGTAACGTTCTGTGAGAGATCTGGCTAGAGACATTGATTCTTTCAGATGAGCTGTGGTGAATGTAACGTTCTGTGAGAGATCTGGCTAGAGACATTGATTCTTTCAGATGAGCTGTGCTGAATGTAACGTTCTGTGAAAGATCTGGCTAGAGACAGAGATTCTTTCAGATGGGCTGTGGTGAATGTAACGTTCTGTGAGAGATCTGGCTAGAGACATTGATTCTTTCAGATGAGCTGTGGTGAATGTAACGTTCTGTGAGAGATCTGGCTAGAGACAGAGATTCTTTCAGATGGGCTGTGGTGAATGTAACGTTCTGTGGGAGATCTGGCTAGAGACAGAGATTCTTTCAGATGAGCTGTGGTGAATGTAACGTTCTGTGAGAGATCTGGCTAGAGACAGAGATTCTTTCAGATGAGCTGTGGTGAATGTAACGTTCTGTGAGAGATCTGGCTAGAGACAGAGATTCTTTCAGACGGACTGTGATAAGTGCTACAACATCATAAGTTGTTGTAGATGACATTTCTAGAAGCGCTACATTTCAGCGCTACAACATCATAAGTTGTTGTAGATGACATTTCTAGAAGCGCTACATTTCAACGCTACAAAATCATCATTTATTGTAGATGACTGTTTCTAGCTGAACGAATCTATTTATTTGCTGGAAACCATGACCCCGCAATAGCTGAACTGATCTATTTATTTGCTGGAAACGATGACCGCGCAAGTGATGACTTGTTTCTAGCTGAACTGATCTATTTATTTGCTGGAAACCATGACCCCGTAATAGCTGAACTGATCTATTTATTTGCTGGAAACCATGACCGCGCAAGTGATGACTTGTTTCTAGCTGAACTGATCTATTTATTTGCTGGAAACCATGACCCCGCAATAGCTGAACTGATCTATTTATTTGCTGGAAACCATGACCGCGCAAGTGATGACTTGTTTCTAGCTGAACTGATCTATTTATTTGCTGGAAACCATGACCCCGCAATAGCTGAACTGATCTATTTATTTGCTGGAAACCATGACCGCGCAAGTGATGACTTGTTTCTAGCTGAACTGATCTATTTATTTGCTGGAAACCATGACCCCGCAATAGCTGAACTGATCTATTTATTTGCTGGAAACTATGACCGCGCAAGTGATGACTTGTTTCTAGCTGAACTGATCTATTTATTTGCTGGAAACCATGACCGCGCAAGTGATGACTTGTTTCTAGCTGAACTGATCTATTTATTTGCTGGAAATCATGACCCCGTAAGTCCATCGACAACTCCCAGCCGTGCCGACACGAGCAGTGCAGGACAGTCCTCCCCAGGCCACTGTAACTGCTTGTCCTAGCGTTCCCCTTCTCCCACTTACTGACGCCGACAATCCGGTTTCTGGCTTTATTCATCTCGTCTTCATTAGCGTCCATTGCTACAGATGTTGTACCTGACCAGACCGTTAGATCGAGCGACATGCAAGAGTTAATTTTGCTTCATCCAAAAGATATTGCTGATCAAAGTTAACAGTTGATAGAAGGCATCAGAATGTCCAAGAAATTAGTTAACGGTAAGAATATCACAACATGGTGAATGATGGTGTTAACATTTCTGACAAGGATTCCACCAGTGACAGTTAACGTTATAAGATAATCTTACAACTGACAGAAGACAAATCCTAGATTCTTCTTCATCTTCTCTCCTTCCTTATTTGCATTTCAGTGTCGAGGGGAGATATAATTTGCGGTCTTTTGCTATTCTGTTCACCTCTGCTGTTATGTTTACTAGTGTTTCTAATATTCCATCAATTCATCTTCTTTGTGGTCGACCCTTGGGTTTGATGTTCTCGCAACGTTTATTGAGAGCTCGCTGTGTTGTTTTGATCTTTTTGTCTTATCACGTGGCCAAACCATTTTATCTGTTGTTTCTTTATGTATTCTATGGCGGGAGCTATTCCTAGCTTTTTTCTCAGTTCTTCATTTCTGATCTTATCTCTCAGACTGTTTCCTGTCATTCGTCTAACAAATTTCTTTTCTGTAGAGGTTATTTTTCTTATTGTTCTTGCATCTAGGGTCCAGGTCTGGCATTGGTAGCACAACGTTGGGTTGGGATGAAGATTGTATTGTAGAGTGCCCGTTTTGCCTCTAGTTATTTCCTTGTTGGACAATAGTGGTGATAACTGTCCAATGATTTGACAAGTTTCGTTGCATCTTGATTCTATCTCTGCTGTTTGGGAATTGTCGTTTGTCATTAGACTTCCTAGGTATTTGAATTCCTCTACTTGTTTTAGTTGTCTGCCTTCTATAGTTATGTTGATGTTCTGTTTCTCTTTTGCGATATTCGTGACTTCTATTTTGTTGATGTTGATTTTCATGTTGTATTTAGTGCCTGCGCTATTAAGTCTATATAAGTGCTCTTGTAGGTCTTATATTTTTGATGTAATGCAACCGATGAGAAGGTGATGTGGCTAAATGTAATGTAATACAAGCGACGACAAGGTGATAGGGCTGAAGGTAACGTAATACAACAGTAATGGTCTATTCTGACTAAATAAAAGACCAGCAGTCCATACCGATATATCGGTCAGCTTCTCCCACTCGGGCACAATGAAGAACCTCACCCCGTCCTCGGCGCCGTCTAGGAGTGCTCCTCGGATAAGGAGAATCAGGAGGATGACGTAAGGAAACGTGGCGGTGAAGTAGACTACCTGGAGAATGATGAAACCAGTCTTATGGTAAAAATACAGGTAGATAAGGTAGACATAGGTCAAATACAGGTAGGTAAGGTAGAGATAGGTCAAATACAGGTAGGTAAGGTAGAGATAGGTCAAATACAGGTAGGTAAGGTAGAGATACGTCAAATACAGGTAGGTAAGGTAGAGATACGTCAAATACAGGTAGGTAAGGTAGAGATACGTCAAATACAGGTAGGTAAGGTAGAGATAGGTCAAATACAGGTAGGTAAGGTAGAGATACGTCAAATACAGGTAGGTAAGGTAGAGATACGTCAAATACAGGTAGGTAAGGTAGAGATAGGTCAAATACAGGTAGGTAAGGTAGATATACGTCAAATACAGGTAGGTAAGATAGAGATAGGTCAAATACAGGTAGGTAAGGTAGAGATACGGCAAAAATACAGGTATGTAGGGTAGACATACGTCAAATACAGGTAGGTAAGGTGGAGACAGGTAAAATACAGGTAGGTAATGTAGAGATGTATCAAATAACGGTATGTAAGGTGGGGACAGGTAAACTACATGTTGGTAAGGCAGAGACAAGTAAAATACATGTAGGTAAGGTAGAGATACGTAAAATACATGTAGGTAAGGTCGAGATAGGTAAAATACATGTAGGTAAGGTCGAGACAGGTAAAATACATGTAGGTAAGGTCGAGACAGGTAAAATACATGTAGGTAAGGCAGAGACTGGTAAAATACATGTAGGTAAGGTAGAGATACGTCAAATACAGGTAGGTTAGATGGAGATACGTCAAGTACAGGTAGGTAAGGTGGAGACAGGTAAAATACATGTAGGTAAGGTAGAGATACATAAACGACAGGTATGTAAGGTAGAGATACGTAAAATACATGTAGGTAAGGTAGAGATACGTAAAGTACATGTAGATAAGCTAGAGATACGTAAAATACATGTAGGTAAGGTGGAGACGCATTTGACAAAGTAAAGCATGTGGAAATAATAAATATGCTGGAGAAATTAAACATTGATGGCAAGGATCTGTGAATCATAAAAAACATGTACTGGCAACAAACAGCAGCTATACGAATTAACAACCAAATAGAACAATTCCAATATATAAAACAAGGAGTCAGACAAGGTTGTGTTCTGTCACCGGATTTGTTTTCACTTTACAGCGAATATATTATGAGATCAATAGTAGACAAAAAAGCAATTGAAGTCAACGGTCACAACATAAATAATTTGCGATATGCGGATGACACAGTCTTAATAGCAGAGACAGAGAATGAACTACAAGAAATGATAGACATAATAGTGGAAGAAAGCAACAAGAAAGGTCTCAGTCTGAATAGTAAGAAAACAGAAGTAATGGTTATATCGAAGAAACAATCATCACCATCATGCAGCATAAAAATAAACGAGACAAATCTGAAACAAGTGCAACGTTTGAAATACTTGGGCACAGTGATAACATCAGATGGAAGATGCAACACAGAAATAAAAAGCAGAATAGCTCAGGCCAAAATGGCATTTCAGAAAATGAAAAATATCTTATGCAACAAATCTATGTCAATAAAAATGAGAAAGAGAGTTCATCGGTGCTATATAGAACCAATTCTGACCTATGAAAGCGAATCATGGACAGTAGACAAACAAATGAAAAGACGATTAGAGGCCAAAGAGATGGGATTTCTCAGAAGAATGTTGAAAGTTCCCTGGACAGATAAAAAGACCAATGAGGAAGTTCTCAAAGAGGCCAACACAAAAAGGGAGCTCTTAAAAAACATCAGAAAGAAGCAATCAACATTTTTCGGGCACATCATGAGAAGAGGAAAGTTGTAATACTTGGTTACAACTGACAAAATAGAAGGAAAGAGAGATCGCTGACGACAAAGAGAGAAAATACTGGATAGCTTGGTGTCATGGCATGGAAAACATTCAACAACAGAACTGATACGATGCACTGTAGATAGAAGATTGTGGAAGGACATGATCGCCTACGCCAGCCGGCATGGTACATGATGAAGGTGGAGCCAGATAAAATACATGTATGTAAGGTAGAGATACGTAAAATACATGTAGGTAAGGTAGAGATACGTCAAATACATGTAGGTAAGGTAGAGATACGTAAAATACATGTAGGTAAGGTAGAGATACGTAGAGTACAGGTAGATAAGGAAGAGATACGTAAAATACATTTGGGTAATGTGGAGACAGATAAAATAAAGGCAGGTAAGATGATGACAGGTAAAATACAGACAGGTATGGCGATGCAGGTATTAGTGATAAGTCAAATACAGGTAATAAAGGTGGAGATAGGTAAAATACAGGTAGATAATGTGGAGACATGTAGCATAGAGGTAGATAAAATGGAGTCAGATAAAATACAGGCAGGTAAGTAAAATATAGGTACGTGGGGGGGGGGGAAGTAAGTAAGGTGGAGGTAAGTAAAATACAAGCAGGTAAGTAAAATATAGGTAGGTAAGTAAAATATAGGTAGGTAAGTAAAATACAGGTAGGTAAGTAAAATATAGGTAGGTAAGTAAAATACAGGCAGGTAAGTAAAATATAGGTAGGTAAGTAAAATATAGGTAGGTAAGTAAAATATAGGTAGGTAAGTAAAATATAGGTAGGTAAGTAAAATACAGGTAGGTAAGTAAAATATAGGTAGGTAAGTAAAATACAGGTAGGTAAGTAAAATATAGGTAGGTAAGTAAAATACAGGCAGGTAAGTAAAATACAAGCAGGTAAGTAAAATATAGGTAGGTAAGTAAAATACAAGCAGGTAAGTAAAATATAGGTAGGTAAGTAAAATATAGGTAGGTAAGTAAAATATAGGTAGGTAAGTAAAATATAGGTAGGTAAGTAAAATACAAGCAGGTAAGTAAAATATAGGTAGGTAAGTAAAATACAAGCAGGTAAGTAAAATATAGGTAGGTAAGTAAAATACAAGCAGGTAAGTAAAATATAGGTAGGTAAGTAAAATATAGGTAGGTAAGTAAAATATAGGTAGGTAAGTAAAATATAGGTAGGTAAGTAAAATATAGTTAGGTAAGTAAAATATAGGTAGGTAAGTAAAATATAGGTAGGTAAGTAAAATACAAGCAGGTAAGTAAAATATAGGTAGGTAAGTAAAATATAGGTAGGTAAGTAAAATATAGGTAGGTAAGTAAAATATAGGTAAGTAAAGTACCCCCCGTCACGCCAAGTGGCGTATAGGGAAATATGGTGTTAGTGACCCTATATTTTACAGACCTTCAGCACATGATTTTTGGGGTAATGTGGTCGGTATTACGCCCGTGCTGCTTTTACTTTCCCAGAAAAAATCCGGTACCCATTTAAGGCTGGGTGAACCCGGAGCCGTCGGTTGGGATCGAACCCTACCCCTTGTCCGTAGTAGTCCAGTTCACTAACCACTGAGCTATCGCGGCTCCTACTAATTTTTAGGGAATTAGTAAAACCCAGGTGTCCTCGCCAGGATTACGAACCCCGGCTGTTGCCGTGGTAAGCCAACCGCCTATCGATTGCGCTAACCGGACAAAAATATAGGTAGGTAAGTAAAATACAAGCAGGTAAGTAAAATATAGGTAGGTAAGTAAAATATAGGTAGGTAAGTAAAATATAGGTAGGTAAGTAAAATATAGGTAGGTAAGTAAAATATAGGTAGGTAAGTAAAATATAGGTAGGTAAGTAAAATACAGGCAGGTAAGTAAAATATAGGTACGTGGGGTGGAAGTAAGTAAGGTGGAGGTAAGTAAAATACAGGCAGGTAAGTAAAATACAGGCAGGTAAGTAAAATACAGGCAGGTAAGTAAAATATAGGTACGTGGGGTGGAAGTAAGTAAGGTGGAGGTAAGTAAAATACAGGCAGGTAAGTAAAATACAGGCAGGTAAGTAAAATACAGGCAGGTAAGTAAAATATAGGTACGTGGGGTGGAAGTAAGTAAGGTGGAGGTAAGTAAAATATAGGAACGTGGGGGGGGGGGAGTAAGTAAGGTGGAGGTAAGTAAAATACAGGCAGGTAAGTAAAATACAGGCAGGTAAGTAAAATACAGGCAGGTAAGTAAAATATAGGTAGGTAAGTAAAATATAGGTAGGTAAGTAAAATACAGGCAGGTAAGTAAAATATAGGCAGGTAAGTAAAATATAGGTAGGTAAGTAAAATATAGGTAGGTAAGTAAAATATAGGTAGGTAAGTAAAATATAGGTAGGTAAGTAAAATACAGGCAGGTAAGTAAAATATAGGTAGGTAAGTAAAATATAGGTAGGTAAGTAAAATATAGGTAGGTAAGTAAAATACAGGCAGGTAAGTAAAATATAGGTACGTGGGGTGGAAGTAAGTAAGGTGCAGGTAAGTAAAATACAGGCAGGTAAGTAAAATATAGGTACGTGGGGTGGAAGTAAGTAAGGTGGAGGTAAGTAAAATATAGGCAGGTAAGTAAAATACAGGCAGGTAAGTAAAATATAGGCAGGTAAGTAAAATACAGGCAGGTAAGTAAAATATAGGCACGTGGGGTGGAAGTAAGTAAGGTGGAGGTAAGTAAAATATAGGCAGGTAAGTAAAATATAGGTACGTGGTGTGGAAGTAAGTAAGGTGCAGGTAAGTAAAATACAGGCAGGTAAGTAAAATATAGGTACGTGGGGTGGAAGTAAGTAAGGTGGAGGTAAGTAAAATATAGGCAGGTAAGTAAAATACAGGCAGGTAAGTAAAATATAGGTACGTGGGGTGGAAGTAAGTAAGGTGGAGGTAAGTAAAATATAGGCAGGTAAGTAAAATACAGGCAGGTAAGTAAAATATAGGCAGGTAAGTAAAATACAGGCAGGTAAGTAAAATATAGGTACGTGGGGTGGAAGTAAGTAAGGTGGAGGTAAGTAAAATATAGGCAGGTAAGTAAAATACAGGCAGGTAAGTAAAATATAGGCAGGTAAGTAAAATACAGGCAGGTAAGTAAAATACAGGCAGGTAAGTAAAATATAGGTACGTGGGGTGGAAGTAAGTAAGGTGGAGGTAAGTAAAATATAGGAACGTGGGGGGGGGGGAAGTAAGTAAGGTGGAGGTAAGTAAAATATAGGAACGTGGGGGGGGGAGTAAGTAAGGTGGAGGTAAGTAAAATACAGGCAGGTAAGTAAAATACAGGCAAGTAAGTAAAATATAGGTACGTGGGGTGGAAGTAAGTAAGGTGGAGGTAAGTAAAATACAGGCAGGTAAGTAAAATGTAGGTACGTGGGGTGGAAGTAAGTAAGGTGGAGGTAAGTAAAATACAGGCAGGTAAGTAAAATACAGGCAGGTAAGTAAAATATAGGTAGGTAAGTAAAATATAGGTACGTGGGGTGGAAGTAAGTAAGGTGGAGGTAAGTAAAATATAGGCAGGTAAGTAAAATATAGGTACATGGGGTGGAAGTAAGTAAGGTGGAGGTAAGTAAAATACAGGCAGGTAAGTAAAATACAGGCAGGTAAGTAAAATACAGGCAGGTAAGTAAAATATAGGCAGGTAAGTAAAATATAGGTACGTGGGGTGGAAGTAAGTAAGGTGGAGGTAAGTAAAATATAGGAACGTGGGGGGGGGAGTAAGTAAGGTGGGGGTAAGTAAAATACAGGCAGGTAAGTAAAATACAGGCAGGTAAGAAAAATATAGGTACGTGGGGTGGAAGTAAGTAAGGTGGAGGTAAGTAAAATACAGGCAGGTAAGTAAAATACAGGCAGGTAAGTAAAATATAGGTACGTGGGGTGGAAGTAAGTAAGGTGGAGGTAAGTAAAATATAGGAACGTGGGGGGGGGGGAGTAAGTAAGGTGGAGGTAAGTAAAATACAGGCAGGTAAGTAAAATATAGGCAGGTAAGTAAAATACAGGCAGGTAAATAAAATACAGGCAGGTAAGTAAAATATAGGTACGTGGGGTGGAAGTAAGTAAGGTGGAGGTAGTAAAATATAGGTAGGTAAGTAAAATATAGGCAGGTAAGTAAAATATAGGTAGGTAAGTAAAATATAGGTAGGTAAGTAAAATATAGGTAGGTAAGTAAAATATAGGTAGGTAAGTAAGATATAGGTAGGTAAGTAAAATATAGGTAGGTAAGTAAAATATAGGTAGGTAAGTAAAATATAGGTAGGTAAGTAAAATATAGGTAGGTAAGTAAAATATAGGTAGGTAAGTAAAATACAAGCAGGTAAGTAAAATATAGGTAGGTAAGTAAAATATAGGTAGGTAAGTAAGACTGACATACCTTTTCACAAATCGTGATATGAGAGGCTGACATACCTTTTCATAAATCGTGATATGAGAGGCTGACATACCTTTTCATAAATCGTGATATGAGAGGATGACATACCTTTTCATAAATCGGTGATATGAGAGGATAACATACCTTTTCATAAATCGTGATATGAGAGGATGGCATACCTTTTCATAAATCGTGATATGAGAGGATGACATTCCTTTTCATAAATCGTGATATGGGAGGCTGACATACCTTTCCAGAACTTTTGATGCCCTTGATGAGACAGATGACGACGATGATCCAGCCGAGGAGAAGACAAAGGCTCAACTTCCACAGGGGCGCCCCCATGTTGAAGGGCTCCACTCCTGGCGACTTCTGGGTCACCTCTTTTCTGGGGAAATAAACCAAAACTGACCGTGACAACTTTCTACGAATCACGAAAAGCTACGACGTTACTGGGCATATATCGGGCTGCTTGTGGGTGTTTAATTGGTAACTGGTAAGTGACAAATGGTATAAGATAACCGGTAAGTGACAAATAGTAACTGACAACTGGCAATTTTGTAACTGGAAACTGGTAACAAACAATTGGCAACAGACAAGTGGTAATTATTAACAGACAACTAGTAACTGACAGCTGATAACTGGTAATTGGTAACAAGTAACTGATAACATGTAACTGGTAATTGGTAACAGACAAACGATAACTGGCAATTGGTACATGGCAAAAGGCAATTGATAACTGACAGCTGGTAATTGTTACATACAACTGGTAACTGGCGATTGCTAACTGACAACTGGTTATTGCAAACAGACAATTGGTAACAGGCAATTGGTAACAGACAACTAGCAATTTGTAAAAGACAATTGGTAACAGACAATTGGTATTTGGTAAAAGGCAACTAGCAATTGGTAATAGACAACTGGTAATTGGTAACAGACAACCTGTATCTAACAACAGGTAAATGACAATTGGTAACTAACAAAAGGTAACTGAGAACATGTAACTAACAATTGGTAACTACCAACTGCTAGCTATCAACAGGTAATTGAAAACTAGTAACTAATAACTGATAACTAACATCAGATAACTAGAACAGATAACAACTATTAAATAAAAACAGGTAACTGACAAATCGTAACTAGTTAATAATAGTTAATTAACAACTTATAAATAACAACTGGTAACTAATAAAGGTAACTAATAACTGGTAATTAACTATAGGTAACTGACAACAGTTAAATAATAACTAACAACAGGTAACTAACAACTGGTAACTAATCACGGGTAACTAACAACTGGTAACTAACAAGAGGTAACTAACGACTAGTAACTAACAACTGGTAACTAACAATTGGTAACTAACAACAGCTAACTAAGAACTGTTAATTAACAACAGGTAACTAACAACAGATAACTAACAACAGATAACTAACAACAGGTAACTAACAATTGGTAACTAATCACGGGTAACTAACAACAGGTAACTAACAACTGGTAACTAATCACGGGTAACTAACAACAGGTAACTAACAAGAGGTAACTAACGACTAGTAACTAACAACTGGTAACTAACAATTGGTAACTAACAACAGCTAACTAAGAACTGTTAATTAACAACAGGTAACTAACAACAGGTAACTAACAACAGATAACTAACAACAGGTAACTAAGAACTGTTAATTAACAACAGGTAACTAACAACAGATAACTAACAAATGGTAACTAACAACAGGTAACCAATAACAGGTAACTAACAACAGGCAACTAAGAACAGGTAACGGACAACTGTTAATTAACAACAGATAACTAACAACATGTAACTAGCAACTAGTAACTAACAACAGGTAACTAACAACTGGTAACTAACAACAGCCAAATAATAACAGGTAACTAACAACTAGTAACTAACAACAGTTAACTAAGAACAGGTAACTGACAACTATTAATTAACAACAGATAACTAACAACAAGTAACTAACAACTAGTAACTAACAATATATAACTAACTACTGGTAACTAACAACAGGCAACTAAGAACAAGTAACTAACAACTAGTAACTAACAACAGTTAACTAAGAACAGGTAACTGACAACTACTAAATTAACAACAGATAACTAACAACAAGTAACTAACAACTAGTAACTAACAATAGATAACAATAGATAACTAACAACTAGTAACTAACAACAGGCAACTAAGAACAAGTAACTAACAACAGGTAACTAACAACAGTTAACTAAGAACAAGTAACTGACAACTGTTAATTAACAAATGGTAACTGACAAATATTAATTAACAACAGCTAACTAACAGGCAATTAACAATTGGTAACTAACAACAGGTAAATAACAAGTGGAAACTAACAACATGTAACTAACAACAGGTAACTAACAACATGTAACTAACAAAAGGTAACTAACAACTGGTAAGTAAAAACAGGTAACTAACAACTGGTAACTAACAATATGTAACTAAGAACTGGTAAATAACAACTGGTAACTAACTGGTAAGTAACAACAGTTAACTAACAACAGGTAACTGGCAACTGTTAATTAACAACAGATAACTAACAATTGGTAACTAACAACAGGTAACTAACAACTGGAAACTAAAAACATATAACTAACAACTGGCAACTAACAACTGATATTTGGGAAATATAATCTGACAACTAGAAACTGACAACACAAGACCAGTGCTCTGACGTCAGTGATATCACTGAAATGTAATTGTCAAAACATTGCTCCAGGTGCGTCATCAACCAACAAAATCTCTATCGAGCACAGAACGAGATCTCTCCCTCAATTACAAGTTTAGTGATGGCCAATTTGACCTCCTGCTCAAAACTCATAAAGTGAGCTTACACAACTTGAAGATAAACTCATAAACTGAGCTTGCACAACATGAAGATAAACTCATAAAGTGAGCTTACACAACATGAAGATAAACTCATAAAGTGAGCTTACACAACATGAAGATAAACTCATAAAGTGAGCTTACACAACATGAAGATAAACTCATAAACTGAGCTTGCACAACATGAAGATAAACTCATAAAGTGAGCTTACACAACATGAAGATAAACTCATAAAGTGAGCTTACACAACATGAAGATAAACTCATAAAGTGAGCTTACACAACATGAAGATAAACTCACAAAGTGAGCTTACACAACATGAAGATAAACTCATAAAGTGAGCTTACACAACATTAAGATAAACTCATAAAGTGAGCTTACGCAACATGAAGATAAACTCATAAAGTGAGCTTACACAACATGAAGATAAACTCATAAAGTGAGCTTACACAACATTAAGATAAACTCATAAAGTTGGCTTACACAACATTAAGATAAACTCATAAAGTTAGCTTACACAACATTAAGATAAACTCATAAAGTGAGCTTACACAACATGAAGATAAACTCATAAAGTGAGCTTACACTACATGAAGATAAACGCATAAAGTGAGCTGCACAACATGAAGATAAACTCATAAAGTGAGCTTACACAACATGAAGATAAACTCACAAAGTGAGCTTACACAACATGAAGATAAACTCATAAAGTGAGCTTACACAACATAACTCATAAAGTGAGCTTACACAACATTAAGATAAACCTGTAAGGTGAGCTTACACAACATGAAGATAAACTCATAAAGTGATCTTACACAACATGAAGATAAACTCATAAAGTGAGCTTACACGACATGAAGATAAACGCATAAAGTGAGCTGCACAACATGAAGATAAACTCATAAAGTGAACTTACACAACATGAAGATAAACTCACAAAGTGAGCTTACACAACATGAAGATAAACTCATAAAGTGAGCTTACACAACATGAAGATAAACTCAGCCTGGCTACATGACACCATTGGTTGTTTTATCTTGTACAGGCGGTGTTTCAAGGTTGAATCGGCGTTGTTAATGCCGATACATGTTCAACCAATCGTGGATTCAATGGGTTTTTTTTTTTTACAGAATTTGATAATTTGTGCTGAACTAGAGTGTTTTGTTCAATGGTTTGCTTACAGAACTGGATAATTTGTGCTTAAATAGAGTGTTTTGTTCAATGGTTTGCTTACAGAACTGGATAATTTGTGCTTAACTAGAGTGTTTTGTTCAATGGTTTGCTTACAGAACTGGATAATTTGTGCTGAACTAGAGTGTTTTGTTCAATGGTTTGCTTACGGAAATGGATAATTTGTGCTGAACTAGAGTTTTGTTCAATGGTTGTTGTGCTGTAACGTCATTGGGTCATCATATGTGGTATTGGGGACACGCACTCTCGTTGACCTTGACCCTGCAGCTTCTGTGTTATGTTTGAGTGACCCATGTGTTGTGGCAGTTGTCCATGAATCGTACTGACAGTTCCTGTGTTAGTGACCCATGTGTTGTGGCAGTTGTCCATGGATCGTACTGGCAGTTTATTCACAAGTGACCGAGTGTCTCCACAGCCATAGATGTCCATGGATCGTACTGGCAGTTCCTGTACAAGTGACCGATTGTCTCCACAGCCATAGATGTCCATGGATCGTACTGACAGTTCCTGTACAAGTGAGCGAGTCTCTCCACAGCCATAGATGTCCTTGAACCTGACAAGGGCTGTACACACGTGTTGGACACATCACCACCTCAATTTTCCCCGTACAATCTGATGACGTCAGTAAACGTCGGCCCCCAAACTCTGAGCGACAATCATTGCAGTACAGGGACAGCAGATTGAGAAGTGAGCTTTAACCTGACAAGTCAGCAAAGTCAGGGTACCACTGGTAGGTCTATACAAACTCATAGGTACTAACACATTTTGACAAATGTGTGAGAACTCAAAATTACTTGAGTACACTCCACTCTGTGAACACCCACAACAGTAGAAAATCACATTGCTTGAGTACACTCCACTCTGTGAACACCCACAACAGTAGAAGATCACATTGCTTGAGTACACTCCACTCTGTGAACACCCACAACAGTAGAAGATCACATTGCTTGAGTACACTCCACTCTGTGAACACCCACAACAGTAGAAGATCACATTGCTTGAGTACACTCCACTCTGTGAACACCCACAACAGTAGAAGATCACATTGCTTGAGTGTCCAAAGCTCACTGATATCAGAGCAACTCTACTTCCTCAAAGACCTGATAAATAGAACACCTTGTACGGAACTACAAGGAGACTCATAAACACCTACAGATATCATGACATGGCATTGGGTCGGAGTCAGCTTACGTGCTTCTAGATCCATAGTAAAAACAATAGCAACAACATCCCTAGTACACATTACGTCATCAAGTACCGGGCCTACTGGCGTAGGTGATCATGTCTCTCCACAACTTTCGATTTCGGCAGCTATTTATCATCTCTGTTGTTGACCTTCTGCCAAGCCATTCTCTTAAGCTGTCTGTTATTTTTTCTCTTTGCTTCCCTCTATCTCTTTGTCCCTCAATTTTTCCAGTTGTTACATTATATTCCAGTTGTTCTCTTCTCATTAAATGGCCAAAAAATGATGATTGTTTCTTCCTAATATTGGAAATTAGCTCTCTTTTGCTTTGACCTCTCTCAGAACATCTTCATTACTCTTCTTAGCTGTCCATGGTACTCTCAACATTCTTCTGTAAAACCACATTTCTACAGACTCCAATTGATTTTTTTGTCTGTTGTCCTATAGCACACATTACAGTGGACACAAACTGACGTGTACAGGTGTACACTAGCAGGCTGACTGTACACAGATGCAAAGTCTGTTGTTGGACGTAACAAGCACCCACAGGCACAAAGACGAAGGTAAACACACAAGAAAGTCAGGTACAGGTACAAACGTGCAGGTAAACATACAAGACAGTCAGGTACAGGTACAAACGTGCAGGTAAACATACAAGACAGTCAGGTACAGGTACAAACGTGCAGGTAAACACACAAGACAGTCAGGTACAGGTACAAACGTGCAGGTAAACACACAAGACAGTCAGGTACAGGTACAAACGAGCAGGTAAACATACAAGACAGTCAGGTACAGGTACAAACGTGCAGGTAAACATACAAGACAGTCAGGTACAGGTACAAACGTGCAGGTAAACATACAAGACAGTCAGGTACAGGTACAAACGTGCAGGTAAACATACAAGACAGTCAGGTACAGGTTCAAACGTGCAGGTAAACATACAAGACAGTCAGGTACAGGTACAAACGTGCAGGTAAACATACAAGACAGTCAGGTACAGGTACAAACGTGCAGGTAAACATACAAGACAGTCAGGTACAGGTACAAACGTGCAGGTAAACATACAAGACAGTCAGGTACAGGTACAAACGTGCAGGTAAACATACAAGACAGTCAGGTACAGGTACAAACGTGCAGGTAAACATACAAGACAGTCAGGTACAGGTTCAAACGTGCAGGTAAACATACAAGACAGTCAGGTACAGGTTCAAACGTGCAGGTAAACATACAAGACAGTCAGGTACAGGTACAAACGTGCAGGTAAACACACAAGACAGTCAGGTACAGGTACAAACGTGCAGGTAAACACACAAGACAGTCAGGTACAGGTACAAACGTGCAGGTAAACATACAAGACAGTCAGGTACAGGTACAAACGTGCAGGTAAACATACAAGACAGTCAGGTACAGGTACAAACGTGCAGGTAAACACACAAGACAGTCAGGTACAGGTACAAACGTGCAGGTAAACACACAAGACAGTCAGGTACAGGTACAAACGTGCAGGTAAACATACAAGACAGTCAGGTACAGGTACAAACGTGCAGGTAAACATACAAGACAGTCAGGTACAGGTTCAAACGTGCAGGTAAACACACAAGACAGTCAGGTACAGGTACAAACGTGCAGGTAAACATACAAGACAGTCAGGTACAACTACAAACTTGCATGTACACATACAAGACAGCCAGGTACAACTACAAACTTGCATGTACACATACAAGACAATCAGGTACAACTACAAACTTGCATGTACACATACAAGACAGTCAGGTACAACTTCAAACTTGCATGTACACATACAAGACAGCCAGGTACAACTACAAACTTGCATGTACACATACAAGACAGCCAGGTACAACTACAAACTTGCATGTACACATACAAGACAATCAGGTACAATTACAAACTTGCATGTACACTACATACTGATGGGAGTACGCAGAGACGTACACATCTGTAGCAGCAGGTTTATAACCAAACTTGCAGGTACATACACACATACACACAATGACAGTGCTCGATACGGCTAACATATTCACACACATATTAACATATGTATACACAGACATGAGGCACACAGACGTACAACTTCACACAGACGTACGGTGTACACAACGTCGAGACGACTCACTCAAAGAAAAGCTCGGCAGCCGTGGTGATATTGCCGAGCGGTTCTGTACAGTTGACTGTCAGCATCTTGTCGAATGTGGCGTTTCCGGTACACAGGCACGCCTCCATCAATTCGTTGATTGTGCTGTTATCCGTGCACTTTGGAGGTTCCGCAACACGCTTGGCCACGCACCCGTACTTGTCGATCCACTCCTGCAGTCGTGGATGAACATGGTGGACATTGGTTAGATCACATGGGTCACGTACGAGCTATTTATAAACATGTTATAATGATGTAAGCGATGATTATAGACATTTCATTTAGATGTTTGAGCCAGCTATTGGCACATGATAGTGATGGAGACAAGCAAACACCCAATACCGATGTCATAAACAATGATATATATGTAATAGTTGCACTAAAGAATAACTGGTTTCGGAAAAGTAAAACTATAGAGGAGCAACTTTGCTGCAACCTCCAAAGAACTAGCAACTAGTGACCCAGTACTGTCCCAAACAATGCCGAAACCCTTGGGCCCATCGTATATGTCTCCTCATGGGAAACACAAAATACCAGAACTTAAGGAAGACATAATATGAATCATGAAAAAAGGTACACAAACAGACAAAGAGAGAAAACACATGGCAGAAAAACACACAAACGGCAACTACCCACATAACTCCTGGTCACACATATACACAGATGGCTCTGCTACAAACGCCACCAGAAATGGAGGTGTGTTCCAGAGGCTGAATAACCAGGAAGAGATCACCAAGTCAATAGCTACTGGGACATTCTCAAACAACTATAAAGCAGAAACTGAAGCCTTCAAAGATGCTGCAAAACTGGCTATCCAACACAAAAATAACATGCACAAGAAATTGGTGATACTGACTGATGTACCGTCAGTCCTAACAGCTCTAAAAAAAACCCTGGATAAGTGAGCGCGATGACTTGAGAACAACCCTAGTCCAACTATGCAATAACTTCCAGAGAGTAGTCATTCAGTGGATACCATCACACTGTAATATACACGGGAACGAACGCGCAGACCAAACTAGCTAAAGAGGAAGGGAGATTACCACAAGAGAACCATCCGCTCAGTTATGATGAAGCCAAATCCATCCTCAAGGTTCAGTTCCATGAAAAATGGAAACGAGAACACCCAAAGCAAAACGAGAGTGACGGATACCACCAACTATCAAGGAGGGATCAAGTCATCATACTTCGCCTACGCACTGGCCACAACAGAATGAGAAACCACATGTTCACCAAACTAAAAATAGGAACTACCAGCAAATGCCACTGTACACTGGATAACATGACAACAAAACATGTTGTACAGGATTGCTCCCAGTACACAACCCTGAGAATGACAATGTGGTCCACACCCACCTCTCCGGAAAAGAAACTATACGGAGCAACCGAATCACTTACAACAGACAGCTGCCTTCATAAGAGAGTTCGGAATCCTAGTCTGAATGAGACATGATCGCAGAAGAAGAAGATGTAATAATATTGTAATAATACTGTAATAGTAATATAATAATAGCTGTCATTGTAAAAAGTATTGTTATGGAAAAAGCGCCATAGATTTTAGAAGCAGTGATCTCTGCAATATGTGCCATTTTGGCACGCAAGGTTTCTGTTTTTGAGGTTGTGGTTCTGTCCTATGTGCGGTCTTCGGCTCGAAAGGACAATAGATAGATAGATAGATAGAATGTAATAATAATGTAATAGTAATGTAATAATAATGTAATAGTAATGTAATAATAATGTAATAGTAATATAATAACAATGAAATAGTAATGTAATAGTATTGTAATAATTATGTAAAAGTAATGTAAGAATCTAGGTGTTTAACATGCAGTATGGGAAGATATAGCTGCAGACCGCCGCAATCTTTGGAAAGACTCTACAGCTGCAACTGAAACAAGAAGCAGACAGATTCATATAACAAGTGAATACACGGAGAAACATACAAGGAAAAATAACATTTCTAGAGGCGCTGGAAAATCCATAGTCAAATATGACTGACAAAGGCTACTACAGTCAACTATGACTGACAGACGCTACTATAGTCAACTGTGACTGACGGAGGCTACTACAGTCAACTATGACTGTCAGAGGCTACTATAGTCAACTATGACTGTCAGAGGCTACTATAGTCAACTATGACTGTCAGAGGCTACTATAGTCAACTATGACTGTCAGAGGCTACTATAGTCAACTATGACTGTCAGAGGCTACTATAGTCAACTATGACTGTCAGAGGCTACTATAGTCAACTATGACTGTCGGAGGCTACTACAGTCAACTATGACTGTCAGAGGCTACTATCAACTATGAGAAACAGAGGCTACTATAGTCAACTATGAGTGACAGAGGCTACTATCAACTATGAGAAACAGAGGCTACTATAGTCAACTATGACTGACAGAGGCTACTATCAACTATGAGAAACAGAGGCTACTATAGTCAACTATGAGTGACAGAGGCTACTATCAACTATGAGAAACAGAGGCTACTATAGTCAACTATGACTGACAGAGGCTACTATCAACTATGAGAAACAGAGGCTACTATAGTCAACTATGAGTGACAGAGGCTACTATCAACTATGAGAAACAGAGGCTACTACAGTCGACTATGATCAATAATATGAAGATATCAACACAGGCCTAATGGCTCTGTTGCTCATTGCCAGCTGTCAGCACGGAAACTGACGGACCAGACCTGCTACTCTGACCGACCCACCTTCGAGAGGACACTGACCGACCCACCTGAGAGAGGACACTGACCGACCCACCTGAGAGAGGACTCTGACAACCCTACCTGTGAGAGGACACTACCGACCTACCTGCGAGAGGACAATGACCACCCTACCTGCGAGAGGACACTGACCGACCCACCTGAGAGAGGACTCTGACCACCCTACCTGCCAGAGGACTCTGAACACCCTACATGCGAGAGGACACTGACCACCCTACCTGTGAGAGGACACTTACCGACCTACCTGCGAGAAGACACTGACCGACCCACCTGAGAGAGTACTCTGACCACCCTACCCGCGAGAGAACACTACCGACCTACCTGCGAGAGGACTCTGACCACCCTACCTGCGAGAGGACTCTGACCACCCTACATGCGAGAGGACACTGACCACCCTACCTGCAAGAGAACACTACCGACCTACCTGTGAGAGGACACTGACCACCCTACCTGTGAGAGGACTCTGACCACCCTACCTGCGAGAGGACACTGACCACCCTACCTGTGAGAGGACACTGACCACCCTACCTGTGAGAGGACTCTGACCACCCTACCTGTGAGAGGACACTGACCACCCTACCTGTGAGAGGACTCTGACCACCCTACCTGTGAGAGGACTCTGACCACCCTACCTGTGAGAGGACACTGACCACCCTACCTGTGAGAGGACACTGACCACCCTACCTGTGAGAGGACTCTGACCACCCTACCTGTGAGAGGACACTGACCACCCTACCTGTGAGAGGACACTGACCACCCTACCTGCCAGAGGACTCTGACCACCCTACATGCGAGAGGACACTGACCACCCTACCTTCGAGAGGACACAGACCGACCTACCTGTGAGCACTCCGTCCACGGAAGCGTGGCCTGCATTGATGAGAAGAAGTAGTAGAGGGTATAGGCCACGATGACGTTGTAGTAGATGGCCACGATGATGGAGATGATGCACATGGAGATGCCGATACCTGCAGGAGAGAACGTCATTCATCTCAGTGGTGACGTCACTGCTATATGTATGTGTTTTCAGTGTTGTTTTTTCTGTGTCACACATAAATGTTTAGCTGAATTATCCATGGTTGTTAGCCATTCATTCATTCATTCATTCATTCATTCATTCATTCATTTTCATCTCGGGCCGAAGACGGCACATCGGGTGGCAGTGATAGTTCTCCATGATTGACGATCTGCTGCTAGTTCTTGTAGTTCTTGTAGTTCTTGCTTGTTCCTTAGTCCCATGGTTGAGCCTTCCCTAGTCATTGTTCTGTGTAGCTATTCTCTTGGTCTATTTTGGTTTCTGTTACCAGATGGTTTCCTGTTACAGATGGTTTCCTGTTACCAGATGGTTTCCTGTTACCAGATGGTTTCCTGTTACCAGATGGTTTCCTGTTACCAGATGGTTTCCTGTTACCAGATGGTTTCCTGTTACCAGATGGTTTCCTGTTACCAGATGGTTTCCTGTTACCAGATGGTTTCCTGTTACCAGATGGTTTCCTGTTACCAGATGGTTTCCTCATGAATGCCTGACGAGGAAGTCTTTCTTCATTCATTCTCAGCACACGACCGATGTATTTCCTTCTTCTTTTAAAGCTCTGGCAGGTATTCTTGTTTAGATTCCTCTCGTATCTGTTCATTTGAAATGTATTCTTTCCATGTTTGTTATGCAAAGTAAAGTACCCCCGTCACGCCAAGTGGCGTATAGGGAATATGGTGTTAGTGACCATCAATTTTACAGACCTTCGGCACATGATTTTTGGGGTAATGTGGTCGGTATTACGCCCGTGCCGCTTTACTTTCCCAGAAAAAAATCCGGTACCCATTATAGGCTGGGTGAACCGGAGGCCGTCGGTTGGGATCGTACCCTACCTCTTGTCCTTTGTAGTCCAGTTCACTAACCACTGAGCTATCGCGGCTCCCATTGTTATGCATAGCTACCAATAATTGTTACTAATAATAATTACCAATAATTGTTACTAATAATAATTACCAATAATTGTTACTAATAATAATTACCAATAATTGTTACTAATAATAATTACCAATAATTGTTACTAATAATAATTACCAATAATTGTTCTCCTCTTCTTCTACTTCTATCCTTCCTACATTGCCGTTGGCGTCGAGGGGAGATACAATCTGCGATTCTTTGCTCTTCTGTTGGCCTCTTCTGGTGTTATCCCTCCTAGTGACTCTAGTATTCCCTTTATCCATCTCTTTCTCGGTCTTCCTCTTAATCTGGCGTTTTCGTAGCGTTTGTTTATGGCTCTTTGATTCATTGTTAGTTCTTTTTGTCTTGTTATGTGGCCGAACCAATTTATCTGTTGTTTCTTTATGTATTCGATGGCTGGTTCAATTTCGAGTTTCTTCCTCAGGTCAGTGTTTCTTACTCTGTCCCTTAAGCTGTTTCCTGTCATTCTTCTGACACATTTCATTTCGGTGGTCGTTATCTTTCTTATTGTTCTAGAGTCCAGCGTCCAATTTTGGCACTGATAGCACAGAGTTGGTAGAAAAATTGATTTGTATATTGCCCTTTTTGCTTCCGTAGTTATTGCTTTGTTTTTCAATAGTGTTGATACTTGGCCTATAACTTGGCATGCTTTGTTACACCTTATATCTATCTCTGTCTCTTGGTTATTGTCTTGTGTTAACTTGCTACTCAGATATTTAAAATTTCTTTACTTGCTTCAGTGGTGTATTATCTATTATGATGTTTAGTTTTTCTTTCTTTCTCGCTTTTGCCATTACTTCGGTTTTGTTTATGTTGATCTTTATGTTGTATTGTTTACAAGTGTTGTTTAAAAAAGTAAGTAAAGTACCCCCGTCACGCCAAGTGGCGTATAGGGAATATGGTGTTAGTGACCATCAATTGTATAGACCTTCGGCACATGATTTTTGGGGTAATGTGGTCGGTATTACGCCTGTGCCGCTTCACTTTCCCAGAAAAAAATCAGGTACTCATTAAAGGTTGGGTGAACCCGGAAGCAGTCGGTTGGGATCGAACCCTACCCCTATAAGTGTTGTTTAGCCTGTTGATATGTTCTTGCAGGTCCTCACTTGTTCATGTATTAGAACTTGGCCATCTGCAAATAGTATTTCATTTATTTCTTCCTCTCTTCTGCTGTTTTCTGGTACGTATATTTCGTTCTCTTTTGTGTTATCGCTTGTTATCATCCTTGTTATCATCCTTGTTGGTATACTTTTTTACTATAAATAATTGTTACTAATAATTACAGAAAACTGTTACTAATAATAGTTACCAATGACTACATTAATGTTTGAATGCATGACCTGTGATAGTCAGTGAGAATTATCAATCATAAACAATCATAAAATCAAAATGATCTGAGAGACCCAACATGAGTGACAGCCACACAGATAGCAGGTCAGGTCTCGAGTGCTGTAAATACTCTTCTGTTGAGTGTCGGATTAAACAAACACAAAAGCTCTTGATAGTCACAACTGAGACGTGAACCTATACAGAAGATTTATTATTTGCTGAACATGAAAGCTCGTAAATACGGAAATTATGGCGGTAGAGATTAAGGGCAACAGACAGATTTTGGATACTAACTAGATACAAAGATGGCAGGAATGTATCGCTGGAACTGGTACAACCATCGCTTACCTTTAGCGGACGGGTTCATGTCCCAGACTTTAGTCGGGCCTTTTCCTGAAAATTGGCCCATGACAAGCTCCATAAAGTACATCGGCTTGCCAATTAGGACTTGCAGGACCAAATAGGCAATGACGAAGGCAGCTACCGGAATGAAAATTAATTAATGGCTATTGGAAGTGTTGTTTAGTTATGGTAGTGTTGTTATGTTGGTGTTGACATGTTGGTGTTGTTATGTTGATATGTTGGTGTTGTTATGTTGATATGTTGGTGTTGTTATGTTGATATGTTGGTGTTGACATGTTGGTGTTGTTATGTTCGTATTGATATGTTGGTGTTGTTATGTTGATATGTTGGTGTTGACATGTTGGTGTTGTTATGTTGGTGTTGATATGTTGGTGTTGTTATGTTGATATGTTGGTGTTGACATGTTGGTGTTGTTATGTTATATTGGTGTTGTTATGTTATATTGGTGTTGTTATGTTATGTTGGTGATGATATGTTGGTGTTGTTATGTTATGTTGGTGTTGATTTGTTGATGTTATTATATTGATGTTATTATGTTGATGTTGTTATGTCGATGTTGTTATGTCGTTGTTGTTATGTTGATGTGTTGATGTTATTATGTTGTTGTTATGTCTATGTTGTTATGTCGATGCCGTTATGTTGGTGTCGTTAAGTTGTTGTTGTTGTTATGTTGGTGTTGTTATGTTGGTATTATGTTCAGTTACCTTTCATTATTACCTGAGTTACCTATTAGAGTTACCTGACTTGCCTGCCAAGTTACCTGTGATACCTGTCAGACTTTCTAGTGTTGTCAGTCAGAGTCATCTGTCATAAATACCAGGACTACCTGTCATAATTATATGAGATACTTGCCAAGCTACATGAGTTACTTGCCAAGCTACATGAGTTACTTGCCAAGCTACATGAGTTACTTGCCAGGCTACATGAGTTACTTGCCAGGCTACATGAGTTACTTGCCAAGCTACATGAGTTACTTGCCAAGCTACATGAGTTACTTGCCAAGCTACATGAGTTACTTGCCAGGCTACATGAGTTACTTGCGAAGCTACATGAGTTACTTGCCAGGCTACATGAGTTACTTGCCAAGCTATATGAGTTACTTGCCAAGCTACATGAGTTACTTACCAAGCTACATGAGTTACTTCCCAGGCTACATGAGTTACTTGCCAAGCTACATGAGTTACTTGCCAGGCTACATGAGTTACTTGCCAAGCTACATGAGTTACGTGCCAAGCTACATGAGTTACGTGCCAAGCTACATGAGTTACTTGCCAAGCTATATGAGTTACTTGCCAAGCTACATGAGTTACTTGCCAAGCTAGATGAGTTACGTGCCAAGCTACATGAGTTACTTGCCAAGCTACATGAGTTACTTGCCAGGCTACATGAGTTACTTGCCAAGCTACATGAGTTACTTGCCAGGCTACATGAGTTACTTGCCAAGCTACATGAGTTACTTGCCAGGCTATATGAGTTACTTGCCAAGCTACATGAGTTACTTGCCAAGCTACATGAGTTACTTGCCAGGCTACATGAGTTACTTGCCAAGCTACATGAGTTACTTGCCAAGCTACATGAGTTACTTGCCAAGCTAGATGAGTTACTTGCCAAGCTACATGAGTTACTTGCCAAGCTATATGAGTTACTTGCCAAGCTACATGAGTTACTTGCCAAGCTACATGAGTTACTTGCCAAGCTACATGAGTTACTTGCCAAGCTACATGAGTTACTTGCCAAGCTACATGAGTTACTTGCCAAGCTACATGAGTTACTTGCCAAGCTACATGAGTTACTTGCCAAGCTATATGAGTTACCTATCAGATTTATCAGAGTTACTGAGTTACCTGTCAGAGTTACTGAGTTACCTGTCAGAGTTACTGAGTTACCTGTCAGACTTACCTTGTCCAGGTGTCAGACACAGTTCATGACTTCTCTCATTTCTAAACTAGTCCACCAATCTTCTATTGTCCCGAGCAACACGCCCAATAAATAATGAACTTTATGTGGGACACAATCATGGAACACAATCATGGAAGGCAATCACTGGAACACAATCATGGAACACAATCATGGAACACAATCATGCAACACAATCACTGGAACACAATCACGGAACACAAGCACTGGGAACAAAATCTTAGAACACAATCATGGAACACAATCATGGAAGGTAATAACTGGAACACAATCATGGAACACAATCATGGAACACAATCACTGGAACACAATCACTGGAACACAATCATGGAAGGCAATAACTGGAACACAATCATGGAACACAATCATGGAACACAATCACTGGAACACAATCATGGAACACAATCACTGGAACACAATCACTGGAACGCAATAACTGGAACACAATCATGGAACACAATCACTGGAACACAATCATGGAACACAATCATGGAACACAATCATGGAACACAATAACTGGAACACAATAAATGGAACACAATCATGGAACACAATCATGGAAGGCAATAACTGGAACACAATCATGGAACACAATCATGGAACACAATCACTGGAACACAATCATGGAACACAATCACTGGAACACAATCACTGGAACGCAATAATGGAACACAATCATGGAACACAATCACTGGAACACAATCATGGAACACAATCATGGAACACAATCATGGAACACAATCACTGGAACACAATCATGGAACACAATCACTGGAACTGAGCACGACAAGAGAGAAGAATTGTGGCGAGAGACTGACCTCCGCCGTTCTCGAAGGCGAGATAAGGGAACCTCCAGACGTTGCCGAGCCCGACAGAGAGGCCGATACAAGAGAGGATAAACTCGGTCTTGTTGCTCCATTGGTCTCTGTCTTCACCGCCTGGAGCACTGGCCTTAGACGCATTCTCTGGGTCGCTTTCTCTGGCGGACGATCTGTCACTCTCCTGGAGAGATGGCTGGGTGGTCTGTGAGAAGGGAGGACAGAGACGTTCATGGTAAGTCGCTACGGCTACAGCTACAGCTACGGCTACGGCTACAGCTACAGCTACATTTGTTCACCAAACGTTCAGTCATTCTTACCCTTCCAACCCTCTTAATTCTCTCTCTCTTTCTCTCTCTCTCTCTCTCTCTCTCTCTTTCTCTCTCTCTCTCTCTCTCTTTCTCTCTCTCTCTCTCTCTTAACAAATTCTGACAAAAGTAACAAACATGGCAGCCACGTCAGCCGTAGTCGCAGATACAAGAGATTGATAACAACTCGAACATTGACAAGAAAAGATTCAAGGAGGAACTAAAGAAAAGATAAAAGGAGGAACTAAAGAAAAGATCGAAGCAGGAACTAAAGAAAAGATAAAAGGAGGAACTAAAGAAAAGATCGAAGCAGGAACTAAAGAAAAGATAAAAGGAGGAACTAAAGAAAAGATCGAAGCAGGAACTAAAGAAAAGATAAAAGGAGGAACTAAAGAAAAGATCCAAGGAGACACTAAAGAAAAGATCCAAGAAGACACTAAAGAAAAGATCCAAGCATGAACTAAAGAAAAGATCCAAGTGGGCACTAAAGAAAAGATCCAAGCAAGAATTTAAAAAAATATCAATAGAGGCACTAAAGAAAAGATCCAAGCAGGAATTTAAAAAAATATCAATAGAGGCACTAAAGAAAAGATCCAAGTGGGCACTAAAGAAAAGATCCAAGCAGGAACTAAAGAAAATATCCAAGCAGGAACTAAATAAAAGATCCAAGCAGGAACTAAAGAAAAGATCCAAGCAGGAACTAAACAAAAGATCAAAGGAGACACTAAAGAAAAGATCAAAGGAGACACTAAAGAAAAGATCCAAGGAGACACTAAAGAAAAGATCCAAGCAGGAATAAAAAAAATATCAATAGAGGCACTAAAGAAAAGATCCAAGTGGGCACTAAAGAAAAGATCCAAGCAGGAATTTTTAAAATATCAATAGAGGCACCAAAGAAAAGATCCAAGCAGGAACTAAAGAAAAGATCCAAGGAGGCACCAAAGAAAAGATCCAAGCAGGAACTAAAGAAAAGATCCAAGCAGGAACTAAAGAAAAGATCCAAGCAGGAACTAAAGAAAAGATCCAAGGAGACACTAAAGAAAAGATCAAAGGAGACACTAAAGAAAAGATCCAAGGTGGCACTAAAGAAAAGATCCAAGCATGAACTAAAGAAAAGATCCAAGTGGGCACTAAAGAAAAGATCCAAGCAGGAATTTTAAAAATATCAATAGAGGCACTGAAGAAACGATCCAAGTGGGCACTAAAGAAAAGATCCAAGCAGGAATTTAAAAAAATATCAATAGAGGCACTAAAGAAAAGATCCAAGCAGGAACTAAAGAAAAGATCCAAGCAGGAACTAAAGAAAAGATCCAAGCAGGAACTAACGAAAAGATCCAAGCAGGAACTAAAGAAAAGATCCAATCAGGAACTAAAGAAAAGATCCAAGCAGGAACTAAAGAAAAGATCCAAGCAGGAACTAAAGAAAAGATCCAAGGTGGCACTAAAGAAAAGATCCAAGGTGGCACTAAAGAAAAGATCCATGTGGGCACTAAAGAAAAGATCCAAGCAGGAATTTTTTAAAATATCAATAGAGGCACTAAAGAAAAGATCCAAGTGGGCACTAAAGAAAAGATCCAAGCAGGAATTAAAAAAAATATCAATAGAGGCACTAAAGAAAAACCAAGCAGGAACTAAAGAAAAGATCCAAGGTGGCACTAAAGAAAAGATCGAAGCAGGAACTAAAGAAAAGATCCAAGCAGGAACTAAAGAAAAGATCCAAGCTGGAACTAAAGAAAAGATCCAAGCAGGAACTAAAGAAAAGATCCAAGTAGGAACTAAAGAAAAGATCCAAGCTGGAACTAAAGAAAAGATTCAAGCATGAACTAAAGAAAAGATCCAAGCATGAACTAAAGAGAAGATCCAAGCAGGAACTAAAGAAAAGATCAAAGCAGGAACTAAAGAAAAGATCCGAGCAGGAACTAAAGAAAAGATCCAAGCAGGAACTAAAGAAAAGATCTAAGCAGGAACTAAAGAAAAAATTCAAGGATATACTAAAGAAAAGATCCAAGGTGGCACTAAAGGAAAGATCCAAGCAGGAACTAAAGAAAAGATCCAAGGAGGCACTAAAGGAAAGATCCAAGCAGGAACTAAAGAAAAGATTCAAGGAGGTGTAACAGTGAAGCTGGTGGAAGCTACCGCTTCTCAAATAGACGATAGCAGTATCATATAGTGGCGACCAGCAGATTTAACTATAATGATGGTATTTCAGTATAACTAGTGAGTCAGAAGTTTAGTTACAGTAGAGGTTATAGGAGAAGGGTAGTAACCTGGAGGAAGGAGTGAGGTTCAGAGTAATTGGACAAAGCGATGGGATTTTCCATGATCCCCACTCACCTGTTGTAGAGGGTGGGTAGTGACACGCACCGAAGGAGAGGTCCAGAATAGTGGAACGACACATACGCCCAGTGGTTGTGAGGATGACCATCACGCAACGACCTCGTGGTGTTATTGTCAGAGCTCCACGAGTGTCCATCATGTTCACAACAACAAAGTGGTTATTCATTGTGTTAGCATGAGTGAATCATGACCAGGAGAGGTCAGCTCATGGAGTAACGTTATCCCATTAGGTCATGGGAAGATGGTTCACAAATAGCTTGTTGTGACAAAGATTATTCCAAATGAGTCATGAGAAGTTGCGAGTTCAGGTGAGTCACAGATGGTGGACACTGGACACGTAAACATTGAGTGACCAGATCACGTTGGAGTGGTCAATTTGCGATGATCTTATTGGTCACCATCTCGCAGGTAGAAGAGAGTTGAGGAGTATTTAAAGTCAGTTAAGTTAGGACAGAGAGAGAAGTCAAGCCAGAGAATTAGAAGAAGTAGAATGTAGACTGAGTCAGTTAAAACGGCTTCGGCCGAACTGCTAAAGGCAGTTAGCCAGTTAACAGTTAGAGTCAGAACAGTTAGAAAGTTAAGTTGGAAGTGTAGTAATAAGTTTTGATGGAGTTAGCAAGAACAGTTAGAAATCTACAAGTTACAGTCATAAGTCAGTAGTAGATTATTAAGACACTAGAGAAGTTATCAGTAGAAGTTGTTTTACAAGTGTCCAAGAATTGTGTTCCATTGTGTTACATATATTCTACATGTCGTAAGTAGACTCACAAGTTTGTAAGAAAATGAAGATGTTGATGAACAATGTTCCATACCAATAAACATTAATAGTGAACATTGAAGAGAGACTTTATGTGCAAGTCTATTATATATACCATATTGTGTGTTGTGATCATTGAAGTACTAGCCACTATAGAAAGATAAAGAACAAAGAACATCACAACTCTATAACATTTAATAATTAATTTGGTGTCCGAGACACAGCACGAACCTGAGTTGTCGCGGAGAGAAATCAAATAAATGAATGACAGAAAGTTAATGGAAGAATAAAAAGCCTGTCTAGTCTACAACTTGGGAAATCACCGTGTACCGCCGCTGAGGTCAAGAGTTTATACGTCAACAAATTTACCTGTGTCTGTCCAGTTGTGCATGGAGAAGTCCGCAAGGGTCAAAAAGTCAAATTAAGCTGTTACAAGTCTGAAATTTACCTGTGTCAAGTGTCTAAGAGAGGCACTAAAATTTTATTCAGCATTAAATCTGACCAGCCAAGAGATTGTCAAATTGTCAGTCAATATTACCTGTTTTGTTGGTATCAAGTCATAGCGTCAAGTTGCAACAAATCATTGTTTCGTCCACCTGAGATTCAAAGTTCATCAATGAGTCCGACCTTTGAACTGTGACCCACCACAGTGTTTATTTTGAAAGCATTCAGGAAGAGGCATAACTCTCAACAGAATATCGTCATCGTCAGATAACTCCCGACACATTTGTAATTGTCGAACATGTGTCGAATTTTCTCAGGTGGCAGTTTATTGAGGAAAATTGTGAATTGTGATTGATAATTAATAATTTCAAGTGGTGTAGTCTTTATTTAGAGAAACAAGTCAAGTAACAAGTAAGAGTGTTAATATTTCAGTGTTACAATGGCCATTCGCGTGTGTTAGAAATTAAATTAAAATAAATTAACATTAGACATTAGAAGACCAGAAGGAACCGATCATCAACAACTGAGAAACAATAATTTATTTATTAAGTAATTAGTAATTAATTAATTTATTAAGTAGTTTGTTAAGTAATTAATTAATTAATGATTTTTAGAAAGTATTATTAATTAATATACCAGCGAATATTGTAAACAAGTTTTTTTAAACAGCTGGTTGACAGTTTTTAAAATAGTGTTCTGTTATTATGTAGTTAAGTTTGGTTAAATAATTATTATTTTAATTATTATTATTGATAAGGTGACATACCATATTTTATATTGTTCTGTAACCCTTTTTTAAATTGTACTGGATGTATTTTTTTAATAGTGTTTGAAATACTACATTGGTTATTCCACAGGGAAATTAAATAATAATAATTTTTAGACTACACTGTTTTTATTCCACAGGGAAATTAATAATAATTTCTATTTATTCCAGAAACCGAGGCCAGAGTAGAGCTCATAAAGTGCTGATAATTAGTACATGTAATATAACATATAATAAATTTTAATTGTTGTTCTATCAATAGAAGGGAGAGGTAGGTATTATAGGAAACATGGCAACCACAGTAGACCCCACAACCGAAACGCTGAATGAACTGCGACTGACGATAAACCTGCCATCAAACTTAAGAGGACGGAGGGAGAGTGTAGAGAATTTGCAGACTTAACACTGAATTGGAGAGACCTAAAGAATATAACTTTCAAGACTTGATCGGATGAAGTATCCACATTCATGGGAAGGTAAGGTAGAATTAATGCCTGTGTATATATACGGAGACAGAGTATTGGTCTAACGGAAAAGGGCATTTGTGAGATCTGGTGGAAGAGGTGATATCCAGTGACAGATCATAAATATTTTCATTAAAGGACTAGCCAACAGAGGACAGATGATTAATTATATTGACTTAAGAAGGATCTTACGACAATGAATGGAACTTTAGATTTAGCCAGCAAGGAAGAAATCATAGGAGAAGATGTGATTCAAGTATGAGACTAAACGGGTCTTACGCTTCAATAAGAATTAGATGGAACTTGTATAAGACTAAACGGGTCTTATGATTCAATAAGAAATAGGTGGAACTTGAATGAAGGAGACTAAACGGGTCTACGCTTCAATAAGAGAAGTTAATGTATACTATGTAAGCAGGAAATAAATTATAAAGAGTTAGGTTTACCTGTGATGACTCACTAATGAGAAGCCAGAATTTAGTTAAGCAGTATAGGTGACCACTTGGGGAGTGAGTCACCCGAAGTAACGAATAAAAAATGGTGATAACCATGTTTACATTGGCTTAATTAAGGCTTGAGTCGAGTTGAGAGGACGCTATTTACAGACGCAGAAGTCTTAGCGTACCTAGAGTTAAGAGAACTCAGAATGGACAAACAAGAGATGATTTATAGAGAATGTCTGGAGATGATAGTAGTGTCAAGAGAATATAGAAGACAAGAGAGCTGAGGAAATAGAGATTACCTCAGATGAACTAGAAGTTAAGAGTTACCAATGTGAAACATATGGTACTAACTACGAGTTGGTCAGAGTTCTTAAACTTGCGAAGTTGGATGGTAATCCAAGGAACGACTGACCAATATAAGTGTGTAGCAAGGAGATGAGAGTGTTATTGAAAGTTAAGAGTTGTTGAAGAATGAGAAGTGAGAAGCAAGGTGATGATAACCTGTGCTTATTGAGACCTAAGGAAATTAGGTTATAAATGTGAATACTAAGAGAAGTATCATGAGAAAAGGAGTCTGGAAGAGACTCATGTGAAACATGTACCGAGTGATAACTCATAGGAAGGTTACATGTGGGAATTATAGGAGACTTACAAGAAGTCAGAGAAATGAGAGAATTATTGAGAGAACCTCAAAGAGAATTCTAAGTTGTGAAATTAATTATGTAACTGAGTGATAACTCAGAAAGGTTACATAAGAAATTAAGAGATTTTAAGTTGTATGAGAGGTAATAACCTGAAGAAGATGAGTCTAATGAAGTAGACTCATGGGAAAATAATCGTGTAACCAGAGTGGTAACTCGTAAAAGGTTATATAAAGAGAAATGGAACTTGAGAGAGAGTTTCCAGAAGTTATAGAGACTAAATGGTAGTCCTGTGAGTATGAGATGTAAATAGAAATATCTGAGTCGAATAAATGAATATGACTGATAGATACTGTCAAGTGGACGTTGTCCAGATAATTCTGATCTTGAGCCTGAGGAGATACTAGAAGAGTATCATGATAATGAGTCTAAAGGATGAGACTCATATGAGGAAGAGTTTCCAGAATTTATTTAGATTTATGAGACTTACAAGAAGTCATGTAAGATAGTGGAATGGAGAATTATTGAGGCTTAGAAGATAATACAAAAGGATCATGAAGAATTTGAGTCTAGAAAATGAGGCTCGGAGAAGGATTATGATGTAAATAAGTCTGAAGATATATATGTATGTATATTGATATATTATTGCTCAAGCTAAGTATGGTTGGTGATCGTGTTGTGATTGTGATCTCCGGAGATATGTGCATTGTCTAAGTTTTGTCAGTATATGTTCTATGTCAATTGAGCGGATATGTTCTAAAGCATAAAGACTCGCAATAATGATGCATGATAATGCGTGTTGTACATGGTTTTTTTTTGTTTATGAGTTTATTTTTAGATATTGGATCTTGGAGTCACAGATGCCAGTCGACAGATGTCTGGTGATGCCTGTGATGTAGCTCTCCTCAAGAAGCTGGCAATCAGTCATCAGAAGTAGTTAGAATGCTCAAGAAGACTTGAATTTTTTTTATTATCAGGGGAAACAACTGGACATATTTTGAAAATTAAGTCCCTTGGAAATGTTACATTTTTTTGGTTACAAATAATTTTTATTGCTCAATACCTTATTGTCTCCTAGATTGTGTTGATGCTTATGTATTATTAAAGAATGAATGTTATATTGTGACAATTATTTAGAGAAACATTTTACTCACATGACTTAGAATCTGCTATTGCATGTTATCAGTTAGTAGACCATAGAATTCAAAGATGTATATATGTATACTGTTACTATTTTTATTATGATGTTACAAAATTTAATACTGCTTATGTAAATCTGGACATTAGGGGGAGATAATGTAACAGTGAAGCTGGTGGAAGCTACCGCTTCTCAAATAGACGATAGCAGTATCATATAGTGGCGACCAGCAGATTTAACTATAATGATGGTATTTCAGTATAACTAGTGAGTCAGAAGTTTAGTTACAGTAGAGGTTATAGGAGAAGGGTAGTAACCTGGAGGAAGGAGTGAGGTTCAGAGTAATTGGACAAAGCGATGGGATTTTCCATGATCCCCACTCACCTGTTGTAGAGGGTGGGTAGTGACACGCACCGAAGGAGAGGTCCAGAATAGTGGAACGACACATACGCCCAGTGGTTGTGAGGATGACCATCACGCAACGACCTCGTGTTATTGTCAGATCTCCACGAGTGTCCATCATGTTCACAACAACAAAGTGGTTATTCATTGTGTTAGCATGAGTGAATCATGACCAGGAGAGGTCAGCTCATGGAGTAACGTTATCCCATTAGGTCATGGAAGATGGTTCACAAATAGCTTGTTGTGACAAAGATTATTCCAAATGAGTCATGAGAAGTTGCGAGTTCAGGTGAGTCACAGATGGTGGACACTGGACACGTAAACATTGAGTGACCAGATCACGTTGGAGTGGTCAATTTGCGATGATCTTATTGGTCACCATCTCGCAGGTAGAAGAGAATTGAGGAGTATTTAAAGTCAGTTAAGTTAGGACAGAGAGAGAAGTCAAGCCAGAGAATTAGAAGAAGTAGAATGTAGACTGAGTCAGTTAAAACGGCTTCGGCCGAACTGCTAAAGGCAGTTAGCCAGTTAACAGTTAGAGTCAGAACAGTTAGAAAGTTAAGTTGGAAGTGTAGTAATAAGTTTTGATGGAGTTAGTAAGAACAGTTAGAAATCTACAAGTTACAGTCATAAGTCAGTAGTAGATTATTAAGACACTAAAGAAGTTATCAGTAGAAGTTGTTTTACAAGTGTCCAAGAATTGTGTTCCATTGTGTTACATATATTCTACGTGTCGTAAGTAGACTCACAAGTTTGTAAGAAAATGAAGATGTTGATGAACAATGTTCCATACCAATAAACATTAATAGTGAACATTGAAGAGAGACTTTATGTGCAAGTCTATTATATATCATATTGTGTGTTGTGATCATTGAAGTACTAGCCACTATAGAAAGATAAAGAACAAAGAACATCACAACACTATAACAGAGGCACTAAAGAAAAGATCCAAGGTGGCACTAAAGGAAAGATCCAAGGAGGCACTCACAATTAATTAGCGGTTAATTCGAATTGTTTCACTGGCAAGGGCGGCTGAGCGATTATTGGAGCTCGTTTGTAGTGATACCGGGGCCTTCGACTAACTAAAATAGATGGGAATACTTTAAAGGGATCAAGGAATTCAAGTAGATGGGAATACTTTAAAGGGATCAAGGAATTCAAGTAGATGGAATACTTTAAAGGAATCAAGGAATTCAAGTAGATGGGAATACTTTAACTCTTTCCCTACGTTTCGCTGCACTGAGCGTCACTCTCAATTTGATTTGTGTGAACCTTCGTCAAAACATATTTTTTCACATGTCTTGTATCATCTTGTTATTGCTGAAATCATTGCTATGAATTCATATCTAATAGGTTATAAGTTAGACAAATATCAATATGATTCCTAAAACCATGAAAAATGTTGTCTCTGAAATCTCTTCAGTTGCATCGTTAAAAAGCATCAGTATGGAAAGAGATCAAGGGATCAAGGATTTCAAGAAGATGGGAATACTTTAAAGGGATCAAGGAATTTAAATAGATGGGAATACTTTAAAGGGATCAAGGAATTTAAATAGATGGGAATACTTTAAAGGGATCAAGGAATTTAAATAGATGGGAATACTTTAAAGGGATCAAGGAATTTAAATAGATGGGAATACTTTAAAGGGATCAAGGAATTTAAATAGATGGGAATACTTTAAAGGGATCAAGGAATTTAAATAGATGGGAATACTTTAAAGGGATCAAGGAATTTCAATAGATGGGAATACTTTAAAGGGATCAAGGAATTTCAATAGATGGGAATACTTTAAAGGGATCAAGGAATTCAAATGCCAGGAAGCAACGCCAACTTCCGAAGGTGGGAGTACAAAGTAGTCCAGGAGAGCTCGGTCAAGGACAGCCTTCAATGGAATGAGAAGGAATTAGATAACTATAATAAACGGGGCTCCTCAGTGTTATCTTGAGCCAGTCTTGGCATAATGAAGTCAATCGTGGACAATCGTGGACAAGCTACATTTAGAGGCCACTTAAAGGTGGTTTTACAGACGAGATTACCATGGATAGGTAAAGAGAGCAATACCTGGGCCTTGTATGATAAGAAAGATAAAAGATATGATTTTGAATGATAAGAAAGATAAAAGATATGATTTTGAATGATAAGAAAGATAAAAGAGGAGATTTTAAAGGATAAGAAAGATAAAAGAAATTATTTTGAAGGATAAAAAGATAAAAGAGAAGATTTTGAAGGATAAGAAAGAAAAAAGAGAGGATTTTGAAGGATAAGAAAGATAAAAGAGGGGATTTTGAAGGATAAAAAAGATAAAAGAGAAGATTTTGAAGGATAAGAAAGATAAAAGAGAAGATTTTGAAGGATAAGAAATATAAAAGAGAGGATTTTGAAGGATAAGAAAGATACAAGAAATGATTTTGAAGGATAACAAAGATAAAAGAGAAAATATTGAAGGATAAGAAAGATAAAAGAGAAGGTTTGTGTCAACAGGAGGGCTATTCCCATCACGTTTGTCCACTTCATGGGAAGGGCCTGTTGTGACAGCTGGAAAAATTGAAGGCAAGAGAGTTCAAGGCTTTGAAGGCACGGCACATGATGATGACTTGTCAGCTAAAGCCGACGGGGGAGACATTTGACACCAAAGTGCACACAGAGAACGTGTGCACTCAGTGAAGGTGTGCACACAGAAAAGGTGTGCACACAGAGAAGGTGTGCACACAGAGAAGGTTATGTAAGATGTGCACACAGAGAAAGTTATCTAAGATGTGCACACAGAGAAGGTTATCTAAGAAGTGCACACAGAGAAAGTTATCTAAGATGTGCACACAGAGAAAGTTGCTCCAAGATGTGGACACAGAGAAAGTTATCTAAGATGTGCACACAGAGAAAGTTATCTAAGATGTGGACACAGAGAAAGTTATCTAAGATGTGCACACAGAGAAAGTTATCTAAGATGTGCACACAGAGAAAGTTATCTAAGATGTGGACACAGAGAAAGTTATCTAAGATGTGGACACAGAGAAAGTTATCTAAGATGTGCACACAGAGAAAGTTATCTAAGATGTGCACAGAGAGAAAGTTATCTAAGATGTGCACACAGAGAAAGTTATCTAACATGTGCACACAGAGAAAGTTATCTAAGATGTGGACACAGAGAAAGTTATCTTAGATGTGCACACAGAGAAAGTTGTTCTAAGATGTGCACCACCACAGCTCCCGACTGTAGACACAGGAATGCTGACGTCACAGAAATGGGCGGTGTCTGCTCACGTGGTTGGGAAAGTGGTCCTATATGGCGGCGGTTGTGTCAGAGGAGTAGAGAGAACAATAGCGGCGTCATGGGCGTCACGACAAGTGGATCCATCCAGGACTCTACGTCTCTGTCAATGTGACTCCCCAAGAACGCTACAAAAGCACATGGATAAGGGCGCCCCGGTGCGCTCTAGTGTGTGTGGAATTATTGCGCCGATTAACGCTCCAGGAGGACAAATGTGCCACGGACAACGTAAAACATGTGAGGCTGGATTGTATAGAGAGAGAGAGAGAGAGAGAGAGAGAGAGAGAGAGAGAGAGAGAGAGTTGGTAGTAGCTTTCTAGAAGGAATTACTTGAAGGAAAAGCTCTCCTAGTTGTGGAGTTCCTCATTTACATAATAATGACGTAGTTTTTGGAGCGGTTCGGGGAAGGGGGAAGCACGGTGAGGTCACGTGGTGTACCCTAGGTCAGGGTCAGGGGCCAGCCTAAGTAAATCAGTTGGGGGGGGGGTGTACAAGGTCGACCACCACCCATCATCAGTGGCGTAACATTTTGGGGACATTTGTTTGTACCCGGTCTACAAGTCCCATTTATAGTTTAATGTTTATATCTCGCTTCCTCCCTCTCTCTCTCCCATTCCCTCTCTCTCCCTCCCTCCCTCCCTCTTCCTCTTTCTCTCTTCTTCCCACTCTCTTCCTCTCTCTCAATCTCTTTCTCTCTCCCTCCCTCTCATTCCCTCTATCTCCCTCCCTCTCCCTCTTTCTCCTCCTTCCTACTCTCTTCCTCTCTCTCCATCCCTTTCTTTCTCCCTATCCCCATTCCTCTCTTCAACCCCTTTTCCCCTCTCTTTCTCTTCTTCTCTCCCTATATTTCCATCCTTATTTTTCTCCCTCCCTCTCTCCTCTTTCTCTATCTATCCATCTTTCTTTTTCTCCCTTCCTCTCTTTCTGTCTCAACATACCTCTCTCTTTCTTCCTCTCTCCCTCCCTTCCTCTCTCTTCACCCCTCTCTGCTCCCCTCTGACTCTCTCCACCCCCCCCCCCCACATCAAGGTGATCAGCTTGTCATCCGCTCTGACCTCAGCTCAAATATTTCTGCACGACCGATGCTTCACTGCCACTGTTTTCTCTCTTATGTTCTCATTTGTGGTTTTTGCCGGTTCATTTCTTCGTTTGTTTGTTTGCTAGTTGACGTCAATCAGCCGGACACGTCTTTAGCTGGTGACAACTTGTGCCAGCCAGCTGGAAGCGGTAACCGATGATGTCCTTGCACTCCAGCTGTGCCTGAGCGGCTGTAACAGACCAGCCTAGAGACTCTACACCTTAGATCTACTACAACCAGCCGTGCCTGAGCGGCTCTAACAGATCAGCCTAGAGACTCTACATCTCAGATCTACTACAACCAGCCGTGCCTGAGCGGCTGTGATAGACCATATTAGAGACTCTACACTTCAGATCGACTACAATAAGCCGTGCCTGAGCGGCTGTGACAGACCAGCCAGGAACCTGCTCAGATCGACTACAGTCACAGATGATCGCTGGCAGGGACCTTCTCTGATATCAATCTTGTCACTTTTACCGAGCTCACATTTATGACCCACTTGAAGTTATCAATATTGCCCCCATCGATCATTCACCAGAGTCGGCTACCCCCAGGTGTGCAAAGAGTGGCCGGGAGATCACGAGTGGCACTGACAGGTGCTAGTCCGTGCAGACCTTCAGCTCTTGCCACCTGCGATCAAAACACAACTGAACGAACCATCAATAAACGTCGAGAGAATACCATACCCAATGGCCGACCACGAGAAAGATGGATTGGCGGAATATTAGAAACACTAGGAAACATAACAGCAGCAGAGGCGAACAGAAGAGCAAAAGACTACAAATTATATCTCCCCTCGACGCTGCAAGGCAAATGAGGAAGGAAAGAGGCAGAAGAACTGTCTGGGACTGTTGGCCTATCTCGAGAATTGGAACTAAGAGTTGTAGCTGGTTCATTTAGTGCTAGTTTGTTAATGTATTGAGTTATTGAGTTATTTGCGGGTCATCATCATTGCACTCCGAACATGTCCATAGGTGCTCAGATCCCCTCCTCAGCAAGTCCCGCAGTGTCCAGCGACTGACGACTCCAGTTCTGTGTTGGTTGATAAATCTTCCCACTAAGTTTCTCGTTTCTGGCTGTGCCCATCTTAACTCCCATCTCTTTCACCCGAAGGAGTGACGTGGACTCATCATTGTCGAAGTCCTGTGCCCTACCCACATCTCATCTCACGTCTCCGTTATCTTGTTACTCAACATCTCATCTCACGTCTCCGTTATCTTGTTACTCAACATCTCATCTCACGTCTCCGTTGTCTTGTTACTCAACATCTCATCTCACGTCTCCGTTATCTTGTTACTCAACATCTCATCTCACGTCTCCGTTATCTTGTTACTCAACATCTCATCTCACGTCTCCGTTATCTTGTTACTCAACATCTCATCTCACGTCTCCGTTGTCTTGTTACTCAACATCTCATCTCACGTCTCCGTTATCTTGTTACTCAACATCTCATCTCACGTCTCCGTTGTCTTGTTACTCAACATCTCATCTCACGTCTCCGTTGTCTTGTTACTCAACATCTCATCTCACGTCTCCGTTGTCTTGTTACTCAACATCTCATTTCACTTTTCCGTTGTCTTGTTACTCAACATCCCATCTCACGTCTCCGTTGTCTTGTTACTCAACATCCCATCTCACGTCTCCGTTGTCTTGTTACTCAACATCCCATCTCACGTCTCCGTTGTCTTGTTACTCAACATCCCATCTCACGTCTCCGTTGTCTTGTTACTCAACATCCCATCTCACGTCTCCGTTGTCTTGTTACTCAACATCTCATCTCACGTCTCCACAGTCTTGTTACTCAACATCTCATCTCACGTGTCCCCTGTTTTGTTTCCTAGATAAGTCACAACCACTGTTTCCTAGACACTGTTATGACGTTCGTCTTCATCAACAAGAGCACAGAGATGTCCTGCTTGCCGTGTGTGGCCATGCCAACTCTTGGAAGTTGCTTCATCATCCGAGTTGGCAGTTTGATCTAGCAGTATGACCTGGCATATATTTGTTGCCCGGAAATTGTACACATATTACACTTATGTCAACAAATGTTTCCCTTATTCAAATATTGATTGTTATTTCTAATGCACAATACCTTCTCACAGTTCTTGTCTCCCCACATTTCTTGCTATAGATATATAAACATGCATTGCAATCATCAAGTGAACCTACAGAGATACGACAAGCTTCAACTTCCATCTCCACCTCCTACAACTGTTGATATTCCCCCGTACACCGTTCAACTGTTCTTCTCGTGCTGAGTTCAAGTGGAGAGCTACATGTGTTACGACAACCATGGTACGTGAAACCAGAACTTCAGACAATTGTGGCCACCTATCCACAAGGAACAAAAGAAATTACTCGTGCGGTAGTTGACCAAACAAAGAAGCGATCCACAGATTTCGTCCACCCTTGTGTTCTACCTATGGCCCTAGACTGCCAAGATAATCAAGATTTCATCAGTCAATCATCTACAGTCTCCTAGTTCCACCAATCAGTCATCTACAGTCTCTTAGTTCATCAATCAATCATCTACTAGTTCCTTCAATCAATCACCTACTAATTCTTTCAAATCAGTCATCTCCTAGTTTCATCATTCAATTATCTCTTAGTTCTATCAATCAGTCATCTCATAGTTCCATCAATCAATCATCTCTTAGTTCCACTAATAAATTATCTCATAGTTCTATCAATTATTCAACTCCTAGATCAATCAATCAATCATTACTTAGTTCCATCAATCAGTCATCTCATAGTTCCTTCAATCAGTTATATCTTAGTTCAATCAATCAGACATCTCTTAGTTCTATTAATCAGTCATCTTATAGATCCAACAATCAGAGATCTTTTATCTCCATCAATCAGTCATTTCTTAGAATCATCAATCAATTGTCTCATAGTTCCTTCAATCAGTTGTCTCTTAGTTCAATCAAACAGTCATCTCTTAGTTACATCAATCAATCATCTTCTAGATTCATCATTCAGTCATTTTTTAGTTCCATCAATCAGTTATCTCTTAATTACATCAACTAGTCATCTCCTAGTTCCACCAACCAATCAACTATTGATTCCATCAATCAGTCATCTCTTAGCTCCATCAATCAGTCATTTATTAGTTACATCATTCAGTCATCTCCTAGTTTCATCAATCAGTCATCTTTTAGTTCCATAAATCAGTTATCTCTTAAGTCCTTCAATCAATCATCTCCTAGTTCCATTAATCAGTCATCTCTTAGTTACATCAATCAGTCATCTCTTAGCTACATCAGTCAGTCATCTCCTAGTTACATTAATCAGTCATCTCTTATTTACATAAATCAGTTATCTCTTAGTTACATCAATAAGTTATCTCCTAGTTACTTTAAACAGTAATCTCTTAGTTCCATCAATTAGTTATCTCCTAATTAAATCAATCAGTCATCTCTTAGTTACATCAATCAGTCATCTCCTAGTTACATTAATTAGTCATCTTATTGTTCCATCAATCAGTCATCTCTTAGTTACATCAGTCAGTCATCTCCTAGTTACATTAATCAGTCATCTCTTAGTTACATCAATCAGTTATCTCTTAGTCCCATTAATTAGTCATCTATAAGTTCCATCAATCAGTTATTTCTTAGTTACATCAATCAGTCATGTTTTAGTTCCATCAATTAGTCATCTCCTAGTTACATTAATCAGTTATTTCTTAGTTACATCAATCAGTCATCTCCTAGTTACATTAATCAGTCATCTCTTAGTTACATTAATTAGTAATCTCTTAGTTCCATCAACCAGTCATCTCCTAATTACATTAATCAGTTATTTCTTAGTAACATCAATCAGTCATCTCCTAGTTACATTAATCAGTCATCTCTTAGTTACATTAATTAGTAATCTCTTAGTTCCATCAACCAGTCATCTCCTAATTACATTAATCAGTTATTTCTTAGTTACATCAATCATTTATCTGTTAGTCCCATCAATTAGTCATCTCCTAGTTACATCAATCACTCATCTCTTAGTAACATTAATCAGTTATCTCTTAGTTACATCAATCAGTCATCTCTTAGTTACATCAATCAGTCATCTCATAGTTACTTTAAACAGTCATTTCTTAGTTCCATAAGTTAGTCATCTCCTAGTTCCATCAGTCAGTCATCTCTTAGTTACATTAATCAGTCATCTGATAGTTCCATCAATCAGTAATCTCTTAGTTACATCAATCAGTCATCTCCAAGTTACTTCAATCAGCCATCTCATAGTTACTTTAATCAGTCATCTCTTAGTTCCATCAATTAGTCATCTCTTAGTTCTATCAATCAGTCATCTCTTAGTTACATTAATCAGTCACCTCCTAGTTACATTAATCAGTCACCTCCTAGTTATATTAATCAGTCATCTCTTAGTTACATCAATCAGTCATCTCTTAGTTACATTAATCAGTCACCTCCTAGTTCCATCAGTCAGTCATATCTTAGTTACATCAATCAGTCATCTCTTAGTTACATCAATCAGTCATCTCATAGTTACTTTAAACAGTCATTTCTTAGTTCCATAAGTTAGTCATCTCCTAGTTCCATCAGTCAGTCATCTCTTAGTTACATTAATCAGTCATCTGATAGTTCCATCAATCAGTCATCTCTTAGTTACATCAATCAGTCATCTCCTAGTTACTTCAATCAGCCATCTCATAGTTACTTTAATCAGTCATCTCTTAGTTCCATCAATTAGTCAATCTCTTAGTTCTATCAATCAGTTATCTCTTAGGTTCATCAATTAGTCATTTCTTAGTTACATCAATCAGTCATCTCTTAGTTACATTAATCAGTCATCTCCTAGTTCCATCAGTCAGTCATATCTTAGTTACATCAATCAGTCATCTCTTAGTTACATTAATCAGTCATCTCCTAGTTCCATCAGTCAGTCATATCTTAGTTACATCAATCAGTCATCTCTTAGTTACATTAATCAGTCATCTCCTAGTTCCATCAGTCAGTCATATCTTAGTTACATCAATCAGTCATCACATAGTTACTTTAAACAGTCATTTCTTAGTTCCATAAGTTAGTCATCTCCTAGTTCCATCAGTCAGTCATCTCTTAGTTACATTAATCAGTCATCTGATAGCTCCATCAATCAGTCATCTCTTAGTTACATTAATCAGTCATCTCCTAGTTCCATCAATCAGTCATCTCCTAGTTACATCAATAAGTCACTTCTAATTTTTTTTCTCACTGAAACCATATTCCAGAAATACTTCACTGAATGTCCGCCCCCCCCCCCCCAACAAGTGGTCACGACCTTCCTCAAACATACACCCCCACCTTACCTCACCCCAATCTCCTCATTGTGTCAAGATTTCGCTAGTCTCAGTTGTAGCGCTATCTCACCGGTTTAGCGATATAGATAGTGTCAGTCGTAGTGCTATATCACCGGTTTAGCGATATCGATAGTGTCAGTCGTAGCGCTATCTCACCGGTTTAGCGATATCGATAGTGTCAGTCGTAGCGCTATCTCACCGGTTTAGCGATATCGATAGTGTCAGTCGTAGCGCTATCTCACCGGTTTAGCGATATCGATAGTGTCAGTTGTAGCGCTATCTCACGGTTTAGCGATATCAATTGGAATGAATTATTAAGGCTAATCACTGGCCTCCTCTCTCACCTCTGAAGCTATAGTCTTGTACGGTGAAGTATGTCACCCCCACACAACTGTATCACGTGAGAGAAATACTTTCCACATGACTGAACCGAGTATAAACACAAACATACCAGGGTTTACATGACCCATCTCTACAAGCGCGTGTCCCTGTTACCTCATTCCTACGGCCCAGCCTGCCTCAGCTTGCACCTTTTTTGTTCACCTCGTTTTTAGCGTCTCCAACTTGAATTCATAGATTCCGACGGCTTTGTTGCTTCCTCTGTGTGTGTGTGTGTGTGTGTGTGTGTGTGTGTGTGTGTGTGTGTGTGTGTTTGTTTGTTGTGTGTTTGTGAGTCACCAGCAGTGCACAAGTCACGTGGAACAGCTTCTGTTGTTGACATACCAATCACCGAGGCGCGGATATTGTGTATAAAGTTACCTAACCGCACCGCTACATCCTGAATGGTCGGTAAATCAAAACAGAGATAAAATAAATGTGACAGGGACGGATAAACAAGTTCGGCTAATCTGAAGTGGGGTCAAGGGGGCTCTAGTCTTATCCACGACCCGACCTGTCAGGGACCAGGTAAAATATGGCGGACTGCAACACGTGACCAGCACATTACTTTTGAGGTGTTTCTAGTCTCGCGCAGGAAATGTGGTCATGGTGGGTGTTTTGTTTTTATGAAATATTTCTTTGTGGTGATAGTGGGGCGAGGAAGTGGGGGGGGGGGGTATACCAATGAAATGAGAGAGTGTTGGTGGAGGTAGAAAGTATTTGAGGAGAGATGAAGAGAAAGAAAAGCAGGAAATATCATAAGTTCACTGATAGAGGAGAGAAAGAGAGGGAAGTGGTTCTCACAACATTTAAAGCCAACCACACCACCTCACCCGTAACAATATACACCGCCAACGCCTCCCCAAACAATATACACCGCCAACCCCTCCCCTAACAATATACACCACCAACCCCTCCCCTAACAATATACACCGCCAACCCCTCCCCTAACAATATACACCGCCAACCCCAACCCTAACAATATACACCGCCAACTCCTCCCCTAACAATATACACCGCCAACCCCTCCCCTAACAATATACACCGCCAACCCCTCCCCTAACGATATACACCGCCAACCCCAACCCTAACAATATACACCGCCAACCCCAACCCTAACAATATACACCGCCAACCCCACCCCTAACAAATTACACCGCCAACCCCACCCCTAACAATTTACACCGCCAACCCCACCATTATAATAATAATATACACCGCCAACCCCACCCCTAACAATTTACACCGCCAACCCCACCATTATAATAATATACACCACCAACCCCACCCCTAACAATTTACACCGCCAACCAAACCCTTAACAATTTACACCGCCAACCCCACCCCTAACAATATACACCGCCAACCCCACCCTAACAATTTACACCGCCAACCCCTCCTCTAACAATTTACACCGCCAACCCCACCCCAACAATTTACACCGCCAACCCCACCCCCAACAATTTACACCGCCAACCCCACCCCTAACAATTTACACCGCCAACACCACCCCTAACAATATACGCCTCCAACCCCACCCCTAACAATATACACCGCCAACTCCTCCCCCTCCCTTAACAATATACACCGCCAACCCTTCCCCCACCCCTAACAATATACATCGCCAACCCCACCCCTAACAGTACACACCGCCAACCCCACCTCTAATAATATACACCGCCAACTCCTCCCCTAACAATACCAACCATAGATTCAACCAACCAACTAACCATAGTTTCAACCATCCAACCAGCCATAGATTCAACCATACAACCAACCATAGATTCAACCATCCAACCAACTATAGATTCAACCAACCAACCAACCAACCATCCAAATAACCATCCAACAACCAGCCAACCAACCATCCAACCAATCAACCATCCAAATAACCATCCAACATCCAACCAACCAAGCATCCAAATAACCATCCAACACCAGCCAACCAACCATCCAAATAACCATCCAAATAACCATCCAACAACCAACCAACCATCCAAATAACCATCCAACAACCAACAAACCATCCAAAAACCAGCCAACCAACCATCCAAATAATCATCCAACAAACAACCAATCAACCATCCAAAAACCAGCCAAATAACCATCCAACAACCAACCAACCATCCAAAAAGCCAGCCAACCAACTATAGATTCAACTAACCAACCAACCAACCAACCATCCAAATAACCATCCAACAACCAACAAATCACCCAACCATCCAAATAACCATCCAATTAACCATCCAACAACCAACCAACCAATCAACCAACCATCCAAATAACCACCCAACAAACAACCAACCATCCAACCAACCGACTAACCAAACCTATAGTTCAACTATTGTTTAACCGGACCCGGATACCACGATGACTGTTCACACGTTGGTAACCCCATGTCGGCTCTGTAACGTTCATCACTTGTTGTCTTGTTCCTGCGGCCATCAACGTGTTTGCTCAAGCAGAACGGAATTCACCGCGCTCGGTGTTTGACTGTGTGGGTTGGTTCCTGCCGTTCACTACTGACACCCGCCCTAGACCTCTCCACTCACTTCCTGCTTCGGAATAACCTTCCACAAGGAGCACATTCTCCGTAAAACTGAATTCATCCGGATGTTAAGTCACGAATGGCTGGAAGAATGGGATCTTTCACAAGATGACTCTGATATGAGGTGCACACACATGCAGTGGTCAGTGGTCTATGCCAGAGAACGCGCCCCGGTGGCTAACCAAACGAATCATTTCTTGGGTAAACTATGTCTACAGCACTTGTAACAAAAATCACACCAAAAAAAAAAAAAAAAAAGCAACAACAGGAAAAAATTACAACAAAGAACTATACAGGTCGGTAGCAGGATGGAAATCGTACTCCTCGGCATAGTGCCTTGTTACGAGAAACCAAAACGTTAGAGCACACGGCAGTTAACTCAGCTATCTACAGGATAGCTATCATTGCCGATGTCTTTCACGCAGGTGTATTCGTGACTAAAACACAAGGCTACGATCCCAAACCAGGAATAAATTGTGTATCTGTACTTTCCTATTAAGACAAATATCTCCCGGATAGGGTAGGGCTGAATACTTGCTAATAAGGTCGTGCTGCATGCTGGGGAGTGTGCTAAGGAGGGGATCTGGGCTGAAGCTATCTTCAGTGCTTTCTCTAGTATATGGGGGCATGGTGCATGCTGGGGAGTGTGCTAAGGAGGGGACCTGAGCACTAGAAGTTGTCCATTATGAGATCATCTGTGGACTGAATGAGCTACAGCTCTTTAACCAAGCGTTGGAGCGATCGTCTGTCTGAAGACATAACCTTGAGCAGTGCGGCTGGAGGCTACTCCAACAATGGAAGCTGTGCGGCTGGAGGCTACTCCAACAATGGAAGCTGTGCGGCTGGAGGCTACTCCAACAATGAAAGCTGTGCGGCTGGAGGCTACTCCAACAATGAAAGCTGTGCGGCTGGAGGCTACTCCAACAATGAAAGCTGTGCGGCTGGAGGCTACTCCAACAATGGAAGCTGTGCGGCTGGAGGCTACTCCAACAATGGAAGCTGTGCGGCTGGAGGCTACTCCAACAATGGAAAGGCGACTTGGAGACTGCGAATCGCTACAAATGACGAGGATGGAGCGAGTGCTATTTTAGTGTCATTGTAGACTAGAGGAAACACCCAGACTATACTTCAGCCTATAACGGTTGTAAATGTAAACTAGAGGAAACCTGTCAGGCTATACTTCAGCCTATAACAGTTGTAAATGTAGACTAGAGGAAACACCCAGACTATACTTCAGCTTATAACGGTTTTAAATGTAGCTAACTGTTATAAAATAAAGGTCAAGGTAAAGTACGAGACTTGAATCGGCGTCATAGCACGCGAGTTTTCGCCTACATTTGCTCGGCCGCCTATCCAGATGTGTTCGGAGACTTCTGGATAGTGTCGCTTCAAGCATCGAAAATTACGATGCGAGGCGGCATTCCTCACTTTCCCAGCATATTACCCTGGCATCCATTTCTGTCAGCGGCTGGGTCGACCGCGGGGGTAATTTTTTTGTCCAACCACGAGTACATCTCACACTGCTCCCAGCGGGAATCGAACACGGGTTGTCTGAACGTCGGTAGTCCAGTCAGGTGGTTTTCCTAACCAGGCTACCGAGGCCCCCAAACTGTTTTAACTCAACCAGTCAATGATAACTGTTATAACTCAACCTTACTCGACTGCACTGGTCGATGTCCTCATTGTGACGTTGTCATGGCTCTACTTATGTTGACTGGTTGGCCAGGGATTATTTACTTTCTTGACCAGGCACTGCCCGTTCAACCCGAAACTATGTTCTCTAGGTTATATTAGACCGCAGCTGACATGTGCAAGATTGAAGTTAAGAGAGCATGGAAGCACGTCATCTTTTACCAAATTTATGAACAGAATGAGACAGCAACCACTGGGATGGTCTGGTGTGGACGTTTACATATATTTCATATGTTATATTACAGTTCAAAGGACAAGGGGTAGGGTTCGATCCCAACCGACGGCTTCCGGGTTCACCCAGCCTTAAATGGGTACCGGGTCTTTTGTGGGAAAGTAAAGCGGCGCGGGCGTAATACCGACTACATTACCCCAAAAATCATGTGCTGATGGTCTGTAAAATTGATGGTCACTAACACCATATTCCCCATACGCCACTTGGCGTGACGGGGGCTCTTTACTTTTTTACTATACATACAGTTGACATGAACAACATATACTAGTATATAAATGCAGAGAGTCTATTCAATATAGGTTTGATGACGTTTTTATTGTGTAGGTTGGGACAATCGCTTCTCACTTGCAGATCTCGAGCAGACTACTCGACAATCGCTTCTCACTTGCAGATCTCGGGCAGACTACTCGACAATCGCTTCTCACTTGCAGATCTCGAGCAGACTACTCGACAATCGCTTCTCACTTGCAGATCTCGGGCAGACTACTCGACAATCGCTTCTCACTTGCAGATCTCGAGCAGACTACTCGACAATCGCTTCTCACTTGCAGATCTCGGGCAGACTACTCAACAATCGCTTCTCACTTGCAGATGTCGAGCAGACTACTCGACAATCGCTTCTCACTTGCAGATCTCGGGCAGACTACTCAACAATCGCTTCTCACTTGCAGATGTCGAGCAGACTACTCGACAATCGCTTCTCACTTGCAGATCTCGGGCAGACTACTCAACAATAACACCGAGCATGGCAACTAAGCATTTGTGACGTCAGACACAAGCAATCAACCATTTGTGACGTCAGACACGAGCAATCAACCATTTGTGACGAACATTAGATCTGCAGCGACCTTCCTTTCAATGTTGGCCATGTATGACATATCAGGTAAATGTAGCGCACGGGCAATGTAACTTGATCTTCCAACAAAAGCAGACAGACTGTGCGTAGACACGAACGTCATCACCTTTGGCTATGTATTGATGTGTTGGAGATTCTACTGGTTGACGGTGCGTGGGTGCGACATTTTCTGTTTCTCGTTTTGCAACCATCGATCTCTCGTCAAAAAAAGAAAAGACAACAACGGCAGTGGAGAAAGGATAGATGAAGAAAAAGATCTCTCGTCTACAGGTCAGTCTTGTCATTGCTACAGTAGGCATACATCTGTCACTGCTACAGTAGGCAAACATCTGTCACTACTACAGTAGGCATACATCTGTCATTGATACAGTAGGCAAACATCTGTCACTTCTACAGTAGGCATACATCTGTCACTACTACAGTAGGCAAACATCTGTCACTGCTACAGTAGACATACATCTGTCACTGCTACAGTAGGTAAACATCTGTCACTACTACAGTAGGCATACATCTGTCACTGCTACAGTAGGCAAACATCTGTCACTTCTACAGTAGGCATACATCTGTCACTGCTACAGTAGGTAAACATCTGTCACTGCTACAGTAGGCATCTATCTGTCACTGTTACAGTAGGTAAACATCTGTCACTACTACAGTAGGCATACATCTGTCACTGCCACAGTAGGCAAGCATCTGTCACTGCTACAGTAGGCATACATCTGTCACTGCTACAGTAGGTAAACATCTGTAACTACTACAGTAGACAAATATCTGTCACTGCTACAGTAGACAAATATCTGTCACTGCTACAGTAGGCAAATATCTGTCACTGCTACAGTAAGCAAATATATGTCCCTGCTACAGTAGACAAATATCTGTCACTGCTACAGTAGACAAACATCTGTCACTGCTACAGTAGACAAACATCTGTCACTGCTACAGTAGACAAATATCTGTCACTGCTACAGTAGACAAACATCTGTCACTGCTACAGTAGACAAATATCTGTCACTGCTACAGTAGACAAACATCTGTCACTGCTACAGTAGACAAATATCTGTCACTGCTACAGTAGACATACATCTGTCGCTGCTACAGTAGACATACATCTGTCGCTGCTACAGTAGACAAACATCTGTCACTGCTACAGTAGACAAATATATGTCACTGCTACAGTAGACAAACATCTGTCACTGCTACAGTAGACAAATATCTGTCACTGCTACAGTAGACAAGCATCTGTCACTGCTACAGTAGACAAACATCTGTCACTGCTACAGTAGACAAGCATCTGTCACTGCTACAGTCGACAAACATCTGTCACTGCTACAGTAGACAAACATCTGTCACTGCTACAGTAGACAAACATCTGTCACTGCTACAGTAGACAAACATCTGTCACTGCTACAGTAGACAAACATCTGTCACTGCTACAGTAGACAAACATCTGTCACTGCTACAGTAGGCAAACATCTGTCACTGCTACAGTAGGCAAACATCTGTCACTGCTACAGTAGGCAAACATCTGTCACTGCTACAGTAGGCAAACATCTGTCACTGCTACAGTAGACAAACATCTGTCACTGCTACAGTAGGCAAACATCTGTCACTGCTACATTAGGCAAACATCTGTCACTGCTAAAGTAGACAAACATCTGTCACTGCTACAGTAGGCAAACATCTGTCACTGCTACAGTAGGCATACATCTGTCACTGCTACAGTAGGTAAACACCTGTCACTACTACAGTAGACAAATATCTGTCCTTGCTACAGTAGACAAATATCTGTCACTGCTACAGTAGGCAAATATCTGTCACTGCTACAATAAGCAAATATATGTCCCTGCTACAGTAAACAAATATCTGTCACTGCTACAGTAGACAAACATCTGTCACTGCTACAGTAGACAAATATCTGTCACTGCTACAGTAGACACATATCTGTCGCTGCTACAGTAGACAAATATATGTCACTGCTACAGTAGACAAACATCTGTCACTGCTACAGTAGACAAATATCTGTCACTGCTACAGTAGACATACATCTGTCGCTGCTACAGTAGACAAACATCTGTCACTGCTACAGTAGACAAATATATGTCACTGCTACAGTAGACAAACATCTGTCACTGCTACAGTAGACAAATATCTGTCACTGCTACAGTAGACAAGCATCTGTCACTGCTACAGTAGACAAACATCTGTCACTGCTACAGTAGACAAGCATCTGTCACTGCTACAGTCGACAAACATCTGTCACTGCTACAGTAGACAAACATCTGTCACTGCTACAGTAGACAAACATCTGTCACTGCTACAGTAGACAAACATCTGTCACTGCTACAGTAGACAAACATCTGTCACTGCTACAGTAGACAAACATCTGTCACTGCTACAGTAGGCAAACATCTGTCACTGCTACAGTAGACAAACATCTGTCACTGCTACAGTAGGCAAACATCTGTCACTGCTACAGTAGGCAACCATCTGTCACTGCTACAGTAGGCAAACATCTGTCACTGCTACAGTAGGCAAATATCTGTCACTGCTACAGTAGGCAAACATCTGTCACTGCTACATTAGGCAAACATCTGTCACTGCTACAGTAGACAAACATCTGTCACTGCTACAGTAGGCAAACATCTGTCACTGCTACAGTAGGCAAACATATGTGACCGTTGTCAGAATCGGCACCTCTATTCTGATATAGACAAGGAGAACAATATGTACTGTGTGATCTCTGCCTCTTATGTGTGAGTGTGTGTGTGTGTGTGTATGTGTGTGAGTGTGTGAGTGTGTGTGTGTATGTGTGTGTGTGTGTGTAGAGGCGTACCAGCGGGGAGTAAACCCTAAAGTCTCATAAAGAATCACGTGATCAATCAACATACCAGGATTCTAGTTGGGACATTAGAGGGTTATAGTTGGGACATCGGAGGGTTATATTTGGGACATCAGAGGGGTATAGTTGGGACATCAGAGGGTTATAGTTGGTACATTACAGGGTTATAGTTGGGACATCAGTTTTATTGTTGGGACATTAGATGGTTATAGTTGGGACATTAGAGGGTTATAGTTGGGACATCATACGGTTATAGTTGGAACATCAGAGGGTTATAGTTGGGACATCAGAGGGTTATAGTTGGGACATTAGAGGGTTATATTTGGGACATTAGATGGTTATAGTTGGGACATTAGAGGGTTATAGTTGATACATTACAGGGTTATAGTTGGAACATCAGAGGGTTATAGTTGGAACTAGTAATGACACTAACCTTCCACCCATGACAGAACCACCTGTAATGACACTAACCTTCCACCCATGACAGAACCACCTGTAATGACACTAACCTTCCACCCATGACAGAACCACCAGAAATGGCACTGACCGTCCACCCATGACAGAACCACCAGTAATTATTAAGTAATTAAGTAAGTATTAAGGCGATGAGCTCTCAGGGAGTGTTTGCCAACCACGCAAGTATTAAGGCGGTGAGCTCTCAGGGAGTGTTTGCCAACCACACAAGTATTAAGACGATGAGCTCTCAGGGAGTGTTTGCCAACCACGCAAGTATTAAGGCGGTGAGCTCTCATGGAGTGTTTGCCAACCACGCAAGTATTAAGGCGATGAGCTCTCATGGAGTGTTTGCCAACCACGTAAGTATTAAGGCGGTGAGCTCTCATAGAGTGTTTGCCAACCACGCAAGTATTAAGGCGATGAGCTCTCATGGAGTGTTTGCCAACCACGCAAGTATTAAGGCGATGAGCTCTCATGGAGTGTTTGCCAACCACGCAAGTATTAAGGCGATGAGCTCTCAGGGAGTGTTTGCCAACCACGCAAGTATTAAGGTGATGAGCTCTCATGGAGTGTTTGCCAACCACGCAAGTATTAAGGTGATGAGCTCTCAGGGAGTGTTTGCCAACCACGCAAGTATTAAGGCGGTGAGCTCTCATGGAGTGTTTGCCAACTAGACAAGTATTAAGACGATGAGCTCTCAGGGAGTGTTTGCCAACCACGCAAGTATTAAGGCGGTGAGCTCTCATGGAGTGTTTGCCAACCACACAAGTATTAAGGCGGTGAGCTCTCATGGAGTGTTTGCCAACCACACAAGTATTAAGCCGGTGAGCTCTCATGGAGTGTTTGCCAACCACACAAGTATTAAGGCGATGAGCTCTCAGGGAGTGTTTGCCAACCACGCAAGTATTAAGACAATGATCTCTCATGGAGTGTTTGCCAACCACGCAAGTATTAAGGCGGTGAGCTCTCATGGAGTGTTTGCCAACCACGCAAGTATTAAGGCGATGAGCTCTCATGGAGTGTTTGCCAACCACGCAAGTATTAAGGCGATGAGCTCTCAGGGAGTGTTTGCCAACCACGCAAGTATTAAGGCGATGAGCTCTCAGGGAGTGTTTGCCAACCACGCAAGTATTAAGGCGATGAGCTTTCAGGGAGTGTTTTCCAACCACGCAAATATTTGTGTTTGTGTGTAGCTAATACTTGTTAATATAGTCAAAGCAGATATAGAATTGTGTCTGTAAATCTATTCACGAACTTCTGACTCAACGACATGCTCAAGTCACACGTCGATACTTCAATGGAAGTCGTTTCAATTGAAAGTAACCTTTTTTAAAGTTGCTTACCTGACAGGGGTTGAAATGCAGGTCTCCCGTGACGAGGCGTTGTGTCAGGAGTAGGCGTTAGACTCTAAAGCTGCCCATTATTCTCTCTATTTTCTGTGGGGTTTATTAATGAATGTCTCCGAGTTTTGTAAACAAATCCTTGTCTCAGAGTCACTTATCATTTGTTCGAGTAATTTGTCCGGAAACTTTCCGATAGCCCTTCGTACATAATTCAGCTTTTAAATTATTCGATAAACAAGTCAAGCCTAATACAAGCTTGTTTGAAACCAAAGATGGAACGTGTTATAGCCAACGTAGAACAGCGCTATTGTAAGCACGTACGAAACATGTCAACACTGTCAACAAACAAAAGAGACGAAACTTCAAGAACAGACAGGAGTTACCGAAACAAGTGGCAACAATTATGCCAAAATGTTCAATTCAGAAGCAGGCACTATAGGAAGGTGATGTCATTGTCACGTTTAGGTTTTGTCTCAAGTAGATCTCATCAATCAAATCAACATTGTTGTTAAACGTCACTGTGAGATGTCTGTTGTTAAACGTCCCTGTGTGATGTCTGTTGTTAAACGTCCCTGTAAGATGTCTGTTGTTAAACGTCCTTGTGAGATGTCTGTTGTTAAACGTCCCTGTGTGATGTCTGTTGTTAAACGTCCCTGTATGATGTCTGTTGTTAAACGTTCCTGTGTGGCGTCTGTTGTTAAACGTGCCTGTAAGATGTATGTTGTTAAACGTCCCTGCGTGATGTCTGTTGTTAAACGTCCCTGTGTGATGTCTGTTGTTAAACGTCCCTGTGTGATGTCTGTTGTTAAACGTCCCTGTGTTAAACGTCCCTGTAAGATGTCTGTTGTTAAACGTCCCTGAGTGATGTCTGTTGTTAAACGTCCCTGAGTGATGTCTGTTGTTAAACGTCCCTGTGTGATGTCTGTTGTTAAACGTCCCTGTAAGATGTCTGTTGTTAAACGTCCCTGTAAGATGTCTGTTGTTAAACGTCCCTGTAAGATGTCTGTTGTTAAATGTCCCTGTAAGATGTCTGTTGTTAAACGTCCCTGTGTGATGTCTGTTGTTAAATGTACCAGCAAGATATCTGTTGTTAAACGTCCTTGCAAGATGTCTGTTGTTAAACGTCCCTGCAAGATGTCTGTTGTTAAACGTCCCTGCAAGATGTCTGTTGTTAAACGTCCCTGCGAGATGTCTGTTGTTAACGTCCCTGCGAGATATCTGTTGTTAAACGTCCCAGCAAGATGTCTGTTGTTAAACGTCCCCGTAAGATGTATGTTGTTAAACGTCCCTGCAAGATGTCTGCTGTTAAACGTCCCTGCGAGATGTTTGTTGTTAAACGTCCCAGCAAGATGTCTGTTGTTAAACGTCCCTGTAAGATGTCTGTTGTTAAACGTCCCTGCGAGATGTCTTTTGTTAAACGTCCCTGTGTGATGTCTGTTGTTAAACGTCCCAGCAACATGTCTGTTGTTAAACGTCCCTGTAAGATGTATGTTGTTAAACGTCCCTGCGAAATGTCTGTTGTTAAACATCCCTGTGTGATGTCTGTTGTTAAACGTCTCAGCAACATGTCTGTTGTTAAACGTCCCTGTAAGATGTATGTTGTTAAACGTCCCTGTAAGATGTATGTTGTTAAACGTCCCTGCGAGATGTCTGTTGTTAAACGTCCCTGAGTGATGTCTGTTTTTAAAAGTCCCTGTGTGATGTCTGTTGTTAAACGTCCCTGTAAGATGTCTGTTGTTAAACGTCCCTGTAAGATGTCTGTTGTTAAACGTCCCTGTGTGATGTCTGTTGTTAAACGTCCCTGTGTGATGTCTGTTGTTAAACGTCCCTGTAAGATGTCTGTTGTTAAACGTCCCTGTAAGATGTCTGTTGTTAAACGTCCCTGTAAGATGTCTGTTGTCAAACGTCCCAGCAAGATGTCTGTTGTTAAACGTCCCTGTGTGATGTCTGTTGTTAAACGTCCCTGTAAGATGTCTGTTGTTAAACGTCCCTGTGAGATGTCTGTTGTTAAACGTCCCTGTGTGATGTCTGTTGTTAAACGTCCCTGTATGATGTCTGTTGTTAAACGTTCCTGTGTGGCGTCTGTTGTTAAACGTGCCTGTAAGATGTATGTTGTTAAACGTCCCTGCGTGATGTCTGTTGTTAAACGTCCCTGCAAGATGTCTGTTGTTAAACGTCCCTGTGTGATGTCTGTTGTTAAACGTCCCTGTGTTAAACGTCCCTGTAAGATGTCTGTTGTTAAACGTCCCTGAGTGATGTCTGTTGTTAAACGTCCCTGAGTGATGTCTGTTGTTAAACGTCCCTGTGTGATGTCTGTTGTTAAACGTCCCTGTAAGATGTCTGTTGTTAAACGTCCCTGTAAGATGTCTGTTGTTAAACGTCCCTGTAAGATGTCTGTTGTTAAATGTCCCTGTAAGATGTCTGTTGTTAAACGTCCCTGTGTGATGTCTGTTGTTAAATGTACCAGCAAGATATCTGTTGTTAAACGTCCTTGCAAGATGTCTGTTGTTAAACGTCCCTGCAAGATGTCTGTTGTTAAACGTCCCTGCGAAATGTCTATTGTTAAACGTCCCTGCGAGATGTCTGTTGTTAAACGTCCCTGCGAGATATCTGTTGTTAAACGTCCCAGCAAGATGTCTGTTGTTAAACGTCCCCGTAAGATGTATGTTGTTAAACGTCCCTGCAAGATGTCTGCTGTTAAACGTCCCTGCGAGATGTTTGTTGTTAAACGTCCCAGCAAGATGTCTGTTGTTAAACGTCCCTGTAAGATGTCTGTTGTTAAACGTCCCTGCGAGATGTCTTTTGTTAAACGTCCCTGTGTGATGTCTGTTGTTAAACGTCCCAGCAACATGTCTGTTGTTAAACGTCCCTGTAAGATGTATGTTGTTAAACGTCCCTGCGAAATGTCTGTTGTTAAACATCCCTGTGTGATGTCTGTTGTTAAACGTCTCAGCAACATGTCTGTTGTTAAACGTCCCTGTAAGATGTATGTTGTTAAACGTCCCTGTAAGATGTATGTTGTTAAACGTCCCTGCAAGATGTCTGTTGTTAAACGTCCCTGCGAGATGTCTGTTGTTAAACGTCCCAGCAAGATGTCTGTTGTTAAACGTCCCCGTAAGATGTCTGTTGTTAAACGTCCCTGCAAGATGTCTGCTGTTAAACGTCCCTGCGAGATGTTTGTTGTTAAACGTCCCTGCAAGATGTCTGTTGTTAAACGTCCCTGCAAGATGTCTGTTGTTAAACGTCCCTGTAAGATGTCTGTTGTTAAACGTCCCTGCGAGATGTCTGTTGTTAAACGTCCCTGTGTGATGTCTGTTGTTAAACGTCCCAGCAAGATGTCTGTTGTTAAACGTCCCTGTAAGATGTCTGTTGTTAAACGTCCCTGCGAGATGTCTGTTGTTAAACGTCCCTGTGTGATGTCTGTTGTTAAACGTCCCAGCAAGATGTCTGTTGTTAAACGTCCTTGCGAGATGTCTGTTGTTAAACGTCCCTGCGAGATGTCTGTTGTTAAACGTCCCTGCGAGATGTCTGTTGTTAAACGTCCCTGTGTGATGTCTGTTGTTAAACGTCCCAGCAAGATGTCTGTTGTTAAACGTCCTTGCGAGATGTCTGTTGTTAAACGTCCCTGCGAGATGTCTGTTGTTAAACGTGCCTGCGAGATGTCTGTTGTTAAACGTCCCTGCGAGATGTCTGTTGTTAAACGTTCCTGCGAGATGTCTGTTGTTAAACGTTCCTGCGAGATACATGCACTAACTGGTTGGAGAACTACCATCACAAACAAAAACTCTTGCTGATGTTGGATGTGTTGAACTGAAAGGTGCAAATATCACAGTTATGTTATAAACAACAACACAACACAAACATGCCCACTTAACGTCCTTTTAAGGCGGATGACGAAGAGATGTATTCCTTTAATCATCGAGCGACCGCAAGCACGCAAACTAAATGAGCTGTTACGTCACTGTTGGAAGCACAAGACATGGACGGCCGCGGCGACTGTAACAATACAAGTAGAATCTCGCTGCTGGACAAAGTAGAAGAACTATGTCTACTCACAATCAACACACAGCTTCAAGTATCGCAGAACCGCGGTCTCTGTAGTCAACTGCAGATTTGCAGGACTTTCCAAGAACATCAGCTCAAAGCATCCACTTGCGCTGTCTAGGAGCTGCCCTAAGTGGCTGTCTAGGAGCAGCCCTAAGTGGCTGTCTAGGAGCTGCCCTAAGTGGCTGTCTAGGAGCAGCCCTAAGTGGCTGTCTAGGAGCTGCCCTAAGTGGCTGTCTAGGAGCAGCCCTAAGTGGCTGTCTAGGAGCTGCCCTAAGTGGCTGTCTAGGAGCAGCCCTAAGTGGCTGTCTAGGAGCAGCTCTAAGTGGCTGTCTAGGAGCAGCTCTAAGTGGCTGTCTAGGAGCAGCTCTAAGTGGCTGTCTAGGAGCTGCCCTAAGTGGCTGCCTAGGAGCAGCCCTAAGTGGCTGTCTAGGAGCTGCCCTAAGTGGCTGTCTAGGAGCAGCCCTAAGTGGCTGTCTAGGAGCTGCCCTAAGTGGCTGTCTAGAGCAGCCCTAAGTGGCTGTCTAGGAGCAGCCCTAAGTGGCTGTCTAGGAGCTGCCCTAAGTGGCTGTCTAGGAGCAGCCCTAAGTGGCTGTCTAGGAGCTGCCCTAAGTGGCTGTCTAGGAGCTGCCCTAAGTGGCTGTCTAGGAGCTGCCCTAAGTGGCTGTCTAGGAGCTGCCCTAAGTGGCTGTCTAGGAGCAGCCCTAAGTGGCTGTCTAGGAGCTGCCCTAAGTGGCTGTCTAGGAGCAGCTCTAAGTGGCTGTCTAGGAGCAGCTCTAAGTGGCTGTCTAGGAGCTGCCCTAAGTGGCTGTCTAGGAGCAGCTCTAAGTGGCTGTATAGGAGCTGCCCTAAGTGGCTGTCTAGGAGCTGCCCTAAGTGGCTGTCTAGGAGCTGCCCTAAGTGGCTGTCTAGGAGCAGCTCTAAGTGGCTGTCTAGGAGCTGCCCTAAGTGGCTGTCTAGGAGCAGCCCTAAGTGGCTGTATAGGAGCTGCCCTAAGTGGCTGTCTAGGAGCAGCTCTAAGTGGCTGTCTAGGAGCTGCCCTAAGTGGCTGTCTAGGAGCTGCCCTAAGTGGCTGTCTAGGAGCTGCCCTAAGTGGCTGTCTAGGAGCAGCCCTAAGTGGCTGTCTAGGAGCAGCTCTAAGTGGCTGTCTAGGATGCTGCCCTAAGTGGCTGTCTAGGAGCAGCTCTAAGTGGCTGTCTAGGAGCAGCTCTAAGTGGCTGTCTAGGATGCTGCCCTAAGTGGCTGTCTAGGAGCTGCCCTAAGTGGCTGTCTAGGAGCAGCTCTAAGTGGCTGTCTAGGAGCTGCCCTAAGTGGCTGTCTAGGAGCAGCCCTAAGTGGCTGTATAGGAGCTGCCCTAAGTGGCTGTCTAGGAGCAGCTCTAAGTGGCTGTCTAGGAGCTGCCCTAAGTGGCTGTCTAGGAGCTGCCCTAAGTGGCTGTATAGGAGCTGCCCTAAGTGGCTGTCTAGGAGCAGCTCTAAGTGGCTGTCTAGGAGCTGCCCTAAGTGGCTGTCTAGGAGCTGCCCTAAGTGGCTGTCTAGGAGCTGCCCTAAGTGGCTGTCTAGGAGCAGCTCTAAGTGGCTGTCTAGGAGCTGCCCTAAGTGGCTGTCTAGGAGCTGCCCTAAGTGGCTGTCTAGGAGCTGCCCTAAGTGGCTGTCTAGGAGCAGCCCTAAGTGGCTGTCTAGGAGCAGCTCTAAGTGGCTGTCTAGGATGCTGCCCTAAGTGGCTGTCTAGGAGCAGCTCTAAGTGGCTGTCTAGGAGCAGCTCTAAGTGGCTGTCTAGGAGCTGCCCTAAGTGGCTGTCTAGGAGCAGCTCTAAGTGGCTGTCTAGGAGCAGCCCTAAGTGGCTGTCTAGGAGCAGCTCTAAGTGGCTGTCTAGGAGCAGCTCTAAGTGGCTGTCTAGGAGCAGCTCTAAGTGGCTGTCATCCCCGATCTTGTTGGCAGCAAACACAAGAACCATACATCCCCGTCGCTGAGACAGTTGGACACATGACTCCTACCAGGATGGCAACATTCCAAAGACGTTCTGTACAACGAATTGGCGACCAACGGCCGACCAGCGATGCTGACTGCTGTCGCGGCATCAAGTAGTTCAACATGGACAGTCAAAAAGCTGAGAATGTGCCATAGATGGGCAAAGTCTAGCATAAGAGATGCGAGACCAAAAGAGACAAGACACGTAGCAAGAAGCAAGAAAAGAGAAGTCTCAAGAATGAAAAGACAGCAAAATCACCAACATCAGCCTCCCTGCCCAGCTAGATCTGCTCGATAACGAGACAGTCTATACTAGAATAGGTCTGTCCAAATGATAACACACTCTGTGCTAGCTCTTGTGTGACCTACATGGAGTTATCTCCCATCACAGAAACCCTATTATTGCTGGCTAGTGTATGTCTACACACACATATAGTCAGTGCTATGTGGAAGCAGTCTTGACATATGGCTGTGACTCATGGACAATCGTCTTAGAGAAGAGAATATCGTTGACAACCACAAAAATGTTGGAGAAAAGAATGTTGAGAAAACCATGGACAACAACGAGGATATTCTAGAACGGGAGAAAGGAAAGAGAAAGTTTGTTGTCAACATCAGAAGGAAACAATCATGATTGAGAGAAAGTTTGTTGTCAACATCAGAAGGAAACAATCATGATTGAGAGAAAGTTTGTTGTCAACATCAGAAGGAAACAATGTTAAAGGAAAACAAAGAGAAAAAGATGGCAAATGTAAGAGAAATAATCAACAGTTGTGGAGACAGGAGGTTGTGGGGGATACATTATCACCCACGCCAGGAGACTTTGTAGTTTGATGACGACAACAATGATGATGACTTATTTGACATTTTGCTTGCACAGTTTGGTCGGAAGCAGGACGTAGTGTCGAGATAGAACTATCGCCCACTTCTCAGTAACGCCAGTGTCAAGGTTTGCGACTGGAGATCAAAGCCAGCCTCTCTACGTGTGGTAGATATGTTTGTGGTCTTACATAGCCACGCGTTAAGTAATAATCGCTTCATTACGCTGGTTCGTTCAAAGTTCTTCCCCTTTGATGTAACGACTGGACGGACAAGCAAGAACCATAACTAATGTTCTCCTTCGTTGTCCATGAGTTATCGACATTTAAGCCCTTGCCCTTGACAGCACCTGGCAGGGGGAGGGCGTGACAAGCACGTTCTTCTGTTCCAGAATGAAGCAGAACAACCACGTGACCATGTCTCACTGATTTGACAGCTGAGACCGAGACATGGCTGCGTGCGAAAGTATCAATTTCATCTTAGAGCAGGAGGCGCAATGGCGTGGAGTGAGATCAGTTGACAGTCGGTGTAAGTGACTCTCAGAGTGAATGATGACAGTCGGTGTAAGTGACTCTCAGAGTGAATGATGACAGTCGGTGTAAGTGACTCTCAGAGTGAATGATGACAGTCGGTGTAAGTGACTCTCAGAGTGAATGATGACAGTCGGTGTAAGTGACTCTCAGAGTGGATGATGACAGTCGGTGTAAGTGACTCTCAGAGTGGATGATGACAGTCGGTGTAAGTGACTCTCAGAGTGAATGATGACAGTCGGTGCAAATGACTCTCAGAGTGAATGATGACAGTCGGTGTAAGTGACTCTCAGAGTGGATGATGACAGTCGGTGTAAGTGACTCTCAGAGTGAATGATGACAGTCGGTGTAAGTGACTCTCAGAGTGGATGATGACAGTCAGTGTAAGTGACTCTCAGAGTGAATGATGACAGTCGGTGTAAGTGACTCTCAGAGTGAATGATGACAGTCGGTGTAAGTGACTCTCAGAGTGGATGATGACAGTCGGTGTAAGTGACTCTCAGAGTGAATGATGACAGTCGGTGTAAGTGACTCTCAGAGTGAATGATGACAGTCGGTGTAAGTGACTCTCAGAGTGAATGATGACAGTCGGTGTAAGTGACTCTCAGAGTGAATGATGACAGTCGGTGTAAGTGACTCTCAGAGTGAATTATGTCAGTCGGTGTAAGTGACTCTCAGAGTGAATGATGACAGTCGGTGTAAGTGACTCTCAGAGTGAATGATGACAGTCGGCGCAAGTGACTCTCAGAGTGAATTATGTCAGTCGGTGTAAGTGACTCTCAGAGTGAATGATGACAGTCGGTGTAAGTGACTCTCAGAGTGAATGATGACAGTCGGTGTAAGTGACTCTCAGAGTGAATTATGTCAGTCGGTGTAAGTGACTCTCAGAGTGAATGATGACAGTCGGTGTAAGTGACTCTCAGAGTGAATGATGACAGTCGGCGCAAGTGACTCTCAGAGTGAATTATGTCAGTCGGTGTAAGTGACTCTCAGAGTGAATGATGACAGTCGGCGCAAGTGACTCTCAGAGTGAATTATGTCAGTCGGTGTAAGTGACTCTCAGAGTGAATGATGACAGTCGGTGTAAGTGACTCTCAGAGTGAATGATGACAGTCGGCGAAAGTGACTCTCAGAGTGAATTATGTCAGTCGGTGTAAGTGACTCTCAGAGTGAATGATGACAGTCGGCGCAAGTGACTCTCAGAGTGAATTATGTCAGTCGGTGTAAGTGACTCTCAGAGTGAATGATGACAGTCGGTGCAAGTGACTCTCAGAGTGAATTATGTCAGTCGGTGTAAGTGACTCTCAGAGTGAATGATGACAGTCGGTGTAAGTGACTCTCAGAGTGAATGATGACAGTCAGTGTAAGTGACTCTCAGAGTGAATGATGACAGTCGGTGTAAGTGACTCTCAGAGTGAATGATGACAGTCGGTGTAAGTGACTCTCAGAGTGAATGATGACAGTCGGTGCAAGTGACTCTCAGAGTGAATGATGACAGTCGGCGCAAGTGACTCTCAGAGTGATTTATGACAGTCGGGTCTAAGTGACTCTCAGAGTGAATTATGACAGTCGGTGTAAGTGACTCTCAGAGTGAATGATGACAGTCGGGTCTAAGTGACTCTCAGAGTGAATGATGACAGTCGGTGTAAGTGACTCTCAGAGTGAATTATGACAGTCGGGTCTAAGTGACTCTCTGAGTGAATGATGACAGTCGGGTCTAAGTGACTCTCAGAGTGGATGATGACAGTCGTTGTAAGTAACTCTCAGAGTGGATGATGACAGTCGGGTCTAAGTGACTCTCAGAGTGGATGATGACAGTCGTTGTAAGTAACTCTCAGAGTGAATGATGACAGTCGGGTCTAAGTGACTCTCAGAGTGAATGATACTAAGTGACTCTCAGAGTGAATGATACTAAGTGACTCTCAGAGTGAATGATACTAAGTGACTCTCAGAGTGAATGATACTAAGTGACTCTCAGAGTGAATGATACTAAGTGACTCTCAGAGTGAATGAAAGTAACAAAAACAGGAAAAATGGGTTATAGTTACAGCTTTATGTCTGTGAGAAACAAAACAAAAGCAGAACGACGTTTCGGCTCAGTAGGTCTTCAGCTGCAACATTAAACACAACACACACATATACATTGACACACACAAGAATCTAACAACATGGCGGTAATCTGCTGGACTATCCCAAAGGGAAATAAGCCACTTCCCTGTGGTCGTGTCAACATCCAAGTGGGCTACATGACAAAGGGAAATAAGCCACTTCCCTGTGGTCGTGTCAACCTCCAAGTGGGCTACATGACAAAGGGAAATAAGCCACTTCCCTGTGGTCGTGTCAACCTCCAAGTGGGCTACACGACAAAGGGAAATAAGCCACTTCCCTGTGGTCGTGTCAACCTCCAAGTGGGCTACATGACAAAGGGAAATAAGCCACTTCCCTGTGGTCGTGTCAACCTCCAAGTGGGCTACATGACAAAGGGAAATAAGCCACTTCCCTGTGGTCGTGTCAACCTCCAAGTGGGCTACACGACAAAGGGAAATAAGCCACTTCCCTGTGGTCGTGTCAACCTCCAAGTGGGCTACACGACAAAGGCGGGCTATAGGAGGGACAAGGCATATAAAGGCATCAAAGCAAAGTAAGTCCAGTTAGAGTGCAGCACCTGCTTCCATCACGCTGGTCACCTCGCCGCACCTAGAGTGAGGCCATTCCGTTCCCGGACTAGGTTACGGCAACTGGAAGTCGAGTCCTTTCATTCTATTATTTTGTTTTGATGTCTAATTGTTTGTTACTTATGCTAATTTTATTTACGTATATATTTGTCTATGTAGTTGTTTATTGTTCATGCGTATGGCATATGAGCCGTAACGTTACATATTTACCTAAAGCTTTAACCAGATAATTTTTTCTATTTTTTTCTTTCATTTCTCCAAGTTACAGGAGCGGACACGGGTATCAAATGTGGGAAGTAAGGGCTGTAACAGTATGTGGGTGTGGGTGCTGGTTCCCAGACTATGGTGCTCTTTGATGTCTGTGGCGGGGGCACACGCGCTGGCAGGCACTCCAGAAGTGTCACGTGACAACAAACCAATAGTGAGAGCTCCATCTGACCGAGACGTCGATAGACTTAGAACTGACTCACAACTCGCTCTTTATATCAGAATCAGTCAACAACAGAGTTATAGTGCTTTTTACCACACACAGATCTATCTTTCTGTTTAACACTACAGATCTATCTTTATGTTTAACACTACATATTTTTCTCTTTCTGTTTAACTCTACAGATCTATCTTTATGTTTAACACTACAGACTTTTCTCTTTCTGTTTAACACTGCAGACTTTTCTCTTTCTGTTTAACACTGCAGACTTTTCTCTTTCTGTTTAACACTGCAGACTTTTCTCTTTCTGTTTAACACTGCAGACTTTTCTCTTTCTGTTTAACTCTACAGATCTATCTTTATGTTTAACACTACAGACTTTTCTCTTTCTGTTTAACACTGCAGACTTTTCTCTTTCTGTTTAACTCTACAGATCTATCTTTATGTTTAACACTACAGACTTTTCTCTTTCTGTTTAACACTGCAGACTTTTCTCTTTCTGTTTAACACTGCAGACTTTTCTCTTTCTGTTTAACTCTACAGATCTATCTTTATGTTTAACACTACAGATTTTTCTCTTTCTGTTTAACACTGCAGACTTTTCTCTTTCTGTTTAACACTGCAGACTTTTCTATTTCTGTTTAACACTACCGATTTATATTTCTGGTTAGGAAAACAGATTTGTCTTTCTATTAGCACGATAGATTTATCTTTCTATTAGCACAATAGATTTATCTTTCTATTAACACAATAGATTTATCATTCTATTAACACAATAGATTTATCTTTCTATTAACACAATAGATTTATCTTTCTATTAGCACAATAGATTTATCTTTCTACTAGCACAATAGATTTATCTTTCTATTAACACAATAGATTTATCTTTCTATTAACACAATAGATTTATCTTTCTATTAACACAATAGATTTATCTTTCTATTAGCACAATAGATTTATCTTTCTATTAACACAATAGATTTATCTTTCTATTAACACAATAGATTTATCTTTCTATTAACACAATAGATTTATTTTTCTATTAGCACAATAGATTTATCTTTTTGGTTAGGAAAACAGATTTGTCTTTCTATTAGCACGATAGATTTATCTTTCTATTTAACACTATAGATTTATCTTTCTATTAGCACGATAGATTTATCTTTCTATTAACACAATAGGTTTATCATTCTATTAACACAATAGATTTATCTTTCTATTAACACAATAGATTTATCTTTCTATTAGCACAATAGATTTATCTTTCTACTAGCACAATAGATTTATCTTTCTATTAACACAATAGATTTATCTTTCTATTAACACAATAGATTTATCTTTCTATTAACACAATAGATTTATCTTTCTATTAACACAATAGATTTATCTTTCTATTAACACAATAGATTTATCTTTCTACTAGCACAATAGATTTATCTTTCTATTAACACAATAGATTTATCTTTCTATTAACACAATAGATTTATCTTTCTATTAACACAATAGATTTATCTTTCAATTAACACAATAGATTTATCTTTCTATTAGCACGATAGATTTATCTTTCTATTTAACACTATAGATTTATCTTTCTATTAGCACGATAGATTTATCTTTCTATTAACACAAAAGGTTTATCTTTCTATTAGAACAATAGATTTATCTTTCTATTTAACACTATAGATTTATCTTTCTATTAGCACAATAGATTTATCTTTCTATTTAACACTATAGATTTATCTTTCTATTAGCACAATAGATTTATCTTTCTATTTAACACTATAGATTTATCTTTCTATTAGCACAATAGATTTATCTTTCTATTTAACACTATAGATTTATCTTTCTATTAGCACGATAGATTTATCTTTCTACTAGCACCAAAGACTTATATTTCTATTTAAGACTATAGAGGTCACTTGTCATATACTGCTAAAGATCTCGTCATCTATAGAACAGTGCAGAGTTGCCTTTTCTTGGTTCCAAATCTAGGCTCAGGGATTGGTCGGTCTCGAGGCAAGACACCGGTCTCGAGACAGAGAGGTTGTGAGTTCAAATCTCGACTGCACCAGTTGGGATTTTTATTTCAGATTTCTCTCTGCGACAAACACACCTGGTCTCAGCAGCGAGTACCGGCTTGAAACGTCAATTACTCATCGACGGAAAAAAATATGAGTACCTCCGAAGATGGAGTTATCTGCCTGTGCGGAGAGAGAGCTCTGTACACACGGCAACCAGAGAAAAAAACATATTAACCAGCAAAATGTAGTGCCTAGTCTCTGGGTACTTCGCCAGAGCTGAAAGCTGGAGGGAGCACAAAGGGAAGGCACAGATTTGTTGTTCTGGTCTTCAAGCTCAGAAAACATTGATCTTGTCATGTCATGTCATGCATGTCAAGCAATGTGTCATAGTATGTCAAACAATGTGCCATGTCAAGCATGTCAAGCAATGTGTCATAGTATGTCAAACAATGTGCCATGTCAAGCAATGTGTCATAGTATGTCAAACAATGTGCCATGTCAAGCATGTCAAGCAATGTGTCATAGTATGTCAAACAATGTGCCATGGCATGCATGTCAAGCGATGTGTTATGTCATGTCAAACAATGTATCTTGTCAAGTCAAGCAATGTATCTTGTCAAGTCAAGCGATGTGTCATGTCATGTCACGTAATGTCAAGCAATGTGTCATATCTGCTGGCTTAATAGACACAGATCTCCCTAATCATCTAGGGGATGTGTTATCATCGTTAAGATAGGGGGCTAGCCGAGTCTACACAAGGTCCGACCTCCTTCATTCTGAATAACGATCTCGCGATGTGACGTAATCAAGGGGCTGCTGTTGTAAACAGGGAGCAGGAGCAGTGCAGGATACGTACAGTGGCCTGTATCATGGAGGTACTTGAGTACATATAGAACTATTTAACAGTGTGTGTGTGTGTGTGCGCGCGCGCAGATCAAACAGATGCGAGTCACCCTGTCAACACGGAGTTTGCCTGATCGTGTTTCCACTGACAGCTCCGCTCTACGGCGCAAACACTGAGAGGTTTCTACAAACAGGATCTGGCTAGCCAAGGCAGCAACGATACTTGCAAGGTGGACGTGCAACACGGACAGCACTCAACTATCTTTAGCACGGACATCACTCAACTATCTCTAGCATCACATTACTCACTCAACTATCTCTCGCAAGGACATCACGCAACTATCTCTAGCAAGGACAACACGCAACTATCTTTAGCAAGGACATCACTCAACTATCTCTCGCAAGGACATCACTCAACTATCTCTCGCAAGGACATCACTCAACTATCTTTAGCAAGGACATCACTCAACTATCTTTAGCAAGGACATCACTCAACTATCTCTCGCAAGGACATCACTCAACTATCTCTAGCACGGACATCACGCAACTATCTCTCGCAAGGACATCACTCAACTATCTCTAGCACGGACATCACGCAACTATCTTTAGCAAGGACATCACGCAACTATCTTTAGCAAGGACATCACGCAACTATCTCTCGCAAGGACATCACTCAACTATCTTTAGCAAGGACATCACTCAACTATCTCTCGCAAGGACATCACGCAACTATCTCTAGCAAGGACATCACGCAACTATCTTTAGCAAGGACATCACGCAACTATCTTTAGCAAGGACATCACGCAACTATCTTTAGCAAGGACATCACGCAACTATCTTTAGCAAGGACATCACGCAACTATCTCTAGCAAGGACATCACTCAACTATCTCTCGCAAGGACATCACGCAACTATCTTTAGCAAGGACATCACGCAACTATCTCTAGCAAGGACATCACGCAACTATCTCTAGCAAGGACATCACTCAACTATCTCTCGCAAGGACATCACTCAACTATCTCTCGCAAGGACATCACGCAACTATCTCTAGCAAGGACATCACGCAACTATCTCTAGCAAGGACATCACTCAACTATCTCTAGCACGGACATCACTCAACTATTTCTAGCACGGACATCACTCAACTATCTCTAGCAAGGACATCACTCAACTATCTCTAGCAAGGACATCACTCAACTATCTCTAGCACGGACATCACTCAACTATCTCTAGCACGGACATCACTCAACTATTTCTAGCACGCACAGAACTCAACTATTTCTAACACGGACAGCACTCAACTATTTCTAGCACGGACAGCACTCAACTATTTCTAGCACGGACAGCACTCAACTATTTCTAGCAAGGACAGCACTCAACTATTTATTTCACAGACAGCACTCAAATAGTTGTAGGACGGATAGTAGTTAATTGTTTTCAACACGCACAACACCCATCTGTTTGTAACATAGAAATCACGCATGTGTTTGTAAACAGAGAGCACCCAAATGTTTGTAACACAGACAACATTCAAGTGTTTGTAAGTCAGGCGGTACTCAAATGTTTTTAACACATACACCACTCAAGTGTTTGTAACACAGAATCACTCAAATGTTTTTAACACAGACAACATTCAAGTGTTTGTAAGTTAGGCGGTACTCAAATGTTTGTAACACAGACAACACTCATTGTTTGTAAGTCAGGCGGTACTCAAGTGTTTGTAACACAGTCAACACTCAAGTGTTTGTAAAACAGACAGCACTCAAATGTTTGTAAACACAGACAACACTTAAATGTTTGTAACACAGACAGTACTCAACACTTAAATGTTTGTAACACAGACAACACTTAAATGTTTGTAACACAGACAACACTCAAATGTTTGTAAAACAGACATCACTCAAATGTTTGTAACACAGACATCACTCATGTGTTTATAAGACAGACAGCACTCAAATGTTTGTAACACAGACATCACTCATGTGTTCATAAGACAGGCAACACTCAAATATTTGTAAAACAGACAGCACGCAAATGTTTATAACACAGACAACACTCAAGTGTTTGTATGGCAGACAGCACTCATTTTATTGACAAAAGGACAACAGTTGTGCGATCTGTTAGAGAACGAAACAAAAATGGAACAACAAACACTTGAGGACAAAGATAAACACTTGAGGACAAAGATAAACACTTGAGGACAAAGATAAACACTTAAGGACAAAGATAAACACTTAAGGACAAAGATAAACACTTGAGGACAAAGATAAACACTTAAGGACAAAGATAAACACTTAAGGACAAAGATAAACACTTAAGGACAAAGATAAACACTTAAGGAGAAAGATAAACACTTGAGGACAAAGATAAACACTTAAGGACAAAGATAAAGACATAGTGAACAATTTTCTGACAAAGATGAAACACCAGAATGAAACACTCTTTGACAAAGATGAAACACCAAGTGAAACTCTCAATGACACAGATGAAACATCGAGTGAGACACTTTACGACAAATATGAAACATCGAGTGAAACATTTGACTAAAGGAGACGAGACCGGCAACGCGAATACATCTTGTTTATTCTGCATTTGAATATGTCTATCAAATATTGACAGATCCAGCCACGTAAGAAGCTGTTCAGTAAAACAGCATACAACATAAGGTACATATTTTTGACCAAACTATTGACTTATCATGGTTGCTACCAACCGTCTGTCGTGACGTTAAAGGCAATATATATATACATTTAAATTTATATATAAAGTCAGTGATTGCACACAAATAAGTATATATGTACACAAATAAGTTAATTCACCCCAAAAAAGTGAATGTATTCAAATAAGTGAATGCACAATAAAATAAACCTATCCATACAAATAAGTTAATGTGCACAAATAACAATTGAATTCACTCAAATAAAACAGTGAACACAAAGAAGTGCAAGTACTTCAGTGAATTCATACAAATCATAAGTAAATGCACCAAAAACATAATTGAATGCACACAAACATTAAGTGAATATACACACAAACATTAAGTGAATATACACACAAACATTAAGTGAATATACACACAAACATTAAGTGAATATACACACAAATAGACCAAGTGACAGACAGACAAACAATCTCACGGATTCAATCTGTGAGAAAGCGACAGACAAACAGAGCAACTAACTAATTCAATCTGTGAGGGAGAGAGAGAGTGAAAGACAAACCTTTACTGATTCAATCGGAGAGAGAGAGAAAGCGACAGAAAAACTCACTGATTCAATCTGTGAGAGAGAAAGCGACAGAAAAACTCACTGATTCAATTTGTGAGAGAGAAACTGTCAGACAAATTCACTGATTCAATCTGTGAGAGAGAAAGCGACAGACAAACTAACTGATCCAATATGTGAGAGAGAAAGCGACAGACAAACAGAGCAGCTCACTGATTCAATCTGTGAGAGAGGAAGCGACAGAAAAACTCACTGATTCAATTTGTGAGAGAGAAAGTGTCAGACAAATTCACTGATTCAATCTGTGAGAGAGAAAGTGTCAGACAAATTCACTGATTCAATCTGTGAGAGAGAAAGCGACAGACAAACTAACTGATCCAATATGTGAGAGAGAAAGCGACAGACAAACAGAGCAGCTCACTGATTCAATCTGTGAGAGAGAAAGCGACAGAAAAACTCACTGATTCAATTTGTGAGAGAGAAAGTGTCAGACAAATTCACTGATTCAATCTGTGAGAGAGAAAGTGTCAGACAAATTCACTGATTCAATCTGTGAGAGAGAAAGCGACAGACAAACAGAGCAGCTCACTGATTCAATCTGTGAGAGAGAAATCGACAGACAAACTAACTGATCCAATATGTGAGGGAGAAAGCGACAGACAAACAGAGCGACTCACTGATTCAATCGGTGGTTTGTTTGTCTGCCAGAGATTGTACTTTCCGCTGTTGTTCGCCATCTTGTGACAACTTTCAATGGAGAGCTCTCAGATCTTGAGGGTCCGGTAGATCCGGGCGCTTCCACCAGAGGTCTTAGCTCGATGTGGGGGGCAGCAACAACAGCTGGCGTGTACGCCGTCAGGAACACGTTAATCCGGACAGCCAGAGAGGTCACGACAAGTTAGTCAAGCTGGAAAAGTGGATCTGTTAGTTCTGACATTCAGCGCAGAAGAGATCTGAAATGAGATCATAACATTGCTCATAACAGTTTCATATGACATTCCTCATAACAGTTTCATATGACATTGCTCATAACAGTTTCATATGACATATGACATTGTCCATAACAGTTTCATATGACATAAGACATTGCTCATAACAGTTTCATATGACTTTGCCCATAACACTTTCATATGGCATTGCTCATAACAGTTTCATATGACATTGCCCATAACAGTTTCATATGGCATTGCTCATAACAGTTTCATATGACATTGCCCATAACAGTTTCATATGACATTGCTCAAAACTGTTTCATATGACATTGCTCAAAACAGTTTCATATTACATTGCTCAAAACAGTTTCATATGGCATTGCTCATAACAGTTTCATATGACATTGCTCATAACAGTTTCATATGGCATTGCTCATAACAGTTTCATATGACATTGCTCATAACAGTTTCATATGGCATATGACATTGCTCATAACAGTTTCATATAACATTGCTCATAACAGTTTCATATAACATTGCTCATAACAGTTTCATATAACATTGCTCATAACAGTTTCATATGACATTGCTCAAAACAGTTTCATATGGCATTGCTCATAACAGTTTCATATGACATTGCTCATAACAGTTTCATATGACATTGCTCATAACAGTTTCATATGGCATTGTTCATAACAGTTTCATATGGCATTGCTCATAACAGTTTCATATGACATTGCTCATAACAGTTTCATATGGCATTGCTCATAACAGTTTCATATGACATTGCCCATAACAGTTTCATATAACATTGCTCATAACAGTTTCATATAACATTGCTCATAACAGTTTCATATGACATTGCTCATAACAGTTTCATATGACATTGCTTATAACAGTTTCATATGGCATTGCTCATGACAGTTTCATATGGCATATGACATTCCCCGAACAGTTTCATATGACATATGACATTGCTCATAACAGTTTCATATGGCATTGCTCATAACAGTTTCATATGGCATTGCTCATAACAGTTTCATATGACATTGCCCATAACAGTTTCATATGACATATGAGATTTCCCGAACAGTTTCATATGACATATGGCATTGCTCATAACAGTTTCATATGGCATTGCTCATAACAGTTTCATATGGCATTGCTCATAACAGTTTCATATGACATTGCCCATAACAGTTTCATATGACATATGACATTACTCATAACAGTTTCATATGGCATATGACATTGTCTATAACAGTTTCATATGACATTGCTCATAACAGTTTCATATGACATGTGACATTGCTCATAACAGTTTCATATGACATATGACATTGCTCATAACAGTTTCATATGACATATGACATTGCCCATAATAGTTTCATATGACATAAGACAATAAATATTGCCCATAATAGTTTCATATGACATAAGGCAATAAATATTGCCCATAAGTTTCATATGACATAAGACAATAAACATTGCTCATAACATTTGTACATGACACAAGACAACAGAGATTACTCATAACTGTTGTACATGACATAAGACAACAGACATTGCTCATAACAGTTACATATGACATAAGACAACAGACATTAATCATAACTGTTGTACATGACATAAGACAAAACATATTGGTCATAACAGTTGCATATGACATAAGACAACAGACATTACTCATAACTGTTGTACATGACACAAGACAACAGACATAACTCATAACTGTTGTACATGACACAAGACAACAGACATTGCTCATAACTGTTGTACATGACACAAGACAACAGACATAACTCATAAACAGTTACATATGACATGAAACTACAGACATCGCACACAGCTATTGCACATAACATTGTAATAGTATTGGGTAGGTGTAGAAAGTCCTGGAAAGAAGCCGGGATGGGGATAGAGGCACTGAAGACAACTAAACACTTCCGAACATCACAAGCGAACAAAAGTTTAAAACGTTTCAACATCCGGTCAGAAAGACCATTGGAGACAAACATCCGGCCAAGTAGCAAGATGAAAGGTTAGCAACATCCGGCCAAGTAGCGAGATGAAAGGTTAGCAACATCCGGCCAAGTAGCGAGATGAAAGGTTAGTAACATCCGGCCAAGTAGCGAGATGAAAGGTTAGCAACATCCGGCCAAGTAGCGAGATGAAAGGTTAGCAACATCCGGCCAAGTAGCGAGATGAAAGGTTAGCAACATCCGGCCAAGTAGCGAGGTGAAAGGTTAGCAGTATCCGGCCAAAGTGGCGAGATGAAAGGTTAGCAACATCCGGTCAAAGTGGCGAGATGAAAGGTTAGCAACATCCGGTCAAAGTAGCGAGATGAAAGGTTAGCAACATCCGGTCAAAGTGGCGAGATGAAAGGTTAGCAACATCCGACCAAGTAGCGAGATGAAAGGTTAACAACATCCGGCCAAGTAGCGATGTGAAAGAATAGCAACATCCGGCCAAGTAGCGAGGTGAAAGGTTAGCAACATCCGGCCAAGTAGCGAGATGAAAGGTTAGCAACATCCGGCCAAGTAGCGAGATGAAAGGTTAGTAACATCCGGCCAAGTAGCGAGATGAAAGGTTAGCAACATCCGGCCAAGTAGCGAGGTGAAAGGTTAGCAACATCCGGCCAAGTAGCGAGATGAAAGGTTAGCAACATCCGGCCAAGTAGCGAGGTGAAAGGATAGCAACATCCGGCCAAAGTGGCGAGATGAAAGGTTAGCAACATCCGGCCAAGTAGCGAGATGAAAGGTTAGCAACATCCGGCCAAGTAGCGAGGTGAAAGGTTAGCAACATCCGTTCAAAGTGGCGAGATGAAAGGTTAGCAACATCCGGTCAAAGTAGCGAGATGAAAGGTTAGCAACATCCGGTCAAAGTAGCGAGATGAAAGGTTAGCAACATCCGGTCAAAGTAGCGAGATGAAAGGTTAGCAACATCCGGTCAAAGTGGCTAGATGAAAGGTTAGCAACATCCGGTCAAAGTAGCGAGATGAAAGGTTAGCAACATCCAGTCAAAGTGGCGAGATGAAAGGTTAGCAACAACCGGTCAAAGTGGCGAGATGAAAGGTTAGCAACATCCGGTCAAAGTGGCGAGATGAAAGGTTAACAACATCCGGTCAAAGTGGCGAGATGAAAGGTTAGCAACATCCGGTCAAAGTGGCGAGATGAAAGGTTAACAACATCCGGTCAAAGTGGCGAGATGAAAGGTTAGCAACATCCGGTCAAAGTGGCGAGATGAAAGGTTAACAACATCCGGTCAAAGTGGCGAGATGAAAGGTTAACAACATCCGGTCAAAGTGGCGAGATGAAAGGTTAACAACATCCGGTCAAAGTGGCGAGATGAAAGGTTAACAACATCCGGTCAAAGTGGCGAGATGAAAGGTTAGCAACATCCAGTCAAAGTGGCGAGATGAAAGGTTAACAACATCCGGTCAAAGTGGCGAGATGAAAGGTTAACAACATCCGGTCAAAGTGGCGAGATGAAAGGTTAGCAACATCCGGTCAAAGTGGCGAGATGAAAGGCTTCTATGGTACTACCTGTGTAAGAGAAGTATATGGCACTACCTGTGTAAGAGAAGTATATGGCACTACCTGTGTAAGAGAAGAATATGACACTACCTGTGTAAGAGAAGAATATGGCACTACCTGTGTAAGAGAAGTATATGGCAATACCTGTGTAAGAGAAGTATATGGCACTACCTGTGTAAGAGAAGTATATGGCACTACCTGTGTAAGAGAAGAATATATGACACTACCTGTGTAAGAGAAGTATATGGCAATACCTGTGTAAGAGAAGTATATGGCACTACCTGTGTAAGAGAAGAATATGACACTGTCTGTGTAAGAGAAGAATATGACACTGTCTGTGTAAGAGAAGAATATATGACACTACCTGTGTAAGAGAAGAATATGACACTGTCTGTGTAAGAGAAGAATATGACACTGTCTGTGTAAGAGAGGTCTATGAAGTTGTCTCTGTAAGAGAGGTCTATGAAGTTGTCTCTGTAAGAGAGGTCTATCAAGCTGTCTGTGTAAGAGAGGTCTATGAAGTTGTCTCTGTAAGAGAGGTCTATGAAGCTGTCTCTGTAATGGAGGTCTATGAAGTTGTCTCTGTAAGAGAGGTCTATGAAGCTGTCTCTGTAATGGAGGTCTATGAAGCTGTCTCTGTAAGAGAGGTCTATGAAGTTGTCTCTGTAAGAGAGGTCTATGAAGCTGTCTCTGTAATGGAGGTCTATGAAGCTGTCTCTATAAGAGAGGTATATGAAGCTGTCTCTGTAATGGAGGTCTATGAAGCTGTCTCTATAAGAGAGGTCTATGAAGCTGTCTCTGTAAGAGAGGTCTATGAAGCTGTCTGTGCAAGAGAGGTCTATGAAGCTGTCTCTATAAGAGAGGTCTATGAAGCTGTCTGTGTAAGAGAGGTCTATGAAGCTGTCTCTGTAAGAGAGGTCTATGAAGCTGTTTGTATAATAGAGGTCTATGAAGCTGTCTCTGTAAGAGAGGTCTATGAAGCTGTCTGTGCAAGAGAGGTCTATGAAGCTGTCTCTATAAGAGAGGTCTATGAAGCTGTCTGTATAAGAAAGGTCTATGAAGCTGTCTCTATAAGAGAGGTCTATGAAGCTGTCTCTATAAGAGAGGTCTATGAAGCTGTCTCTGTAAAAGAGGTCTATGAAGCTGTCTCTATAAAAGAGGTCTATGAAGCTGTCTCTATAAGAGAGGTATATGAAGCTGTCTCTATAAGAGAGGTATATGAAGCTGTCTCTATAAGAGAGGTCTATGAAGCTGTCTCTATAAGAGAGGTCTATGAAGCTGTCTCTATAAGAGAGGTCTATGAAGCTGTCTCTGTAAAAGAGGTCTATGACGGTGTCTGTATAATAGAGGTCTATGAAGCTGTCTCTATAATAGAGGTCTATGACGGTGTCTGTATAATAGAGGTCTATGAAGCTGTCTCTATAATAGAGGTCTATGACGGTGTCTGTATAATAGAGGTCTATGAAGCTGTCTCTATAATAGAGGTCTATGACGGTGTCTGTATAATAGAGGTCTATGAAGCTGTCTCTATAATAGAGGTCTATGAAGCTGTCTGTATAAGAGAGGTCTATGAAGCTGTCTGTATAAGAGAGATCTATGACGCTGTCTGTATAAGAGAGGTCTATGACGGTGTCTGTATAATAGAGGTCTATGACGGTGTCTGTATAATAGAGGTCTATGACGGTGTCTGTATAATAGAGGTCTATGAAGCTGTCTGTATAAGAGAGGTCTATGAAGCTGTCTGTGTATTAGAGATCTATGACGCTGTCTGTATAATAGAGGTCTATGACGGTGTCTGTATAATAGAGGTCTATGACGGTGTCTGTATAATAGAGGTCTATGACGGTGTCTGTATAAGAGAGGTCTATGACGGTGTCTGTATAATAGAGGTCTATGAAGCTGTCTGTATAAGAGAGGTCTATGAAGCTGTCTGTGTATTAGAGATCTATGACGCTGTCTGTATAATAGAGATCTATGACGGTGTCTGTATAATAGAGGTCTATGACGGTGTCTGTATAATAGAGGTCTATGACGGTGTCTGTATAATAGAGGTCTATGACGGTGTCTGTATAATAGAGGTCTATGACGGTGTCTGTATATTAGAGATCTATGACGCTGTCTGTATAATAGAGGTCTATGAAGCTGTCTGTATAAGAGAGGTCTATGAAGCTGTCTATGTAAGAGAGGTCAATGAAGCTGTCTGTATAAGAGAGGTCTATGAAGCTGTCTGTGTATTAGAGGTCTATGAAGCTGTCTGTGTAATAGAGGTCTATGAAGCTGTCTGTGTAACAGAGGTCTATGAAGCTGTCTGTATAAGAGAGGTCTATGAAGCTGTCTGTATAAGAGAGGTCTATGAAGCTGTCTGTGTATTAGAGGTCTATGAAGCTGTCTGTGTATTAGAGGCATATGAAGCTGTTTGTATAAGAGAGGTCTATGAAGCTGTCTGTATAAGAGAGGTCTATGTAGCTGTCTGTGTAATAGAGGTCTATGAAGCTGTCTGTATAAGAGAGGTCTATGAAGCTGTCTGTATAAGAGAGGTCTATGAAGCATCAACAACGTTATCAACATTGGCTCGAGGTGCCTTCAGATTAAAGGTTGTGCGCTTGAGCCTGCCTAGCCTGTAGGTAAATCTGAGACTGAGTACAACAGTAACAGAACGACACTCATCTGTAACAAAAGTGTTACACTAACAGATGGAACGACAATCATCTGTAACAAAGTGCCGAGCATTAGCGAAACATGCAACGTTGTAGTGGATGCCTCAGTTCTTTTCTATGACAACCTCAGCACAGACAACTGTCACCTTCACGCTCTGGATTATGTTGGCAAATGTGTCAGCAGGTGAACTGTTAGTGTTCTAGTCACATAGACCAGGAGTCAGTGAACTGTTAGTGTTCTAGTCACATAGATCAGGAGTCAGTGAACTGTTAGTGTTCTAGTCACATAGACCAGGAGTCAGTGAACTGTTAGTGTTCTAGTCACATAGATCAGGAGTCAGTGAACTGTTAGTGCTCTAGTCACATAGACCAGGAGTCAGTGAACTGTTAGTGTTCTAGTCACATAGACCAGGAGTTAGTGAACTGTTAATGTTCTAGTCACATAGATCAGGAGTCAGTGAACTGTTAATGTTCTAGTCACATAGATCAGGAGTCAGTGAACTGTTAGTGTTCTAGTCACATAGATCAGGAGTCAGTGAACTGTTAGTGCTCTAGTCACATAGACCAGGAGTCAGTGAACTGTTAGTGTTCTAGTCACATAGACCAGGAGTCAGTGAACTGTTAGTGCTCTAGTCACATAGACCAGGAGTCAGTGAACTGTTAGTGTTCTAGTCACATAGATCAGGAGTCAGTGAACTGTTAGTGTTCTAGTCACATAGATCAGGAGTCAGTGAACTGTTAGTGTTCTAGCCACATAGATCAGGAGTCAGTGAACTGTTAGTGTTCTAGTCACATAGATCAGGAGTCAGTGAACTGTTAGTGTTCTAGTCACATAGATCAGGAGTCAGTGAACTGTTAGTGTTCTAGTCACATAGATCAGGAGTCAGTGAACTGTTAGTCTTCTAGTCACATAGATCAGGAGTCAGTGAACTGTTAGTCTTCTAGTCACATAGACCAGGAGTCAGTGAACTGTTAGTGTTCTAGTCACATAGATCAGGAGTCAGTGAACTGTTAGTGTTCTAGTCACATAGACCAGGAGTCAGTGAACTTTTTGTGTTCTAGTCATATAGACCAGGAGTCAGTGAACTGTTAGTGTTCTAGTCACATAGACCAGGAGTCAGTGAACTGTTAGTGTTCTAGTCACATAGACCAGGAGTTAGTGAACTGTTAATGTTCTAGTCACATAGACCAGGAGTCAGTGAACTGTTAGTGTTCTAGTCACATAGACCAGGAGTCAGTGAACTGTTAGTGTTCTAGTCATATAGACCAGGAGTTAGTGAACTGTTAGTGTTCTAGTCACATAGACCAGGAGTCAGTGAACTGTTAGTGTTCTAGTCACATAGACCAGGAGTTAGTGAACTGTTAATGTTCTAGTCACATAGACCAGGAGTCAGTGAACTGTTAGTGTTCTAGTCACATAGACCAGGAGTCAGAGAACTGTTAGTGTTCTAGTCACATAGACCAGGAGTCAGTGAACTGTTAGTGTTCTAGTCACATAGACCAGGAGTTAGTGAACTGTTAATGTTCTAGTCACATAGACCAGGAGTTAGTGAACTGTTAATGTTCTAGTCACATAGACCAGGAGTCAGTGAACTGTTAGTGTTCTAGTCACATAGACCAGGAGTTAGTGAACTGTTAATGTTCTAGTCACATAGACCAGGAGTCAGTGAACTGTTAGTGTTCTAGTCACATAGACCAGGAGTCAGAGAACTGTTAGTGTTCTAGTCACATAGACCAGGAGTCAGTGAACTGTTAGTGTTCTAGTCACATAGACCAGGAGTTAGTGAACTGTTAATGTTCTAGTCACATAGACCAGGAGTCAGTGAACTGTTAATGTTCTAGTCACATAGACCAGGAGTCAGTGAACTGTTAGTCTTCTAGCCACATAGACCAGGAGTCAGAGAACTGTTAATGTTCTAGTCACATAGACCAGGAGTTAGTGAACCGTTAATGTTCTAGTCACATAGACCAGGAGTCAGTGAACCGTTAATGTTCTAGTCATATAGACCAGGAGTCAGTGAACCGTTAATGTTCTAGTCATATAGACCAGGAGTCAGTGAACCGTTAATGTTCTAGTCATATAGACCAGGAGTTAGTGAACCGTTAATGTTCTAGTCATATAGACCAGGAGTCAGTGAACCGTTAATGTTCTAGTCATATAGACCAGGAGTCAGTGAACCGTTAATGTTCTAGTCATATAGACCAGGAGTTAGTGAACCGTTAATGTTCTAGTCATATAGACCAGGAGTCAGTGAACCGTTAATGTTCTAGTCACATAGACCAGGAGTTAGTGAACCGTTAATGTTCTAGTCACATAGACCAGGAGTCAGTGAACTACTATTGTTCCAGTCACATAGACCATGAGTCAGTGAACTACATGTACTAGTGTTCCAGCCACATAGACCATGAGTCAGTGAACTACTAGTGTTCTAGCCACATAGACCATGAGTCAGTGAACTACTAGTGTTCTAGCCACATAGACCATGAGTCAGTGAACTACTAGTGTTCTAGCCACATAGACCATGAGTCAGTGAACTACTAGTGTTCTAGCCACATAGACCATGAGTCAGTGAACTACTAGTGTTCTAGCCACATAGACCATGAGTCAGTGAACTACTAGTGTTCTAGCCACATAGATCAATGTTCTGCCGAGAACAACAGCTTCGCTTCACCGTAATCCATGGCTCTCCCACACTTAAATGTGGACCAAATACTTGTTTTTTTCTGTGCGGATCGAACGTGTTGGTCTATGCTGGTAGATACTTGTGGGCTGATTGTACATTATGTTTCCCCTTACACCATATACCGTACGTACTCCATGCAGAACATATCGCAACTGCCTTTGTTTCGTCCGACCATGTACAGCGATATTCTTTTTTCATTACACTGCTGTCGACAATTATGTTGAAATGTACTTTATCCTAATCCTGTTTGTAAATAACAACATGTCTAGTTCCATACAAATAACATGTTATGTCAATCCGGTTTCAAGCAAATAGGTTAATCATCTTTTAGGAGCGCCTACAGCTCTATATTCGGACACTTTCTATTTTCTCATGTTGCATCTTGAGCTAGATGTGTCAGCATTCACGCGAGATCGACCACATTAAACAATACCCCGACTGATTCACAGGTTGTTGTGGTCTTGTCGCACACTCGCACAATTATCATGTCACACACACACACACGCACACACGCACACACGCACGCACGCACGCACACACACACACACACACACACACTCACACACACATTCACACATGCGTGCTTGCCTTGGTAGAGTAGTCTGTGTGTTCGTTTGTTGATCACGCGAGTGTGAGTTCAATTCTCAAATGTGGACACGGACCAACTCTACTCCGGGGTACGTCCAGTCTTTGAAAATGGGTACTAGGGATTTTTTTTCTAGGAAAATAAGAGGCCTGATGTGGTACTGACCAATTAAACTATAAATGTACATATGATCATACAAAGATGCATCGGCACTGACACCATTTCTGAATAAATACTAATAGGTACACCCCGTCATACACACACGCAAACAAGTAATGAGGGGCTCTGTTAGACAACAAATGATTTCTATTTTTCTATTTTAGCTCTTGCAAAAAGTTTTCTATTTTCTATTTTAACTCTTGCGAAATGTTTTCTATATTATTCTTTCAACCCCTGTCAGATGTTTTCTATTTAATTCATTTTAACTCCTATCACATGTTTCCTATTTTTACATGTTAACTCCTGTCAGTTGTTTTCTATTTAATTCATTTTAACTCCTGTCACGTTTCCTATTTTTCCATGTTAACTCTTGTCAGATGTTTCCTATTTTTCCATGTTAACTCCTGTCAAATGTTTTCTATTTTTCTCTTTTAACACCTGTCAGATCTTTCCTATTTTTCCATGTTAACACCTGTCAGATGTTTTCTATTTTTCCATGTTAACACCTGTCAGATGTTTCCTATTTTTCCATGTTAACTCCTGTAAGATGTTTATATTTTTCCATGTTAACTCCTGTCAAATGCTTTCTATTTTATCCGTGTTAACTCCCGCTAAATGTTTTTTTATTTGGTCACAATCTAATTCTCAACCTGTAATCTCTAATTACGTGGATTAATGTTCCTCTAATTTATAATATTGTTTTGGTAATGCTAAATGTGTAGGTTCTTCAGATTAAGATTATTTGTTTGGATCAAAGTACTCCTTAACTATGTGTATATATCTAAGTACATCTCAACCATGTGTAAGAATCTAAGTACATCTCAACCATGTGTAAGAATCTAAGTACATCTCAACCAGTGTAAGAATCTAAGTACATCTCAACCATGTGTAAGAATTTAAGTACATCTCAACCATGTGTAAGAATCTAAGTACATCTCAACCATGTGTAAAAATCTAAGTACATCTCAACCAGTGTAATGATTTAGTTAGTCCACAAACCTACGACAGCACTAATGAAGTACATTAAAAAGTCTTACCTTTTCTCCGCACTGAAATCCGCCAGTTATCTCAGAATTATTTCGGTTGTTAGTTGTATTTTATCTCAGCTCGGCTTAGATGAGAGACTGCTTTCTGTTGAGAGCGGCGAGCCGACTGTCTGTCAACTGCGTTGTCCGAAGTAAATACGATCTAGACCTACCTGAGATAGGAGGTTTGGGGCTACCTACAGGATGATTTAGTTCCGGCATATGTGTACCAGGACGTGATCGCATTATTTGATCAGGAGTGGTGACATTGGCCATTGCTCTGTCTTCTCTGATTGCTCATATTTTTCAACTTTCTAACTTCCAAGAACAGGGGACACAACCCCACCGTAATTCAATCTTCCATGATTTCATCTCATCCGCTGATGACTTCACGGCCTTGTTCCGTCTTCCCCCCCCCCCCCCCACCCCCTTTCCCCAACAATTCAGACATAATTAATTGTGTAGAAGCAAGCCTTACGGATACACCACCTACCAATGTTGATGATTCTCGTCCTAGGACACACGCCGCACATTACAAATGGTTGTTCCCCTACACAAAATTGTGACCGCACTTTTAAAATCTGTCTGTCTCTCTGTCTTTCTTTCTTTCTGTCTGTCTGTCTGCAAGTCAATTAGTCTGTTTATTAGTCTGCCTGTCTGTCTGTTTATCTGTCTGTATGTCTGTATCATGCAAGAAGTTGCAAGACAAATATAAAATCACAATTCAGAACCGGTACAATGCAATAGAGAAGATACAAAGCATTTATGAGCAGTGGGAAATGCTGAAAGAATCAATGCAACAAACATCAAAAGAGTTCATACCACCAGTGAGAACAAATTCAAGAAAGAAATGGATGACAAATGACATTTTGCAGCTAATGGATACAAGAAGAGGAAATAAATAAAATAAACATGAGTATAAGAGATTAAATATTGAAATTGTAGTAAAATGCAATGTAAAAAGTAAAGTAAAGTACCCCCGTCACACCAAGTGGCGTATAGGGAATATGGTGTTAGTGACCATAAATTTTACAGACCTTCGGCACATGATTTTTGGGGTAATGTGAGAACTCATAAAAACATCAGAAAGAAGCAATCAACATTTTTGGTCACATCATGGGAAGAAGAAATTTGGAATACTTGGTTACAACTGGCAAAATAATAGGAAAGAGAGATCGCGGACGACAAAGAGAGAAAATACTGGATAGCTTGGTGTCATGGCATGGAAAACAGTCAACAACAGAACTCATACGATACACTATAGATAGAATATTGTGGAGGGGCATGATCGCCTACGCCAACCGGTATGGCACATGATAGTGATGATGATGAATAATACAAGCTGCCAATGAAACAATACGTAGAGGGGCACGGAAACAATACGTAGAGGGGCACGGAAACAATACGTAGAGGGGCACGGAAACAATACAAACCATACTGGAGTAGTGAACTAGAGCAACTGCACAATGACATGGAAACATCTCGAAAACAGGCAGAAACTAAACATTGCCAGGGACACCACAATAACTATCAACATGCTAAAGCCAAATTTCAACGGGCTAAATTACAAGCCAGACGGAGAAGCTGGAAAGAGAAAACAGAGTCCTTGAATCTTGAACGAGACACAAGAAAAGTGTGGAAGCTTGTAAAACAGCCGAATGATGAGGGTACAGAAAGGAACACCAACATTTCAATGTATGCAGATGACTTGGTAATGTGGTGCACAGAGGAGTATGCAACAGTGGCCTCCAAATTGCTACAGAGAGCTATAAATGCACTGAATTCATGGACAAATAGATGGTGTATCAGCATCAATACAGACAAATGCAGTACTACACTTTTCACTCTCTCCCCAAAACAAAAAGCAGGAGCCATCTACATAAACAATGAGCCTGTGAAAGAAGACACACAAGCTACGTATCTCGAAGTTACATTTCATAACAAACTATCTTGGAAACAGCAGATAAATAAGGCAACCCAAAAAGCAAGGAGGAAATTGGCTATTCTAAGAAAGTTGTGTGGAACCACATGGGGTGCGAGTGGGAAAATACTCAGTAAAGTTTACCAACAGAGTATACGCCCACATTTAGAATATGGATCATCCGCATGGTGCTCAGCATCAAACACCACACTGCAAGAACTGGATAAAGTACAAAACCAGGCACTCATGGTCATCACAGGAGCAATGAAATCAACACCAATATTGGAGATGGAGAAATTGTGGAGGATACCAGCACTGAGAGAACGGAGGGACACAAAGGTGCTGATACAGGCAGAAAAATTTGCATGCATGCCGAGACATCTATTGAAGGACCGATTCCAAAATCTTGCATTGGGACGACTTAAGAGAAGCAGTTTTATCCACCAAGCCAACCATATTAGTAGACAAACACCAGATATGCCAAGAGTTGTTAACCCCCTACTGCCCATACCAGAACAGACTCCCTGGACAGATGAATCAGGATTATCAGTTCAAATACGGACAGAAGTGAAAGGAATAGTTGACAAAGAGGAACAGAATAGTCTACAGCGAAAAACAATAGCTCTCAGTTTCCTGGATGAAGAATACCCACAAGACCTATGGATTCGTGTGTACACAGATGGATCAGCACAGAATGCAGTAAAGAATGGGGGAGCAGGTGCATATATAGAGTACCCAAATAACACTAGGGATATTAATAAAATAGCAACAGGGAAATATTGTCACAATTATGATGCAGAAATACAAGCAATAAAGTTGGCAATAGAAAAACTGCTGAACAGTAATCTTAGCCCACAGCCTGTAGTGTTTTTGACAGATGCAAGATCAGTACTCCAGGCACTACAATCCAGAATTTTACCACATCTGCAGACCTTATTGACTGAACTCTGCAAGCACCACAGGGTTGCCCTGCAGTGGATCCCATCTCACTGTGGAATACCAGGAAATGAGAAAGCGGATCAGTTGGCAAAGTGGAAGATGCAACACACACACAACCAGATGTACCAGTTACAAACCATCATAAGAAACAGATAATCAAATCAATCAGAGGACCACAAGCCCCAAATCAGGATGCCTTTCATAATATGAATAGATATGAACAAGTTATCATTATACGCCTCAGAACAGGACACAATCGACTCCATAGTCACATGTATACAAAATTCAAGATCGGCACATCAACTACTTGTACACGTGGAGAGGCACCCCAGACTGCTGAACACATACTTCAAGACTGCACTGAATATAGTAGACTGAGGAAAATCCATTGGCCCATAGATACAACACTACAGACAAAACTATATGGGCCACTGCAAGAATTACAAAAGACAGTAACATTTATACAGGAAACGACATTGCAGATATAGACAATACTTCGGGCGGACAGACAGACAGACAGACAGACACACACACACACACACACACACACACACACACAAAAGACACACACCGACAGACGAACTAATGTTTCATTAATATTTTTCAAATGTTTGCTAATGTTTTACTAATCATTTTATTAATGTTTTTCTAATATTTACTTTTGTTTTTTTTTCTACTGTTTTACTAATGTCTTACTAATATTTTTCAAAAATATTGTCAATGTTTTACTAATATTTTTCAGATGCTTTACTATTGTTTTACTAGTCATTTTTCTAATTTTAACTAAAGGTTTACTATTTATTCTGTTTTACTGATGTTTTAAAAATGTTTACCTAATGTTCTGTTTTTTCTCTTTTGTCTATTGTTTTTCTAACTTTTTACTAAACCTTTTCTAATATTTTACTGTTTTACTAATGCTTATTTAACGTTTTTACTAGTTTTACTATTTATTCTGTTTTACGATTGTATCAAAAATGTTTACCTAATGCTTAGTTCATTTATGTTTTGTCTGGTATTTTTCTGTTTTACTAAACTTTTTTCTAATATATTACTGTTTTCCTAATGTTTAACTGACGTTTTTAATAATGTTTTATTTGTTTCTTTTCTAATCTTTTACTGATGTTATACTTTGTGTTTTTATTATGTTTTACTAACGTTGCTACTAATATTCTACTGTTTTATTCATTATTTACTAATGTTCTACTAATGTTTTATTCATCATTTACTAATGTTTTACTAATGTTTTATTCATTATTTACTAATGTTTTACTAATGTTTTATTCATTATTTACTAATGTTTTACTAATGTTTTATTCATTATTTACTAATGTTTTACTAATGTTTTATTCATTATTTACTAATGTTTTACTAATGTTTTATTCATTATTTACTAATGTTTTACTAATGTTTTTCTAATGTTTTATTCATTATTTACTAATGTTTTATTCATTATTTACTAACGTTTTTACTAATGTTTTACTAACGTTTTCACTAATGTTTACTAATGTTTTACTAACGTTTTTTTCTAATGTTTAATAATGTTTTACTAACGTGTTTAATGTTTTACTAACGTTTTTTACTAATATTTTCTAACGTGTTTACTAATGTTTTACTAACGTTTTTACTAATGTTTTACTAACGTGTTTAATAATGTTTTACTAGCGTTTTTACCAATGTTTTAATAACGTGTTTACTAATGTTTTACTAACGTTTTTACTAATGTTTTACTAACGTTTTTACTAATGTTTTACTAACGTGTTTAATAATGTTTTACTAACGTTTTTACTAATGTTTTACCAACGTTTTTTCTAATGTTTACTAATGTTTTACTAACGTTTTTACTAATGTTTTACTAACGTTTTTTTAATGTTTACTAAGTTTTCTAACGTGTTTACTAATGTTTTACTAATTTTTTACTAACTTTTTTACTAATGCTTTACTAACGTTTTTACTAATGTTTTACTAACGTTTTTACTACTGTTTACTAATGTTTTACTAACGTTTTTACTACTGTTTACTAATGTTTTACTAACGTTTTTACTAATGTTTTATTAACGTTTTTTTCTAATGTTTACTAATGTTTTACTAATGTTTTTATTAATGTTTTACTAACGTGTTTAATAATGTTTTACTAACGTTTTTACTAATGTTTTACTACTGTTTACTAATGTTTACTAACGTTTTTACTAATATTTTACTAACGTTTTTCTAATGTTTACTAATGTTTTACTAACGTTTTTACTAATGTTTTACTAACGTGTTTATTAATGTTTTACTAACGTTTTTACTAATGTTTTACTAACGTTTTTTCTAATGTTTACTAATGTTTTACTAACGTTTTTACTAATGTTTTACTCACGTTTTTTCTAATGTTTACTAATGTTTTCTAACGTGTTTACTAATGTTTTACTAATTTTTTACTAACCTTTTTACTAATGCTTTACTAACGTTTTTACTAATGTTTTACTAAAGTTTTTACTACTGTTTACTAATGTTTTACTAACGTTTTTACTAATGTTTTAATAACGTGTTTAATAATGTTTTACTAACGTATTTACTAATGTTTAATAACGTTTTTTTAAATGTTTATTAATGTTTTACTAACGTTTTTACTAATGTTTTACTAAAGTTTTTACTACTGTTTACTAATGTTTTTACTAACGTTTTTACTAATGTTTTAATAACGTGTTTAATAATGTTTTACTAACGTATTTACTAATGTTTAATAACGTTTTTTTAAATGTTTATTAATGTTTTACTAACGTTTTTACTAATGTTTTACTAACGTTTTTTCCTAATGTTTACTAATGTTTTACTAACGTTTTTACTAATGTTTTATTAACGTTTTTACTAATATTTTACTAATGTGCCCTAACCAAATGTGCCTTAACCAAATGTGCCCTAACCTAATGTGCCCTAACCAAATGTGCCTTAACCAAGTGTGCCCTAACCTAATGTGCCTTAACCTAATGTGCCCTAACCTAATGTACCCTAACCTAATGTGCCTTAACCAAATGTGCCCTAACCTAATGTGCCCTAACCTAAAGTGCCTTAACCAAATGTGCCCTAACCTAATGTGCCCTAACCTAATGTGCCCTAACCTAATGTGCCCTAATCTAATGTGCCCTAACCTAATGTGCCTTAACCAAATGTGCCCTAACCTAATGTGCCCTAACCTAATGTGCCCTAACCTAATGTGCCCTAACCTAATGTGCCCTAATCTAATGTGCCCTAACCTAATGTGCCCTAATCTAATGTGCCCTAACCTAATGTGCCCTAATCTAATGTGCCCTAACCTAATGTGCCCTAACCTAATGTGCCCTAACCTAATGTGCCCTAACCAAATGTGCCCTAACCTAATGTGCCCTAATCTAATGTGCCCTAACCTAATGTGCCCTAACCTAATGTGCCCTAATCTAATGTGCCCTAACCTAATGTGCCCTAATCTAATGTGCCCTAACCTAATGTGCCCTAATCTAATGTGCCCTAACCTAAAGTGCCCTAACCTAATGTGCCCTAATCTAATGTGCCCTAATCTAATGTGTCCTAACCTAATGTGCCCTAACCTAATGTGCCCTAACCTAAAGTGCCCTAACCTAATGTGCCCTAACCTAATGTGCCCTAATCTAATGTGCCCTAACCTAATGTGCCCTAATCTAATGTGCCCTAACCTAATGTGCCCTAACCTAAAGTGCCCTAACCTAATGTGCCCTAACCTAATGTGCCCTAATCTAATGTGCCCTAACCTAATGTGCCCTAATCTAATGTGCCCTAACCTAATGTGCCCTAACCTAATGTGCCCTAATCTAATGTGCCCTAACCTAATGTGCCCTAACCTAATGTGCCCTAACCTAATGTGCCCTAATCTAATGTGCCCTAACCTAATGTGCCCTAACCTAATGTGCCCTAACCTAAAGTGCCCTAACCTAATGTGCCCTAACCTAATGTGCCCTAATCTATTTGTTGACAAAGAGCCTAGCCTTGACATCGATCATTAATTACTTCCAAAAGTACAGAGCGACGACAGCGTGTAGGACGCCACTCTACGGTATTTTCATGTTAGAGCTAGCACGGATCTTCTTCTGCTTCTTCCTCTTTCCTTCCTCATCTACCTTTCAGCGTCGAGGAGAGATATAATTTGCGGTCTTTTGCTCTTCTGTTCGCCTCTGCTGCTGTTATGTTCCCTAGTGCTTCTAATATTCCATCGACCCATCTTTTTCGTGGTCGACCCTTGGGTCTGGTGTTCTCACAACGTTTGTTGAAGGCTCGTAGTGTTTTGTTCTTTCTGCCGTGTCACGTGACCAAACCATTTTATCTGTTGTTTCCTTGTATATTCTATGGCGGGGGCTATTCCTAGCTTTTTTCTCAATTCTTCATTTCTGATCTTATCTCTCAGACTGTTTCCTGTCATTTTGCTCGTTTTGCCTCCAGAGTTATTTCCTTGTTGGACAATAGTGGTGATAACTGCCCGATGATTTGACAAGCTTTGTTGCATCTTGATTCTATCTCTGCTGTTTGAGAATTATCGTTCGTCATTAAACTTCCTAGGTATTTGAATTCCTCTACTTGTTTTAGTTGTCTGCCTTCTATAGTTATGTTGATGTTCTGTTTATTTTTGGCGACATTCGTGACTTCTGTTTTGTTGATGTTGATTTTCAGGTTGTATTTCTTATTCTGTAGATCTTATTCTGAAACTAAAATATGAGGTCTGTACTAACTACAGTGACTGTGAGAAGAAAGAGAAAAGTCAGGTCCGTCTTTACCACTCCCAGGTATTGCCTTGACGAGTAAACACAGGTAAACGCAGGTAACAAGATTTCTACAGGTGTGCTGACGAAGGTCATAGTTCGCAACGTTTAACAATGACGGAACATACAGGTAATCCTTTGAACGTGTGTGCGTGCATGTTATAATTTCCCTAGTTATACAACAGCCCTATGAGTGTGTGTATATATGTGTGTTATCACCTTCCTAGTTATAGAACTGTGTGTGCTGTCACCAGATTTGTTTAATATTTATAGTGAGATTATTTTAAGATCCATAAGGGCATGCCTGGAATAACAATTGGAGGTCGTGATATACATAATCTAACGTATGCTGATGATACAGTCTTAATCGCTAAGAGTGAAAATGAGTTACAAGAAATGTTAGACATTATAGTGAAGGAAAGCAAAAATAAAGGACTCAGCCTTAATAGCAGAAAGACAGAAGTAATGATAACAACAAAGAAAAAGACATCACCTTAGTGCAAAATAAAGACAAGTGGAACAATATTAAAACAGGTAAATGAATTTAAATATTTGGGAACTTTGTTAACCTCAGACGGAAGATGTACAAAAGAAGAGTGATGCAGAATGGCTCAGGCAATGTCAACTTTCCAAAAAATGAGGAAGACATTATGCAATCCATTTTTGACAATAGAAACAAGAAATAGAGTTCTTAAATGTTATATAGAGCCAGTCTTAACATACGGGTGTGAATCATGGACAATAGGACAACAGACAAGAAAATCACTGGAGTCAGTAGAAGTGTGGTTTTACAGAAGAATGTTGAGAATACCATGGACAGCTAAGAAGAATAATAAAAACGTTCTGAAAGAGGCCAAAGCAAAAAGAGAGCTAATTTCCAATATTAGGAAGAAACAATCATCATTTTTGGCCATGTAATGAGAAGAGAACAGCTGGAATATATTGTAACAACTGGGGAAATTGAGGGACGAAGAGATAGAAGCAAAGAGAAAAGATACCACACAGCTTAAGAGAATGGCTTGGCAAAAGCCAACAACAAAAATGATAAATAACTGTCGAGATCGAAAGTTGTGGAGAGACATGATCACCTACGCCAGTAGGCGTGGTACTGGTTGATGATGATGATGATGATGAGTTATAGAACAACCCTGTGTGTTATCACTTCCCTAGTTATAGAACAACCCTGTGTGTTATCACTTCCCTAGTTATAGAACAACCCTGTTTGTTATCACTTCCCTAGTTATAGAACAACCCTGTGTGTTATCACTTCCCTAGTTATAGAACAACCCTGTGTGTTATCACTTCCCTAGTTATAGAACAACCCTGTGTGTTATCACTTCCCTAGTTATAGAACAACCCTGTGTGTTATCACTTCCCTAGTTATAGAACAACCCTGTGTGTTTTCACTTCCCTAGTTATAGAACAACCCTGTTTGTTATCACTTCCCTAGTTATATAACAACCCTGTGTGTTATCACTTCCCTAGTTATAGAACAACCCTGTGTGTTATCACTTCCCTAGTTATAGAACAACCCTGTGTGTTATCACTTCCCTAGTTATAGAACAACCCTGTGACATTTGAATTCAAACCCTTATCGTGTGACGTCACGACCCCCTCCCTCCACCACCAACGATGTCAACAATTAACTGTCAGACTTTCTGTCACTTCAGGAATGTTAATTTGACCCTCTCTATCTCCTTCTCTCTATTTCCTTCTCTCTATTTCCTTCTCTCTGACTCTCTCTCTCTCTCTCTCTCTCGATCACTGCCCCCCCCCCTCTCTCTCTGATTGTTAAAATGTGTGCTAGAGATTTATTTTAAAAGAGAAAAAAGAAACACCCCCCCCCCCCCCGACAACAAATAACGGAGTGTGATGAAGGCTGTGGATGCATACCCGCTGACTATTTTTTTTTATACAAGACGGCGCAAGATAGCGACTCGTCTAATCAACTTGAAAAGGCGCAAGATAGCGACTCGACTAATCAACTTGAAAAGGCGCAAGATAGCGACTCGACTAATCAACTTGAAAAGGCTCAAGATAGTGACTCGACTAATCAACTTGAAAAGGCTCAAGATAGTGACTCGACTAATCAACTTGAAAAGGCTCAAGATAGCGACTCGACTAATCAACTTGAAAAGGCTCAAGATAGTGACTCGACTAATCAACTTGAAAAGGCTCAAGATAGCGACTCGACTAATCAACTTGAAAAGGCTCAAGATAGCGACTCGACTAATCAACTTGAAAAGGCTCAAGATAACGACTCGACTAATCAACTTGAAAAGGCTCAAGATAGTGACTCGACTAATCAACTTGAAAAGGCTCAAGATAGCGAGTCGACTAATCAACTTGAAAAGGCTCAAGATAGTGACTCGACTAATCAACTTGAAAAGGCTCAAGATAGCGACTCGACTAATCAACTTGAAAAGGCTCAAGATAGTGACTCGACTAATCAACTTGAAAAGGCTCAAGATAGCGACTCGACTAATCAACTTGAAAAGGCTCAAGATAGTGACTCGACTAATCAACTTGAAAAGGCTCAAGATAGCGACTCGACTAATCAACTTGAAAAGGCTCAAGATAGTGACTCGACTAATCAACTTGAAAAGGCGCAAGATAGCGACTCGACTAATCAACTTGAGAAGAGACAAGATAGCGACTCGACTAATCAACTTGAGAAGAGACAAGATAACGACTCGACTAATCAACTTGAGAAAGCTCAAGATAGCGACTCGACTAATCAACTTGAGAAAGCTCAAGATAGTGACTCGACTAATCAACTTGAAAAGGCTCAAGATAGCGACTCGACTAATCAACTTGAAAAGGCTCAAGATAGTGACTCGACTAATCAACTTGAAAAGGCGCAAGATAGCGACTCGACTAATCAACTTGAGAAGAGACAAGATAGCCACTCGACTAATCAACTTGAGAAGAGACAAGATAGCGACTCGACTAATCAACTTGAGAAAGCTCAAGATAGTGACTCGACTAATCAACTTGAAAAGGCTCAAGATAGCGACTCGACTAATCAACTTGAAAAGGCTCAAGATAGTGACTCGACTAATCAACTTGAAAAGGCGCAAGATAGCGACTCGACTAATCAACTTGAGAAGAGACAAGATAGCGACTCGACTAATCAACTTGAAAAAGCTCAAGATAGCGACTCGACTAATCAACTTGAAAAAGCTCAAGATAGCGACTCGACTAATCAACTTGAGAAGAGACAAGATAGCGACTCGACTAATCAACTTGAAAAAGCTCAAGATAACGACTCGACTAATCAACTTGAGAAGAGACAAGAAAACGACTCGACTAATCAACTTGAAAAGAGACAAGAAAACGACTCGACTAATCAACTTGAAAAGAGACAAGAAAACGACTCGACTAATCAACTTGAGAAGAGACAAGATAACGACTCGACTAATCAACTTGAGAAGAGACAAGATAACGACTCGACTAATCAACTTGAGAAGAGACAAGATAACGACTCGACTAATCAACTTGAAAAGAGACAAGAAAACGACTCGACTAATCAACTTGAGAAGAGACAAGATAACGACTCGACTAATCAACTTGAAAAGAGACAAGAAAACGACTCGACTAATCAACTTGAAAAGAGACAAGATAACGACTCGACTAATCAACTTGAGAAGAGACAAGATAACGACTCGACTAATCAACTTGAGAAAGCTCAAGATAGCCACTCGACTAATCAACTTGAGAAAGCTCAAGATAGCGACTCGACTAATCAACTTGAGAAAGCTCAAGATAGCGACTCGACTAATCAACTTGAGAAAGCTCAAGATAGCGACTCGACTAATCAACTTGAGAAGAGACAAGATAACGACTCGACTAATCAACTTGAGAAAGCTCAAGATAGCGACTCGACTAATCAACTTGAGAAGAGACAAGATAGCGACTCGACTAATCAACTTGAGAAGAGACAAGATAACGACTCGACTAATCAACTTGAGAAGAGACAAGACAACGACTCGACTAATCAACTTGAGAAGAGACAAGATAACGACTCGACTAATCAACTTGAGAAGAGACAAGATAACGACTCGACTAATCAACTTGAGAAGAGACAAGATAACGACTCGACTAATCAACTTGAGAAGAGACAAGATAGCGACTCGACTAATCAACTTGAGAAAGCTCAAGATAGCGACTCGACTAATCAACTTGAGAAGAGACAGATAGCGACTCGAACTAATCAACTTGAGAAAGCTCAAGATAGCGACTCGACTAATCAACTTGAGAAGAGACAAGATAGCGACTCGACTAATCAACTTGAGAAGAGACAAGATAACGACTCGACTAATCAACTTGAGAAGAGACAAGATAACGACTCGACTAATCAACTTGAGAAGAGACAAGATAGCGACTCGACTAATCAACTTGAGAAAGCTCAAGATAGCGACTCGACTAATCAACTTGCGAAGAGACAAGATAGCGACTCGACTAATCAACTTGAGAAAGCTCAAGATAGCGACTCGACTAATCAACTTGAGAAGAGAAAAGATAGCGACTCGACTAATCAACTTGAGAAGAGACAAGATAGCGACTCGACTAATCAACTTGAGAAGAGACAAGATAACGACTCGACTAATCAACTTGAGAAGATACAAGATAGCGACTCGACTAATCAACTTGAGAAAGCTCAAGATAGTGACTCGACTAATCAACTTGAAAAGGCTCAAGATAGCGACTCGACTAATCAACTTGAAAAGGCTCAAGATAGTGACTCGACTAATCAACTTGAAAAGGCGCAAGATAGCGACTCGACTAATCAACTTGAGAAGAGACAAGATAGCGACTCGACTAATCAACTTGAGAAGAGACAAGATAGCGACTCGACTAATCAACTTGAGAAAGCTCAAGATAGTGACTCGACTAATCAACTTGAAAAGGCTCAAGATAGCGACTCGACTAATCAACTTGAAAAGGCTCAAGATAGTGACTCGACTAATCAACTTGAAAAGGCGCAAGATAGCGACTCGACTAATCAACTTGAGAAGAGACAAGATAGCGACTCGACTAATCAACTTGAAAAAGCTCAAGATAGCGACTCGACTAATCAACTTGAAAAAGCTCAAGATAGCGACTCGACTAATCAACTTGAGAAGAGACAAGATAGCGACTCGACTAATCAACTTGAAAAAGCTCAAGATAACGACTCGACTAATCAACTTGAGAAGAGACAAGAAAACGACTCGACTAATCAACTTGAAAAGAGACAAGAAAACGACTCGACTAATCAACTTGAGAAGAGACAAGATAACGACTCGACTAATCAACTTGAGAAGAGACAAGATAACGACTCGACTAATCAACTTGAGAAGAGACAAGATAACGACTCGACTAATCAACTTGAAAAGAGACAAGAAAACGACTCGACTAATCAACTTGAGAAGAGACAAGATAACGACTCGACTAATCAACTTGAAAAGAGACAAGAAAACGACTCGACTAATCAACTTGAAAAGAGACAAGATAACGACTCGACTAATCAACTTGAGAAGAGACAAGATAGCGACTCGACTAATCAACTTGAGAAAGCTCAAGATAGCGACTCGACTAATCAACTTGAGAAGAGACAAGATAACGACTCGACTAATCAACTTGAGAAAGCTCAAGATAGCGACTCGACTAATCAACTTGAGAAGAGACAAGATAACGACTCGACTAATCAACTTGAGAAGAGACAAGATAACGACTCGACTAATCAACTTGAGAAGAGACAAGATAACGACTCGACTAATCAACTTGAGAAGAGACAAGATAACGACTCGACTAATCAACTTGAGAAGAGACAAGATAGCGACTCGACTAATCAACTTGAAAAAGCTCAAGATAGCGACTCGACTAATCAACTTGAAAAAGCTCAAGATAGCGACTCGACTAATCAACTTGAGAAGAGACAAGATAGCGACTCGACTAATCAACTTGAAAAAGCTCAAGATAACGACTCGACTAATCAACTTGAGAAGAGACAAGAAAACGACTCGACTAATCAACTTGAAAAGAGACAAGAAAACGACTCGACTAATCAACTTGAGAAGAGACAAGATAACGACTCGACTAATCAACTTGAGAAGAGACAAGATAACGACTCGACTAATCAACTTGAGAAGAGACAAGATAACGACTCGACTAATCAACTTGAAAAGAGACAAGAAAACGACTCGACTAATCAACTTGAGAAGAGACAAGATAACGACTCGACTAATCAACTTGAAAAGAGACAAGAAAACGACTCGACTAATCAACTTGAAAAGAGACAAGATAACGACTCGACTAATCAACTTGAGAAGAGACAAGATAGCGACTCGACTAATCAACTTGAGAAAGCTCAAGATAGCGACTCGACTAATCAACTTGAGAAGAGACAAGATAACGACTCGACTAATCAACTTGAGAAAGCTCAAGATAGCGACTCGACTAATCAACTTGAGAAGAGACAAGATAACGACTCGACTAATCAACTTGAGAAGAGACAAGATAACGACTCGACTAATCAACTTGAGAAGAGACAAGATAACGACTCGACTAATCAACTTGAGAAGAGACAAGATAACGACTCGACTAATCTACTTGAGAAGAGACAAGATAACGACTCGACTAATCAACTTGAGAAGAGACAAGATAACGACTCGACTAATCAACTTGAAAAGAGAAAAGAAAAATGAAACCAGCATGATGACGTCATTCACGCCATTTCTTGAGTCCCGCCTCGGCGTCGTATTAGCGGTTATCGAATGAAGGTGTCATACCAGTGCAGTCGCGGCTTCCAATGTGACGTCAATGAATTCGTCAAACATTAACTCTTACAGGGGCCCTGGGTAGTCGAGTTGGGAAAACCACCCGACTGGACTACCGATGTTCGGACAACCCGTGTTCGATTCCCGCTGGGAGCAGTGTGAATTGTACTCGTGGTTGGAAAAAAAAAACCCACTGTCGACCCAGCCGTTGGCAAAAATGGGTACCAGGGTATTGCCCTGGGAAGGTGAGGGAATGTCGCCTCGCACCGTGAGTTTCGATGCTTGAAGCGACACTGTACAGAAATCTCCGAACATTTCTGGATAGGCGGCCGAGCACATATGGGTGGAGACTCGCGTGCTAAGACGCGGTTCAAGTCTCGTACTTGACCTTGACCTTTAACCCTTACAGGTTCTTTTGTTGCCGGTTGACATTGCTGTCAGTGCAGCGACTTCCATCAAACCCGCTGTTTGTACACGTCGTTCTCCCCTGTACAGCTCTCACAGTTCTCCCTTATAAAGCTGTCACAGTTCTCCCTTATAAAGCTGTCACAGTTCTCCCTTGTAAAGCTCTCACAGTTCACCCTTATAAAGCTGTCACAGTTCTCCCTTGTAAAGCTCTCACAGTTCACCCTTATAAAGCTGTCACAGTTCTCCCTTGTAAAGCTCTCACAGTTCACCCTTATAAAGCTGTCACAGTTCTCCCTTGTAAAGCTCTCACAGTTCTCCCTTATAAAGCTGCCACAGTTCTCCCTTGTAAAGCTCTCACAGTTCTCCCTTATAAAGCTGTCACAGTTCTCCCTTGTAAAACTCGCACAGTTCTCCATTGTAAAACTTTCTCAGTTCTCCCTTGTAAAGCTCTCACAGTTCTCCAGTATAAAGCTCTCACAGTTCTCCCTCGTAATGCTTTCACAGTTTTCCCTTGTAAAGCTCTCAGAGTTCTCCAGTGTAAAGCTCTCACAGTTCTCCCTCGTAATGCTTTCACAGTTTTCCCTTGTAAAGCTCTCAGAGTTTCCCTTGTAAAGCTTTCACGGTTCTCCTTTGTAAAGCTCTTACAGTTCTCCCTTGTAAAGCTCACACAGTTCTATTTTGTAAAGCGGTCACAGTCCGTCCTTGTAAAGCTGTCACAGTTCTCTTTTGTAAAGTTCTCATAGTCATACCATGAAGAGGTCTTCTCATAGTTCTCCCTTGTAAAGCTATCACAGTCATCCCTTGTAAATATGTCACAGTTCTCCCTTGTAAAGCTATAACAGTCATCCCTTGTAAATATGCCACAGTTCTCCCATGTAAAGCTGTGACAATACCTTGCGTTCCCCTGTTTGTACACACTCGTGGATAAAGAGATACAGCGAAGACGATGGCGTTGGATAGGACACACACTAAGGAAGCCAACTGAGAGTATTACACAACAGGCCCTTTTTTGGAATCCACAGGGAAAAAGACAAAGAGGAAGACCAATGAATTCTTGGAGAAGACAGTTAGAAGCAAAGATGAAGATGATGGGGAAGACATGGAACGATCTTAAAAGAATGGCAAGAAACAGAACGGCTTGGAAAGTGTTTGTTTGAAGACCTAAGTTCCGCAGGGAGCTGAACTGTAGAAGAAGAAGGCAACATTACCTGAATGCAACATTACATGAGTGCAACATTACTTAAGTGCAACATTACCTGAGTGCAACATTTCTTGAGTGCAACATTACATAAGTGCAACATTACTTAAGTGCAACATTACTGAGTGCAACATTTCTTGAGTGCACCATTACATAAGTGCAACATTACTTAAGTGCAACATTACCTGAATGCAACATTACATGAGTGCAACATTTCTTAAGTGCAATTATATGAGTTCAACATTACATGAGTGCAACATTTCTTGAGTGCAACATTACATAAGTGCAACATTACTTAAGTGCAACATTACCTGAGTGCAACATTACTTAAGTGCAACATTATATGAGTGCAACATTACATGAGTGCAACATTACATAAGTGCAACATTTCTTGAGTGCAACATTACATGAATGCAACATTACATAAGTGCAACATTACATAAGTACAACATTACTTGAGACCAAGAATTGGGTGTTGCGACTTAATCTCCGTCTCAAAATGTCTTGGACGACAGACGCAACAGAGCTAGACGACCTATATTCTATGTTCTTTGCTTGTCAGTAGTAGGAGGCGTGGTTTTGGATCTTACTTGGATACAAAGGGATATAGCATTACTCCAGGGTGGAGTAACATGCTCCAGGTATCAGCTGATAATAATGGTTATATAGAGGAACTGCTCCACCTTGGATGATGTAGATAGTGTATATGAGAAGAGGTTGTCAATTGGTAGGTGGAAAGTTAATAATGAGGGTATAGATTAGGGTGTGAGCTGACCTATGGCTCATGAAGGGGAGATAATTGGTTAATGAGTCATATAATGGACATCACTGTTTCGCGCCATTTTCAACTACCAATAGGGCGAGTGTATGTTGCCCAGCTATAGACCACGCCCACTCCGGAAGCGAAACTACCATATCAGGGACTAGCGTTACGTTAGTTATTTCATAGATATACTGTTCATATATACATTTAATAATAATAAATTAATATTTATTATATCCACGTGGACGTAAATGGGCCATATTTTACGATAAATATGACAAAATTCAGTAAACAATAAAAATAATTCGGCGAGCTCGATAGTGTTAAAACAATATTCTCCTTTTTTCTAGAGCGAGACGAGTAGTGGTCGATGAATGTACGGATTTTGAGTATTGAATTTTGTGTGTGTCATCTCGCTGCGTCGCTATGTTGGAATTATCGATGTATCACATAGGTTTAAAAAATATATTAAGGTCAAGCTAAGTCCACTAATAGATGAGATCGAGAGTGCACCCCAACGTTCATAGCAGAAAAGATAGGTGTAGTACATGTCAGTTGCCTCTCTGATACATTTTATTAGTTATTAATTATTTTTAAATATTTATTAACAGATCACAAAGAAGCCTGTGTTCGTGTTCATGTGTGTTTGTGCACAGTAATCAGAGAGTAGACAAAAGGAAAATTCTTCGAAAACTTAGCTGGCTGAAAAAAAAGTAATAATTGTTGGCGGCGAGGTGCCTATATTCGTGTGTGGTCATAGAACAAGTGGACGGATAGCTGGGTTTGATGGAGAGGTGTGTGTGTTTGTCTGTGAGTCCTAGAGCAAGTGCACAGTTAGCTGGGTTTGATGGAGAGGTGTGTGTGTGTGTGTGTTTGTGTGATTCAGTATCCAAATAGTGATATAAATATATGTTGAAGTGATGGGTGACTGGCTAGAGTGGTGACTAAGTAGATCGATCAATCCCTCACCCAATATTTCCAAACACACTCGTTACATCACTAAAGATAAGGGTTATCAATATTAGCACAACGTAATCAAAACGCTAATAAAATATGGTAATTATGGGGGCGATCCAGTCTGTCTGGTTTATTACGTGACCACATTATTCAGCTTTCGCATCCATAGGCTGTTAATGGGAAAAAGTACTAAGAATATTTTTGTATCATTGTCCCCTACCATTCATCAACACATTCAAACGGACACAAGGCGTCTAACATATTTTATATTTGTTGTGGTAAGTTTTCTTAGAATTCAAAACAAACGAGGAAATTAGAGAAATCGCCAATCAACCACTAATATCTTCAGTAATAAAGAAAAGACGATGGTCATACGTTGGACATGTGATGAGAAGAGATAATAATCGAATAGCAAAGCAAGCCCTCATATGGGAAACAACAGGTAAAAGAAAAAGAGGAAGACCCAGGGAGACACTGAGAAGAACATTGATGAGAGAGGCAAGAGCAGCAGGAATCGGCTCCCTCAATGAGATAGAACTGCTTGCACAGAACAGAGACAGATGGCGAGATTTGATAAAATATCTTTAAAAGAAAACTGCTAGAACAAAAATTCATATAGGAGAAGGTGTATCTTGGTCTACGCCCTATGGGCCGGTTACGGCTCGAAAGGTCAATAGATAGATAGAAGTTTTCTTACTGCTTTGCCTTTATAAACATGTCAATGATAATAACAACTCAAAGATCAGATGAAGAAGTTAACGTAGACTGAACTGTAGACAGTTATAATATATGTTTAAGGCTGTGACACATTATGTTCCATCTTAAGTCTATGTCGGACACCGATGCGATCTCATGTCTTATTAAACAGCCTAGGTAATTAATGTTAATCGGAGGTGAGCTTTATGATAAAAAAATTAATTAAATTAAACCACAAAACCAGTGACGTCATGACAGACGGGTTGTAGGAACCAATCATGATAAGTCAGTAGTTTGGTGAAACATTTGTGTCTCATACTGGGTGCTGTCTCACTGAAAAGCGTCGCACGTGGCTGAATTTGCCAATACTGGACAGACAGATCCATCTACATAATGAACAAGATACGTTTTTATTTGTCTTCTGAATTTTATAACAGCACTGTCTCGAAACTTGCTGTGCCATTTTTTAAATTTTGCTTTCCATGTGCTACGATCCGCAGCCACATTTTCTGTTTCTTTCACTGATAAAAAATTCCCCAAGATAGCCCTGCAAATATTCTTATATCACAACACTGGTCTGCCCTAATGCCTCGCTCCATCTATAAGTTTTCCTTACAATATTTTTATTAATATATTTGTATTTACATTCAATTTTTTTGGTTGTATTTTTTTGTTGTTGTTTTATTTTACATTCTTCTCGCGTGACTCACCCACTATAGCCTCCGATTCCTAAGTAATACCATAATGGACGGGAGTGTGGCTCACTGCAAGACGTTAGCTTGTTACTCTGTCCAGTCTTTAGCTTACAAAGACAACGTACATTTAAAAAATGTATAACCTGTTATTTTTCCCAACATAGGTAGTCCAAAATTATGATCCATATAAAAGTGTACCATCATCCTACAGAGCTAGTTTAATTATGTCGTCTAATGTAGGTGTACCTAACCCAAGTATAAATAATCGGTATCTGTCTCCCATAACGGAAAGTCGGCTTCCTCCCCCTCTTTAGTTAGTTCATCTATATATTTCCTCTTATCCCTTTTAATGCATCTTCCCACTTCCTTGTTCACCTCCGTGTAAGCTTCCTGTGTCTTGGCTTTTATTTCCTCTTGTTTTGCTTTTATTTATGTCTACCTTCTTATTCTTCTCTTTTCTTTAATTTTATCCAGAGTCTCTGCTGTCATCCATGTCTTTTTCTAGCAATCTTTTGTGCTCAGCGTTTCTTCGCATGTCTCTTTCCATATTTCATTTACCTGTTTTCAATAATCGTCTTTAGTAAATGTATTTTCTAGTTGATGGAGGACATGGTATATGTTTGATATTGTGACTGTTGGTAGCAAACAATCATAATAAGTCAGTAGTTTGGTAAAGCATTTGTGTCTCCGGGACATTATGAGGAGGTGTGAGATCTCATGAATGTGACAGAACATTATGAGGAGGTGTGAGATCTTATGAATGTGGCGGGACATTATAATGGGGTGGGAGATCTCATGAAGGCGACGAGACATTATGAGGGGGTGAGAGATCTCATGAAGGTGACGGGACATTATGAGAAGGTGGGGGATCTCATGAAGGTGACGGTACATTATGATGGGGTGGGAGATCTCATGAAGGTGTCGGGACATTATGAGGGGGTGGGAGATCTCATGAAGATGACGGGACATTATGATGGGGTGGGAGATCTCATGAAGGTGACGGGACATTATGATGGGGTGGGAGATCTCATGAAGGTGACGGGACATTATGATGGGATGGGAGATCTCATGAAGGTGACGGGACATTATGAGGGGTGGGAGATCTCATGAAGGTGATGGGTGGGAGATCTCATAAAGGTGACGGGACATTATGAGGGGGTTGAGATCTCATGAAGGTGACGGGGCATTATGAGGGGGTTGAGATCTCATGAAGGTGACGGGGCATTATGAGGAGGTGTGAGATCTCATTAATGTGACGGGACATTATGAGTAGGTGTGAGATCTCATGAAGGTGACGGGACATTATGAGGATGTGTGAGATCTCATGAATGTGACGGGACATTATGAGGAGATGTGAGATCTCATGAATGTGATGGACATTATGGGGAGGTGTGAGATCTTATGAATGTGACGGGACATTATAATGGGGTGGGAGATCTCATGAAGGTGACCGGACATTATGAGGGGGTGGAAGAACTCATGAAGGTGTCGGGACAATATGAGAAGGTGTGAGATCTCATGAATGTGACGGTACATTATGAGGGGGTGGGAGATCTCATGAAAGTGACCGGACATTATGAGGGGGTGGAAGATCTCATGAAGGTGTTGGGACATTATGAGGGGGTGGGAGACCTCATGAAGGTGACGGGACATTATGAGGGGGTGGGAGATCTCATTAAGGTGACGGGACATTATGAGGGGGTGGGAGATCTCATGAAGGTGACGGGACATTATGAGATGGTGGGGGATCTCATGAAGGTGACGGGACATTATGAGAGGGTGGGAGATGTCATGAAGGTGCCGGGGCATTATGATGGGGTGGGAGATCTCATCAAGGTGACGGGACATTATGAGGGAGTGGGAGATCTCATCAAGGTGATGGGACATTATGAGGGGGAGAGAGATCTCACGAAGGTGACGGGACATTATGATGGGGTGGGAGATCTCATGAATGTGACGGGACATTATTAGGAGGTGGCGGATCTCATGAATGTGACGGGACATGCGGGGTGGGAGATCTCATGAAGGTGACGGGACATTAGGAAGAGTGGGAGATTTCATGAAGGTGGCAGGATATGAGAAGTGGGAGATCTCATGAAGGTGACTCTATGTTACGGGACATTATGAGGGAGTGGGAGATCTCATGAAGGTGACGGGACTTTATGAGGGAGTGGGAGATCTCATGAAGGTGACGGGACATTTTAGGAGGTGGGAGATCTCATGAAGGTGACTGTAGGTGATGTGACATTTTGATGGTGTGGGAGAACGTTTAAAGGGGACTCAAGATGATGATATATAGCTGTCTTATTGAGGATTGTGGATGTACAAATAGATTGGTGGATGTGTGTGTGTGAAGAAATAACAGATGGCATATCTTATTGGTGGCTGTGTGTGTGTGAAGAAATAACAGATGGTGTATCTTATTGGTGGCTGTGTGTGTGTGAAGAAATAACAGATGGCATATCTTATTGGTGGCTGTGTGTGTGTGAAGAAATAACAGATGGCATATCTTATTGGTGGCTGTGTGTGTGTGAAGAAATAACAGATGGTATATCTTATTGGTGGCTGTGTGTGTGTGAAGAAATAACAGATGGTATATCTTATTGGTGGCTGTGTGTGTGTGAAGAAATAACAGATGGTGTATCTTATTGGTGGCTGTGTGTGTGAAGAAATAACAGATGGTATATCTTATTGGTGGCTGTGTGTGTGTGAAGAAATAACAGATGGTATATCTTATTGGTGGCTGTGTGTGTGTGAAGAAATAACAGATGAGGTATCTTATTGGTGGCTGTGTGTGTGTGTGTGAAGAAATAACAGATGGGATATCTTATTGGTGGCTGTGTGTGTGTGAAGAAATAACAGATGGTATATCTTATTGGTGGCTGTGTGTGTGTGAAGAAATAACAGATGGTATATCTTATTGGTGGTTGTGTGTGTGTGAAGAAATAACAGATGGTATATCTTATTGGTGGCTGTGTGTGTGAAGAAATAACAGATGGTGTATCTTATTGGTGGCTGTGTGTGTGTGTGAAGAAATAACAGATGGGATATCTTATTGATGGCTGTGTGAAGAAATAACAGATGGTGTATCTTATTGGTGGATGTGTGTGTGTGTGAAGAAATAACAGATGGTATATCTTATTGGTGGTTGTGTGTGTGTGAAGAAATAACAGATGGTGTATCTTATTGGTGGATGTGTGTGTGTGAAGAAATAACAGATGGTGTATCTTATTGGTGGCTGTGTGTGTGTGTGAAGAAATAACAGATGGTGTATCTTATTGGTGGCTGTGTGTGTGAAGAAATAACAGATGGTATATCTTATTGGTGGCTGTGTGTGTGTGTGAAGAAATAACAGATGGTGTATCTTATTGGTGGCTGTGTGTGTGTGTGAAGAAATAACAGATGGTATATCTTATTGGTGGCTGTGTGTGTGAAGAAATAACAGATGGTATATCTTATTGGTGGTTGTGTGTGTGAAGAAATAACAGATGGTATTTCTTATTGGTGGTTGTGTGTGTGTGAAGAAATAACAGATGGTATATCTTATTGGTGGCTGTGTGTGTGTGAAGAAATAACAGATGGTGTATCTTATTGGTGGCTGTGTGTGTGTGAAGAAATAACAGATGGTATATCTTATTGGTGGCTGTGTGTGTGAAGAAATAACAGATGGTATATCTTATTGGTGGCTGTGTGTGTGTGAAGAAATAACAGATGGTATATCTTATTGGTGGCTGTGTGTGTGAAGAAATAACAGATGGTATATCTTATTGGTGGATGTGTGTGTGAAGAAATAACAGATGGTATATCTTATTGGTGGCTGTGTGTGTGAAGAAATAACAGATGGTATATCTTATTGGTGGCTGTGTGTGTGTGTGAAGAAATAACAGATGGGATATCTTATTGGTGGCTGTGTGTGTGAAGAAATAACAGATGGTATATCTTATTGGTGGCTGTGTGTGTGAAGAAATAACAGATGGTATATCTTATTGGTGGCTGTGTGTGTGAAGAAATAACAGATGGTATATCTTATTGGTGGCTGTGTGTGTGAAGAAATAACAGATGGTATATCTTATTGGTGGCTGTGTGTGTGAAGAAATAACAGATGGTATATCTTATTGGTGGCTGTGTGTGTGTGAAGAAATAACAGATGGTATATCTTATTGGTGGCTGTGTGTGTGTGAAGAAATAACAGATGGTATATCTTATTGGTGGCTGTGTGTGTGAAGAAATAACAGATGGTATATCTTATTGGTGGCTGGGTGTGTGAAGAACTAACTAATGGTGTATCTTATTGGTGGCTGTGTGTGTGTGAAGAAATAACAGATGGTATATCTTATTGGTGGCTGTGTGTGTGTGAAGAAATAAAAGATGGTATATCTTATTGGTGGCTGTGTGTTTGTGAAGAAATAACAGATGGTGTATCTTATTGGTGGCTGTGTGTGTGTGAAGAAATAACATACGGTATATCTTATTGGTGGCTGTGTGTGTGAAGAAATAACAGATGGGATATCTTATTGGTGGCTGTGTGTGTGTGTGTGAAGAAATAACAGATGGTATATCTTATTGGTGGATGTGTGTGTGGAGAAATAACAGATGGTATATCTTATTGGTGGTTGTGTGTGTGTGAAGAAATAACAGATGGTATATCTTATTGGTGGCTGTGTGTGTGAAGAAATAACAGATGGTATATCTTATTGGTGTCTGTGTGTGTGAAGAAATAACAGATGGTATATCTTATTGGTGGCTGTGTGTGTGAAGAAATAACAGATGGTATATCTTATTGGTGGCTGTGTGTATGTTTGAAGAAATAACAGATGGTATATCTTATTGGTGGCTGTGTGTGTGTGAATAAATAACAGATGGTATATCTTATTGGTGGCTGTGTGTGTGTGAAGAAATAACAGATGGTATATCTTATTGGTGGCTGTGTGTGTGTGTGAAGAAATAACAGATGGTATATTTTATTGGTGGCTGTGTGTGTGTGAAGAAATAACAGATGGTGTATCTTATTGGTGGCTGTGTGTGTGTGAAGAAATAACAGATGGTGTATCTTATTGGTGGCTGTGTGAGTGAAGAAATAACAGATGGTATATCTTATTGGTGGCTGTGTGTGTGTGAAGAAATAACAGATGGTGTATCTTATTGGTGGCTGTGTGTGTGTGAAGAAATAACAGATGGTATATCTTATTGGTGGCTGTGTGTGTGAAGAAATAACAGATGGTATATCTTATTGGTGGCTGTGTGTGTGTGTGAAGAAATAACAGATGGTATATCTTATTGGTGGCTGTGTGTGTGAAGAAATAACAGATGGTATATCTTATTGGTGGCTGTGTGTGTGTGTGAAGAAATAACAGATGGTATATCTTATTGGTGGCTGTGTGTGTGAAGAAATAACAGATGGTATATCTTATTGGTGGCTGTGTGTGTGTGAAGAAATAACAGATGGTATATCTTATTGGTGGCTGTGTGTGTGAAGAAATAACAGATGGTATATCTTATTGGTGGATGTGTGTGTGAAGAAATAACAGATGGTATATCTTATTGGTGGCTGTGTGTGTGAAGAAATAACAGATGGTATATCTTATTGGTGGCTGTGTGTGTGTGTGTGAAGAAATAACAGATGGGATATCTTATTGGTGGCTGTGTGTGTGAAGAAATAACAGATGGTATATCTTATTGGTGGCTGTGTGTGTGAAGAAATAACAGATGGTATATCTTATTGGTGGCTGTGTGTGTGAAGAAATAACAGATGGTATATCTTATTGGTGGCTGTGTGTGTGAAGAAATAACAGATGGTATATCTTATTGGTGGCTGTGTGTGTGAAGAAATAACAGATGGTATATCTTATTTGTGGCTGTGTGTGTGTGAAGAAATAACAGATGGTATATCTTATTGGTGGCTGTGTGTGTGTGAAGAAATAACAGATGGTATATCTTATTGGTGGCTGTGTGTGTGAAGAAATAACAGATGGTATATCTTATTGGTGGCTGGGTGTGTGAAGAACTAACTAATGGTGTATCTTATTGGTGGCTGTGTGTGTGTGAAGAAATAACAGATGGTATATCTTATTGGTGGCTGTGTGTGTGTGAAGAAATAAAAGATGGTATATCTTATTGGTGGCTGTGTGTTTGTGAAGAAATAACAGATGGTGTATCTTATTGGTGGCTGTGTGTGTGTGAAGAAATAACATACGGTATATCTTATTGGTGGCTGTGTGTGTGAAGAAATAACAGATGGGATATCTTATTGGTGGCTGTGTGTGTGTGTGTGAAGAAATAACAGATGGTATATCTTATTGGTGGATGTGTGTGTGGAGAAATAACAGATGGTATATCTTATTGGTGGTTGTGTGTGTGTGAAGAAATAACAGATGGTATATCTTATTGGTGGCTGTGTGTGTGAAGAAATAACAGATGGTATATCTTATTGGTGGCTGTGTGTGTGAAGAAATAACAGATGGTATATCTTATTGGTGGCTGTGTGTGTGAAGAAATAACAGATGGTATATCTTATTGGTGGCTGTGTGTATGTTTGAAGAAATAACAGATGGTATATCTTATTGGTGGCTGTGTGTGTGTGAATAAATAACAGATGGTATATCTTATTGGTGGCTGTGTGTGTGTGAAGAAATAACAGATGGTATATCTTATTGGTGGCTGTGTGTGTGTGTGAAGAAATAACAGATGGTATATTTTATTGGTGGCTGTGTGTGTGTGAAGAAATAACAGATGGTGTATCTTATTGGTGGCTGTGTGTGTGTGAAGAAATAACAGATGGTGTATCTTATTGGTGGCTGTGTGAGTGAAGAAATAACAGATGGTATATCTTATTGGTGGCTGTGTGTGTGTGAAGAAATAACAGATGGTGTATCTTATTGGTGGCTGTGTGTGTGTGAAGAAATAACAGATGGTATATCTTATTGGTGGCTGTGTGTGTGAAGAAATAACAGATGGTATATCTTATTGGTGGCTGTGTGTGTGTGTGAAGAAATAACAGATGGTATATCTTATTGGTGGCTGTGTGTGTGAAGAAATAACAGATGGTATATCTTATTGGTGGCTGTGTGTGTGTGTGAAGAAATAACAGATGGTATATCTTATTGGTGGCTGTGTGTGTGAAGAAATAACAGATGGTATATCTTATTGGTGGCTGTGTGTGTGTGTGAAGAAATAACAGATGGTATATCTTATTAGTGGCTGTGTGTGTGAAGAAATAACAGATGGTATATCTTATTGGTGGCTGTGTGTGTGAAGAAATAACAGATGGTATATCTTATTGGTGGCTGTGTGTGTAAAGAAATAACAGATGGTATATCTTATTGGTGGCTGTGTGTGTGAAGAAATAACAGATGGTATATCTTATTGGTGGCTGTGTGTGTGAAGAAATAACAGATGGTATATCTTATTGGTGGCTGTGTGTGTGAAGAAATAATAGATGGTATATCTTATTGGTGGCTGTGTGTGTGAAGAAATAACAGATGGTATATCTTATTGGTGGCTGTGTGTGTGAAGATATAACAGATGGTATATCTTATTGGTGGCTATGTGTGTGAAGAAATAACAGATGGTATATCTTATTGGTGGCTGTGTGTGTGAAGAAATAACAGATGGTATATCTAATTGGTGGCTGTGTGTGTGAAGAAATAACAGATGGTATATCTTATTGGTGGCTGTGTGTGTGTGAAGAAATAACAGATGGTATATCTTGTTGGTGGCTGTGTGTGTGAAGAAATAACAGATGGTATATCTTATTGGTGGCTGTGTGTGTGAAGAAATAACAGATGGTATATCTTATTGGTGGCTGTGTGTGTAAAGAAATAACAGATGGTATATCTTATTGGTGGCTGTGTGTGTGAAGAAATAACAGATGGTATATCTTATTGGTGGCTGTGTGTGTGAAGAAATAACAGATGGTATATCTTATTGGTGGCTGTGTGTGTGTGAAGAAATAATAGATGGTATATCTTATTGGTGGCTGTGTGTGTGAAGAAATAACAGATGGTATATCTTATTGGTGGCTGTGTGTGTGAAGATATAACAGATGGTATATCTTATTGGTGGCTGTGTGTGTGAAGAAATAACAGATGGTATATCTTATTGGTGGCTGTGTGTGTGTGTGTGAAGAAATAACAGATGGGATATCTTATTGGTGGCTGTGTGTGTATGTGTGTGAAGAAATAACAGATGGTATATCTTATTGGTGGCTGTGTGTGTGAAGAAATAACAGATGGTATATCTTATTGGTGGCTGTGTGTGTGAAGAAATAACAGATGGTATATCTTATTGGTGGCTGTGTGTGTGAAGAAATAACAGATGGTATATCTTATTGGTGGCTGTGTGTGTGTGAAGAAATAACAGATGGTATATCTTATTGGTGGCTGTGTGTGTGAAGAAATAACAGATGGTATATCTTATTGGTGGCTGTGTGTGTGTGAAGAACTAACTAATGGTATATCTTATTGGTGGCTGTGTGTGTGTGAAGAAATAACAGATGGTATATCTTATTGGTGGCTGTGTGTTTGTGTGAAGAAATAACAGATGGTATATCTTATTGGTGGCTGTGTGTGTGAAGAAATAACAGATGGTGTATCTTATTGGTGGCTGTGTGTGTGAAGAAATAACATACGGTATATCTTATTGGTGGCTGTGTGTGTGAAGAAATAACAGATGGTATATCTTATTGGTGGCTGTGTGTGTGTGAAGAAATAACAGATGGTATATCTTATTGGTGGATGTGTGTGTGAAGAAATAACAGATGGTATATCTTATTGGTGGCTGTGTGTGTGAAGAAATAACAGATGGTATATCTTATTGGTGGCTGTGTGTGTGTGTGTGAAGAAATAACAGATGGTATATCTTATTGGTGGCTGTGTGTGTGAAGAAATAACAGATGGTATATCTTATTGGTGGCTGTGTGTGTGAAGAAATAACAGATGGTATATCTTATTGGTGGCTGTGTGTGTGAAGAAATAACAGATGGTATATCTTATTGGTGGCTGTGTGTGTGAAGAAATAACAGCTGTATATCTTATTGGTGGCTGTGTGTGTGAAGAAATAACAGATGGTATATCTTATTGGTGGCTGTGTGTGTGAAGAAATAACAGATGGTATATCTTATTGGTGGCTGTGTGTGTGAAGAAATAACAGATGGTATATCTTATTGGTGGCTGTGTGTGTGTGAAGAACTAACTAATGGTGTATCTTATTGGTGGTTGTGTGTGTGTGAAGAAATAACAGATGGTATATCTTATTGGTGGCTGTGTGTGTGTGAAGAAATAACAGATGGTATATCTTATTGGTGGCTGTGTGTGTGTGAAGAAATAACAGATGGTGTATCTTATTGGTGGCTGTGTGTGTGTGAAGAAATAACATACGGTATATCTTATTGGTGGCTGTGTGTGTGAAGAAATAACAGATGGGATATCTTATTGGTGGCTGTGTGTGTGTGTGAAGAAATAACAGATGGTATATCTTATTGGTGGCTGTGTGTGTAAAGAAATAACAGATGGTATATCTTATTGGTGGCTGTGTGTGTGAAGAAATAACAGATGGTATATCTTATTTGTGGCTGTGTGTGTGAAGAAATAACAGATGGTATATCTTATTGGTGGCTGTGTGTGTGTGAAGAAATAACAGATGGTATATCTTATTGGTGGCTCTGTGTGTGTGTGTTTGTGTGTGTTTGTGTGTGTGTGAAGAAACAAACTAAAATATTTGTTACTGGTGATTGTGTTCAAACTGTAGCATCGATGTGTTTTTTTTACTGGATTGTGTTGCGATGTGTCTTGCACCATACGATCCAGATAATACACCTCCAGTTGGCTTCACTAGCACCTTGGTCGCACAATGAGACTGTTGAGATGAGACGGGAGTAGGTGTGAACTGAGAGAAGTGGGGGATGTGATCAAAATGTGCGGTCACGTAGGTGGGTGTAAGGTGATCTCTCTCGTCACAGGGACACGACATTGACCTCACATTTTGTGAGCGGGTGTGTGTGTGTTGGTGTGTGCGAATATGTGTGTATTGGTGTGTGCGAGTGTATGTGTGTTGGTGTGTGTGAGTATGTGTGTGTTGGTGTGTGCGAGTGTGTGTGTGTTGGTGTGTGTGAGTATGTGTGTGTTGGTGTATGTGAGTATGTGTGTTGGTTTGTGCGAGTATGTGTGTGTTGGTGTGTGCGAGTGTGTGTGTGTGTTGGTGTGTGCGAGTATGTGTGTGTTGGTGTGTGCGAGTGTATGTGTGTTGGTGTGTGTGAGTATGTGTGTGTTGGTGTGTGCGAGTGTGTGTGTGTTGGTGTATGTGAGTATGTGTGTGTTGGTGTGTGCAAGTGTGTGTGTGTTGGTTTGTGCGAGTATGTGTGTTGGTGTGTGCGAGTGTGTTGGTGTGTGCGAGTGTGTGTGTGTTGGTGTGTGCGAGTGTGTGTTGGTGTGTGCGAGTGTGTGTGTGTTGGTGTGTGCGCGTGTGTGTTGGTGTTTGCGAGTGTGTGTGTGTTGGTGTGTGCGAGTGTATGTTGGTGTGTGCGAGTGTGTGTGTTGGTTTGTGCGAGTATGTGTGTTGGTGTGTGCGAGTGTGTGTGTGTTGGTGTGTGCGAGTGTATGTTGGTGTGTGCGAGTGTGTGTGTGTTGGTGTGTGCGAGTGTGTGTTGGTGTGTGCGAGTGTGTGTGTGTTGGTGTGTGCGAGTGTGTTTTGGTGTGTGCGAGTGTGTGTGTGTTGGTGTGTGCGAGTGTGTGTTGGTGTGTGCGAGTGTGTGTTGGTGTGTGCGAGTGTGTGTGTGTTGGTTTGTGCGAGTATGTGTGTTGGTGTGTGCGAGTGTGTGTTGGTGTGTGCGAGTGTGTGTGTGTTGGTTTGTGCGAGTATGTGTGTTGGTGTGTGCGAGTGTGTGTTGGTGTGTGCGAGTGTGTGTGTTTTGGTGTGTGCGAGTGTGTGTGTGTGTTGGTGTGTGCGAGTGTGTGTTGGTGTGTGCGAGTGTGTGTGTGTTGGTGTGTGCGAGTGTGTGTTGGTGTGTGCGAGTGTGTGTTGGTGTGTGTGAGTATGTGTGTGTTGGTGTGTGCGAGTGTGTGTGTGTGTTGGTGTGTGCGAGTGTGTGTGTGTTGGTGTGTGCGAGTGTGTGTGTGTTGGTGTGTGCGAGTGTGTGTGTGTTGGTGTGTGCGAGTGTGTGTGTGTTGGTGTGTGCGAGTGTGTGTTGGTGTGTGCGAGTGTGTGTGTGTTGGTGTGTGCGAGTGTGTGTTGGCGTGTGTTGGTGTGTGTGAGTATGTGTGTGTTGGTGTGTGCGAGTGTGTGTGTGTTGGTGTGTGCGAGTGTGTGTGTGTTGGTGTGTGCGAGTGTGTGTGTGTTGGTGTGTGCGAGTGTGTGTGTGTTGGTTTGTGCGAGTATGTGTGTTGGTGTGTGCGAGTGTGTGTTGGTGTGTGCGAGTGTGTGTGTGTTTGTGTGTGCGAGTGTGTGTGTGTTGGTGTGTGCGAGTGTGTGTTGGTGTGTGCGAGTGTGTATGTGTTGGTGTGTGCGAGTGTGTGTTGGTGTGTGCGAGTGTGTGTTGGTGTGTGTGAGTATGTGTGTGTTGGTGTGTGCGAGTGTGTGTGTGTGGGTGTGTGCGAGTGTGTGTGTGTTGGTGTGTGCGAGTGTGTGTGTGTTGGTGTGTGCGAGTGTGTGTGCGTTGGTGTGTGCGAGTGTGTGTGTGTTGGTGTGTGCGAGTGTGTGTGTGTTGGTGTGTGCGAGTGTGTGTGCGTTGGTGTGTGTGTGTTAGTGTGTTGGTGTGCCAATTTTGTTGGAGACAAAGGAGATCTTTTACTACAAACTGACCATAACCACCAAGATTTCGGACGATGAATAACATCATGTACATGGATCTCCCACCAACAGGGGTAGGTATTGTTGTCAAAGTTCCGTACATGGATCTCCCACCAACAGGGGTAGGTATTGTTGTCAAAGTTCCGTACATGGATCTCCCACCAACAGGGGTAGGTATTGTTGTCAAAGTTCCGTACATGGATCTCCCATCAACAGGGGCAGGTATAGTTGTTGTGTCTAATTTGTTTGAAACGTTGCGTAGACACCCGTGTTCTGTTGACTCAACACATCCCAGATATTGGTTGTACCAACACATCCCAGATATTGCTTGACTCACCAACACATCCCAGATATTGGTTGACTCACCAACACATCCCAGATATTGGTTGTTTCAACACATCCCAGATATTGGTTGACTCACCAACACATCCCAGATATTGGTTGTACCAACACATCCCAGATATTGGTTGTTTCAACAACACATCCTAGTTATTGGTTGTACCAACACATCCCAGATATTGCTTGACCCACCAACACATCCCAGTTATTGGTTGTACCAACACATCCCAGATATTGGTTGACTCACCAACACATCCCAGATATTGGTTGTACCAACACATCCCAGATATTGGTTGTACCAACACATCCCAGATATTGGTTGTACCAACACATCCCAGATATTGGTTGTACCAACACATCCCAGATATTGGTTGTACCAACACATCCCGGATATTGGTTGTACCAACACATCCCAGATATTGGTTGTACCAACACATCCCAGATATTGGTTGACTCACCAACACATCCCAGATATTGGTTGTACCAACACATCCCAGATATTGGTTGTACCAACACATCCCAAATATTGGTTGACTCACCAACACATCCCAGATATTGGTTGACTCACCAACACATCCCAGTTATTGGTTGTACCAACACATCCCAGATATTGCTTGACTCACCAACACATCCCAGATATTGGTTAACTGACCAACACATCCCAGATATTGGTTGTTTCAACAACACATCCCAGTTATTGGTTGTACCAACACATCCCAGATATTGCTTGACTCAGCAACACATCCCAGATATTGGTTGACTCACCAACACATCTCAGATATTGGTTGTTTCAACACATCCCAGATATTGCTTGACTCACCAACACATCCCAGATATTGGTTGTTTCAACACATCCCAGTTATTGGCTGACTCACCAACACATCCCAGTTATTGGTTGACTCACCAACACATCTCAGATATTGGTTGATTCAACAACACATCCCGGATATTGGCTGACTCACCAACACATCCCAGATATTGGCTGACTCACCAACACATCCCAGTTATTGGTTGACTCACCAACACATCTCAGATATTGGTTGTTTCAACAACACATCCCAGTTATTGGCTGACTCACCAACACATCCCAGTTATTGGTTGACTCACCAACACATCTCAGATATTGGTTGTTTCAACACATCCCAGATATTGGTTGACTCACCAACACATCCCAGTTATTGGTTGATTCAACAACATATTCCAGATAATGGTTGACTCACCAACACATCCCAGTTATTGGTTGCCTCAACAACACACCCCAGATGTTGGTTCACTCAACAATACATCCCAAATATTGGTTCATTGAAAATATCCCTGATATTGGTTGACACAACACATCTCAGATGTTGGTTCATTCAACATATCCTAGATTTTGGTTGACTTAACACATCCCAGATGTTGGATAACTTAACAACATATCCCAGATATTGGTTCATTCAACACATCACAGATGTTGGTTCATTCAACACATCCTAGATATTGGTTGACTCAACAACAATATCCCAGATTTTGGTTCATTCAACATATCCCAGATGATGGTTGACTCAACACATCCCAGACATTGGTTACTCAACAACACATCCAAGATGATGGTTGACTCAACACATCCCAGATATTGGTTACTCAACAACACATCACAGATATTGGTTACTCAACAACACATCCCAGATGATGGTTGGCTCAACACATCCCAGATATTGGTTACTCAACAACACATCCCAATATATTTGTTCGTTCAACACATCCCAGATATTAGTTGATACAACAACACATCCCAGATATTGGTTGATTCAACAACGCATCCCAAATATTGGTTCATTCAACACATCCCAAATATTGGTTCATTCAACACATCCCAAATATTGATTCATTCAACACATCCCAAATATTGGTTCATTCAACACATCCAAATATTGGTTCATTCAACGCATCCCAAATATTGGTTCATTCAACACATCCCAAATATTGGTTCATTCAACACATCCCAAATATTGGTTCATTCAACACATCCCAAATATTGGTTCATTCAACACATCCCAGATATTGGTTAACTCAGCACATTCCAGATATTGGTTAACTCAGCACATTTCAGATATTGATTCATTCAACACATCCCAAATATTGGTTAATTCAACACATCCCAAATATTGATTCATTCAACACATCTCAAATATTGATTCATTCAACACATCCCAGATATAGGTTAACTCAGAACATTCCAGGTATTGGTTAACTCAACAACACATCCCAGATATTGGTTAACTCAACAACACGTCCCAGATATTGGTTAACTCAGCACATTCCAGATATTGGTTGACTCAACAACACATCCCAGATATTGGTTGACTCAACAACACATCCCAGATATTGGTTGACTCAACAACACATTCCAGATATTGGTTGACTCAACAACACATCCCAGATATTGGTTGACTCAACAACACATTCCAGTGCAAAAAGAATCTATAGACAAAACGTAAACTATTGAGCTGTTAGAATGTTTGGTTTTGGGGTGAGCATTTAAAGGTAAACTTGTATATACATCTAACCAATATAAGGATTTGAGAAACATGTCTATTTTGGATATCCCTAATAAGCACTGATTTCTTTAAAGACCCAAAATAACTATCTATAGTTAAACATCTTCCTTTAAATAAGAGTCATATTATCGTGTATGTGATGTTATGCTAAGTATGAGAAAGTATGTGGCTTTAATTACAGAACTTGGAGAGTGTCATAACATCGACGGTAGCCTAGACACATGAAACATAATTTTCGCTAACAATATATTTATATATTTTTAATAGATGTCTAGACAGCTATAGCAACATCATTTGCAATAATTTATTTGTATATTCAATCCGGTTGAGTTGTGAAGTGCATCTAAAGAACTGTGTAAATAAACTTGTGCTTGGGGTCTAGACGACGTATTGAGTCCTCATATGAAGCGTTGAATACAAGTGTTGTTCTCAAAACTGGGATCTACATATTCTCTTTGGTATATCAACGTTGTATTCGTAACTGCTACACAATTATTCAGTACAACACCCCAAATGATGGAACACCCTTTTCTAACTATCCTCTAACTCTATCCTCGAATTCTTTCCTCTAATTCTATCCTCTAACTTCATCCTATAACTCTGCCCTCTAACTCAACCAGATCCTCTAACTCTATCCTTTTATTCTATCCTCTATCTATATCCTCTAACTCTAACTCTATCCTCTAATTCTATTCTCTAACTCTATCCTCTAAATCAAATCTATCCTCTAACTCTATCCTATATCCTCTAACACTATCCTCTAACACTATCCTCTAACTCTATCCTTTAACTCTAGCCTCTAACTCAAATCTATCCTCTAACTCTATTCTCTAACTCTATTCTCTAACTCAATCCTCTAACTCAACTCTATCCTCTAACTCTATCCTCTAGCTCTATTCTCTAACTCTATCCTTTAACTCTATCCTATAACTCTATCCTATAACTCTATCCTCTAACTCTATCCTCTAACTCAACTCTATCCTATAACTCTATTCTATAACTCTATCCTCTAACTCAACTCTATCCTCTAACTCTATCCTCTAACTCTATGCTCTAATTCTATCCTCTAACTCGATCATCTAACTCTATCCTCTAACTCTAACTCTATCCTCTAACTCTAACTCTATCCTCTAATTCTAACTCTATTCTCTAACTCTATCATCTAACGCTATCCTCTTACTCTATCCTCTAAAACTATTCTCTAACTCTATCCTCTAACTCTATTCTCTAACTCTATCCTCTAACTCTATTATCTAACTCTGTCCTCTAACTCTATCCTCTAACTTTAACTCTATTCTCTAATTCTATTCTCTAACTCTAACTCTATCCTCTAACTCTATCCTCTAACTCTATCCTCTAACTCTATCCTCTAACTCTATACTCTAACTCTATCCTCTAACTCTAACTCTATTCTATAACTCTATTCCCTAACTCTATTCTATAACTCTATTCTCTAACTCTATTCTCTAACTCCATCCTCTAACTATATCCTCTAACTCTATTATCCAACTCTATTTCTAACTCTATCCTCTAACCATATTCTCTAAATCTATCCTCTAACTCTATCCTCTAACTCTATTCTCTAACTCTATCCTCTAACTCTATCCTCTAACTCTATCCTCTAATTTCTAACTCTATCCTCTAACTCTATTCTCTAACTCTATTCTCTAACTCTATCCTCTAACTCTATTCTCTAACTCTATCCTCTAACTCTATTATCTAACACTGTCCTCTAACTCTATCCTCTAACTTTAACTTTATTCTCTAATTCTATTCGCTTACTCTAACTCTATCCTCTAACTATATCCTCTAACTCTATCCTTTAACTCTATACTCTAACTCTATCCTCTAACTCTATTCTATAACTCTATTCTCTAACTCTATTCTCTAACTCCATCCTCTAACTCTATCCTCTAACTCTATCCTCCAACTCTATTTTCTAACTCTATCCTCTAACCATATTCTCTAAATCTATCCTCTAACTCTATCCTCTAACTCTATTCTCTAACTCTATCTCTAACTCTATCCTCTAACTCTATTCTCTAACTCTATTCTCTAACTCTATCCTCTAACTCTATCCTCTAACTCTATCCTCTAACTCTATCCTCTATTTTCTAACACTATCCTCTAACTTTATCCTCTATTTTCTAACTCTATCCTCTAACTCTATTCTCTAACTCTATTCTCTAACTCTATTCACTAACTCCATCATCTAACTCTATTCTCTAACTCTATCCTCTAACTCTATCCTCTAACTCTATCCTCTAACTCTATCCTCTAACTCTTCTATAACTCTATTCTCTAACTCTATTCTCTAACTCCATCCTCTAATTCTATCCTCGAACTCTATTCTCTAACTCTATTCTCTAACTCTATCCTCTAACTCTAACTATTCTATAGCTCTATCCTCTAACTTTATTCTCTAACTCAATCCTCTACTCTATCCTCTAACTCTATTCTCTAACTCTATTCTCTAACTCTATTCTCTAACTCTATCCTCTAACTCTTCTATAACTCTATTCTCTAACTATATTCTCTAACTCCATCCTCTAATTCTATCCTCTAACTCTATTCTCTAACTCTATTCTCTAACTCTATCCTCTAACTCTAACTATTCTATAGCTCTATCCTCTAACTCTATTCTCTAACTCCATCCTCTAACTCTATCCTCTAACTTTATTCTCTAACTCTATCCTCTAACTCTATTATCTAACTCTGTCCTCTAACTCTATCCTCTAACTTTAACTCTATTCTCTAATTCTATTCTCTAACTCTAACTCTATCCTCTAACTCTATCCTCTAACTCTATCCTCTAACTCTATCCTCTAACTATATACTCTAACTCTATCCTCTAACTCTAACTCTATTCTATAACTCTATTCCCTAACTCTATTCTATAACTCTATTCTCTAACTCTATTCTCTAACTCCATCCTCTAACTATATCCTCTAACTCTATTATCCAACTCTATTTCTAACTCTGTCCTCTAACCATATTCTCTAAATCTATCCTCTAACTCTATCCTCTAACTCTATTCTCTAACTCTATCCTCTAACTCTATCCTCTAACTCTATCCTCTAATTTCTAACTCTATCCTCTAACTCTATTCTCTAACTCTATTCTCTAACTCTATCCTCTAACTCTATTCTCTAACTCTATCCTCTAACTCTATTATCTAACACTGTCCTCTAACTCTATCCTCTAACTTTAACTCTATTCTCTAATTCTATTCGCTTACTCTAACTCTATCCTCTAACTCTATCCTCTAACTCTATCCTTTAACTCTATGCTCTAACTCTATCCTCTAACTCTATTCTATAACTCTATTCTCTAACTCTATTCTCTAACTCCATCCTCTAACTCTATCCTCTAACTCTATCCTCCAACTCTATTTTCTAACTCTATCCTCTAACCATATTCTCTAAATCTATCCTCTATTTTCTAACTCTATCCTCTAACTCTATTCTCTAACTCTATTCTCTAACTCTATTCACTAACTCCATCCTCTAACTCTATTCTCTAACTCTATCCTCTAACTCTATCCTCTAACTCTATTCTCTAACTCTATCCTCTAACTCTATCCTCTAACTCTATTCTCTAACTCTATTCTCTAACTCTATCCTCTAACTCTATCCTCTAACTCTATCCTCTAACTCTATCCTCTATTTTCTAACACTATCCTCTAACTTTATCCTCTATTTTCTAACTCTATCCTCTAACTCTATTCTCTAACTCTATTCTCTAACTCTATTCACTAACTCCATCCTCTAACTCTATTCTCTAACTCTATCCTCTAACTCTATCCTCTAACTCTATCCTCTTACTCTTCTATAACTCTATTCTCTAACTCTATTCTCTAACTCCATCCTCTAATTCTATCCTCGAACTCTATTCTCTAACTCTATTCTCTAACTCTATCCTCTAACTCTAACTATTCTATAGCTCTATCCTCTAACTTTATTCTCTAACTCAATCCTCTAACTCTATCCTCTAACTCTATTCTCTAACTCTATTCTCTAACTCTATTCTCTAACTCTATCCTCTAACTCTTCTATAACTCTATTCTCTAACTATATTCTCTAACTCCATCCTCTAATTCTATCCTCTAACTCTATTCTCTAACTCTATTCTCTAACTCTATCCTCTAACTCTAACTATTCTATAGCTCTATCCTCTAACTCTATTCTCTAACTCCATCCTCTAACTCTATCCTCTAACTTTATTCTCTAACTCTATTCTCTAACTCTATTCTCTGACTCTAACTCTATTCTCTAACTCTAACTCTATTCTCTAACTCTATTCTCTAACTGTATCCTCTAACTCTATTCTCTAATTCTATCCTCTAACTCTATTCTCTAACTCTAGTCTCTAACTCTATCCTCTAACTCTATCCTCTAACTCTATTCTCTAACTCTATCCTATAACTCTATTGTCTAACTCTATCCTCTAACTCTATCCTCTAAATCTATCCTCTAACTCTATTCTCTAATTCTAACTCTATTCTCTAACTCTATTCTCTAACTCTATCCTCTAATTCTATCCTCTAACTCTATTCTCTAACTCTATTCTCTAACTCTATCCTCTAACTCTATTCTCTAACTCTATCCTCTAACTCTATTCTCTAACTCTATCCTCTAACTCTATCCTCTAAATCTATCCTCTAACTCTATTCTCTAATTCTAACTCTATTCTCTAACTCTATTCTCTAACTCTATTATCTAACTCTATCCTCTAACTCTATCCTCTAACCACCCAGTACAATGCCCCCACTGTCCCCATCTAACTCATGGAACTGACCAGGTTAACTTCAACGTTACAACTTCGTGTTGTTGAATTAATCGACCCTGCCCCATGTCGGAACATTCAAATAGCCGAGGACGACCCACGACCTTCTTGTTGGCAGTTTACTTAAGAATGGGGAGGGATGATTACCCAACCTATGGCCGTTTTGTCCTCAACTTAAGGCCGGCTTATCTCCGCGCGGATCATGTTCTCCTCACCGTGTGTCCTGGACACCTTGGTTAAAGGAGAATTCCCTGGCTGGGTTGTACCAACCCAAAGACAACCCGAGAAGTTTGAAGTGAAACAAAATCTATAAATATATTTTTACCTTTTAGTGGAAACATGTCATTCTATCAATTGGTCACACAACGTATAACATTTTATCTAGAATTTGACATATCATTTCATATCTCCATCTTTTACACTCTCAACAGCTTGACATCAATGTTGAGAAGTCAGTCTATCATTTCATATCTCCATCTTTTACACTCTCAACAGCTTGACATCAATGTTGAGAAGTCAGTCTATCATTTCATATCTCAGTATGTTACATTCTCAACAGCTTGACATCAATGTTGAGATGTCAGTCTATCATTTCATATCTCAGTATGTAACATTCTCAACAACTTGACATCAATGTTGAGAAGTCAGTCTATCATTTCATATCTCAGTATGTAACATTCTCAACAACTTGACATCAATGTTGAGATGTCAGTCTATCATTTCATATCTCAGTATGTAACATTCTCAACAGCTTGACATCAATGTTGAGATGTCAGTCTATCATTTCATATCTCAGTATGTAACATTCTCAACAACTTGACATCAATGTTGAGAAGTCAGTCTATCATTTCATATCTCAGTATGTAACATTCTCAACAACTTGACATCAATGTTGAGATGTCAGTCTATCAATTTGTTGTTGAGGACCATCCCACTTCCCCAAACTCCACGCTAGATTTACACAACAGATGACATTCTACGTCTGTACTTGCCACGCTCCACTGCCACCGACACAAACCCGTTAAGTTACAACTAGGCACTCTACGTTTGTTGATGAGTTTGTAAACCTTTAATTGATGTACCTAATGTATCCAGTAGATACCAGGGACAAAACACAATCCGGTTACAAGAAACAGCCCGGATGTTTGCGACAGAGTGACGTCATGTTTACCTCAGGTAGGTTATTGACGTTCCGAACGTCGTAGGTGAGGAGTGTACGCAAATCGTTGCAGCCTCGAGATTTGATCTAACGCATCACCAGTAGGCTGGTTAAATAGACCAACTGTTGCATCTTGGGAGTCCGTTATTATCGGTGCTTTCTCAATGAAGAAATAGAAAACACTGACCGGAATGAAACAATGACCGGAATAAAACAATGACCGGAATAAAACAATGACCGGAATAAAACAATGTGGGGAATAAAACAATGACCGGAATAAAACAATGTGGGGAATAAAACAATGACCGGAATAAAACACTGAACGGAATGAAATAATGAACGGAATAAAACAATGACCGGAATGAAATAATGAACGGAATAAAACAATGACCGGAATGAAATAATGAACGGAATAAAACAATGACCGGAATGAAATAATGAACGGAATAAAACAATGACCGGAATGAAATAATGAACGGAATAAAACAATGACCGGAAAAAACCCTGACCGGAATGAAACAATGTGGGGAATAAAACAATGAGGGGATTAAAACAATGTGGGGAATAAAACAATGTGGGGAATAAAACAATGACCGGAATAAAACAATGTGGGGAATAAAACAATGAGGGGAACAAAACAATGTGGGGAATAAAACAATGAGGGGAATAAAACAATAACCGGATTAAAACAATGAGGGGAATAAAACATTGAGGGGAATAAAACAATGAGGGGAATACAACAATGAGGGGAATAAAACTATGATCGGAATAAAGCAATGAGGGGAATAAAACAATAACCGGAAAAAAACAATGAGGGGAATAAAACATTGAGGGGAATAAAACAATGAGGGGAATACAACAATGAGAGGAATAAAACTATGATCGGAATAAAGCAATGAGGGGAATAAAACAATGAGGTGCATAAAACAATGAGGGGAATAAAACTATGATCGGAATAAAGCAATGAGGGGAATAAAACAATGAGGGGAGTAAAACAAAGCCCGGAATAAAACAATAAGGGGAGTAAAACAATGACCGGAATCAAACAATGAGGGGAATAAAACAAAGCCCGGAATAAAACAATGAGGGGAGTAAAACAATGACCGGAATAAAACAATGAGGGGAGTAAAACAATGACCGGAATCAAACAATGAGGGAAATAAAACAATGACCGGAATAAAACAATGAGGGGAATAAAACAATGACCGGAATCAAACAATGAGGGGAATAAAACAAAGCCCGGAATAAAACAATGAGGGGAGTAAAACAATGACCGGAATAAAACAATGAGGGGATTAAAACAATGACCGGAATAAAACAATGAGGGGAGTAAAACAATGACCGGAATCAAACAATGAGGGGAATAAAACAAAGCCCGGAATAAAACAATGAGGGGAATAAAATAATGAGGGGAATAAAACAAAGAGGGGAATAAAACAAAGAGGAGAATAAAACAATGAACGGAATAAAACTTATTCCACTCATTGTTCACTCATTAACAATGACTGGAATAAAACAATGAGGGAAATAGAACAATGACCGGAATAAAACATTAAGGGGAATAAAACAATGACCGGAATAAAACTTTAAGGGAATAAAACAATGACCGGAATAAAACAATGAGGGGAATAAAACAATAACCGGAATAGAACAATGAGGGGAATGAAACAATGAGGGGAATAAAACAATGAGGGGAATAAAACAATGACCAGAATAAAACAATAACCGGAATATAACAATGAGGGGATTAAAACTATGACCAGAATAAAACTATAAACCGGAATATAACAATGAGGGGATCAAAGCAATGATCAGAATAAAACAACGAAGGGAATAAAACAATGACCGAAATAAAACAATGAGGGGAATAAAATAATAATCAGAATAAAACAATGAGGGGATTAAAATAATGATCGGAATAAAACAATGACCGGAATATAACAATGAGGGGAATAAACAATGAGGTGAATAAAACAATAACCGGAATAAAACAATAAGGTGAATAAAACAATGAGAGGAATAAAACAATGAGGGGAATAAAACAATGAGGGGAATAAAACAATTAGGGGTATAAAACAATGTGGGGAAATAAAACAATAACCGGAATAAAACAGTGAGGGGAATAAAACAATGTGGGGAATAAAACAATGTGGGGAATAAAACAATTAGGGGTATAAAACAATAACCGGAATAAAACAGTGAGGGGATTAAAACAATGAGGGGAATAAAACAAATGGGGGTATAAAACAATAACCGGAATAAAACAGTGAGGGGAATAAAACAATGAAGGGAATAAAACAATGACCGGAATAAAACAATGAGGGGAATAAAACAATGACCGGAATAAAACAGTGAGGGGAGTAAAACAATGAACGAAATAAAACAATGAGGGGAATAAAACAATAATCGGAATAAAACAGTGAGGGGAATAAAACAATGACCGTAATAGAACAATGAGGGGAATAAAACATTAACCGGATTAAAACAATGAGGGGAATAAAACAATGTGGGGAATAAAACAATTAGGGGTATAAAACAATAACCGGAATAAAACAGTGAGGGGAAAAAATCAATGTGGGGAATAAAACAATGTGGGGAATAAAACAATTAGGGGTATAAAACAATAACCAGAATAAAACAGTGAGGGGAATAAAACAATGTGGGGAATAAAACAATTAGGGGTACAAAACAATAACCGGAATAAAACAGTGAGGGGAATAAAACAATGACCGGAATAAAACAATGAGGGGAATAAAATAATGACCGGAATAAAACAGTGAGGGAATAAAACAATGACCGGAATAAAACAATGAGGGGAATAAAACAATAACCGGAATAAAACAGTGAGGGGAATAAAACAATGACCGGAATAAAACAATGAAGGAAATAGAACATTGACCGGAATAAAACAATGAGAGGAATAAAACAATGACCGGAATAAAACAATGAGGGGATTAAAACAATGACCAGAATAAAACAATGAGGGGAATAAAACAATGAGGGGAATAAAAAAATGAGGGGCATAAAACAATGAGGGGAATAAAACAATGAGGTGAATAAAACAATGACGGGAATAAAACAATGAGGGGCATAAAACAATGAGGGGAATAAAACAATGTGGTGAATAAAACAATGAGGGGAATAAAACTATGAGGGGAATAAAACAATGACCGGAATAAAACAATAACCGGAATAAAACAATGATTGGAATAAAACAATGACAGGAATAAAACAATAACCGGAATAAAACAATGACCGGAATAAAACAATGAGAGGAATAAAACAATGACCGGAATAAAACAATGAGAGGAATAAAACAATGAGGGGCATAAAAAATGAGGGGAATAAAACAATGAGAGGAATAAAACAATGAGAGGAATAAAACAATGAGAGGAATAAAACAATGAGGGGAATACAACAATGAGAGGAATACAACAATGAGAGGAATAAAACAATGAGAGGAATAAAACAATGAGAGGAATAAAACAATGAGGGGAATACAACAATGAGGGAAATACAACAATTATAGGAATAAAACAATGAGAGGAATAAAACAATGAGGGGAATACAACAATGACCGGAATAAAACAATGAGAGCAATAAAACAATGAGGGGCATAAAAAATGAGGGGAATAAAACAATGACCGAAATAAAACAAAAAGAGGAATAAAACAATGAGAGGAATAAAACAATGAGGGGAATACAACAAAGAGAGGAATACAACAATGAGAGGAATAAAACAATGAGAGGAATAAAACAATGAGAGGAATAAAACAATGAGGGGAATACAACAATGAGGGAAATACAACAATGAGAGGAATAAAACAATGAGAGGAATAAAACAATGAGGGGAATACAACAATGACCGGAATAAAACAAAGAGAGGAATAAAACAATGAGGGGAATAAAACAATGAGGGGAATAAAACAATGAGGGGAATAAAACAATGAGAGGAATAAAACAATGAGGGGAATACAACAATGAGGGGAATACAACAATGACCGGAATAAAACAATGAGAGGAATAAAACAATGAGGGGAATAAAACAATGAGGGGAATACAACAATGACCGGAATAAAACAATGAGGGGCAGAAAACAATGAGGGGAATACAACAATGACCGGAATAAAACAATGAGGGGAATACAACAATGAGGGGAATAAAACAATGAGGGGCATAAAACAATGAGGGGAATACAACAATGACCGGAATAAAACAATGAGAGGAATAAAACAATGAGGGGAATAAAACAATGAGGGGAATACAACAATGACCGGAATAAAACAATGAGGGGAATACAACAATGACCGGAATAAAACAATGAGGGGAATACAACAATGACCGGAATAAAACAATGAGGGGCATAAAACATTGAGGGGAATACAACAATGACCGAAATAAAACAATGAGGGAATACAACAATGAGGGGAATACAACAATGACCGAAATAAAACAATGAGGGGAATACAACAATGACCGAAATAAAACACAGACAGATTTTCCTTATCTTGACTTCACACACACACTTCTTGTATCCGCTACACCTACATCAAACCGAATGATGTATTCTGAACACCTAGATCAAATCGAATGATGTATTCGGTACACCTACATCAAACCGAATGATGTATTCGGTATACCTTCATCAAACCGAATGATGTATTCGGTATACCTTCATCAAACCGAATGATGTATTCGGTACACCTACATCAAACCGAATGATGTATTCGGTATACCTTCATCAAACCGAATGATGTATTCGGTACACTTACATCAAAGCACGTGATGTATCCGGTACACTTCAATTAATGAAGATGATATAATCGTCACATACACATCAAAGCTCGTCCCTTGTACATCAGTGAGCATCATCTACTTGCACCACTAAATCAGGACAACAAACATGTCGAACACATAACGGTGCACATAAAACATGTTGCATATAGTCAATGCACATCACATACACGAAACATTACTGCACTTTTATACTTGACACACTTGCATCACACATCAAGTACATCACAAACAAGAAAAAGAGTTCTTAAATGTTATGTAGAGCCTATCTTAACATATGGATGTGAACCGAGGACAACAGACAAGAAATTCACCGGAGTCTGTAGAAATGTGGTTTTACAGACGAATGTTGAGAATACCATGAACAGCTGAGAAGAGTAATGAAGAGGTTCTGAGAGAGGTCAAAGCAAAATGAGAGCTAATTTCTAATGTTAGGATGAAACAATCATTATTTTTTGGCCATGCAATGAGAAGGGAACAGCTGGAATATAGTGTTACAACTGGGAAAATTGAGTGACGAAGAGATAGAGGGAAGCAAAGACAAAAGATATCAGACAACTTAAGAGAATGGCTTGGCAGAAGGTCAACAACAGAAATGATAAATAGCTGTCGGGTTCGAAACTTGTGGAGAGACATGATCACCCACGCCAGCAGGAATGGTACTTGATAATGATGATGATGCTATTACAAACATGCATCACAACACATCAAGTACATCAGAAATATGCATCAGTCAGGTGACATTAACCTCAGTGACTGATCTCAATATTAACCTCAGTGAAAAATCTGACGATTAATCTCATTAACAAATCTCACCATTAACCTCAGTGACAAATCTCACCATTAACCTCAGTGACAAATCTCACCATTAAACTCAGTGACAGATCTCACGATTAACCTAAGTGACAAATCTCACCATTAACCTAAGTGACAAATCTCACCATTAACCTCAGTGGCGATCTCACCATTAACCTCAATGACAAATCTCACCATTAACCTCAGTGACAAATCTCACCATTAACCTCAGTGACGATCTCACCATTAACCTCAATGACAAATCTCACCATTAACCTCAGTGACAAATCTCACCATTAACCTCAGTGACGATCTCACCATTAATCTAAGTGACAAATCTCACCATTAAACTCAGTGACGATCTCACCATTAACCTCAATGAGAAATCTCACCATTAAGCTCAGTGACAGATCTCATCATTAACCTCAGTGACAGATTTCACCATTAACCTTAGTGACAGATCTCACCATTAACCTTAGTGACAGATCTCACCATTAACCTTGGTGACAGATCTCACCATTAACCTTAGTGACAGATCTCACCAATAACCTCAGTGACAGATCTCAGCATTAACCTTAATGACAGATCTCACCATTAACCTTTGTGACAGATCTCACCATTAACCTTAGTGACAGATCTCATCCTTAAACTTGGTGACAGATCTTACCATTAACCTAAGTGACAGATCTCACCATTAACCTCAGTGACAGATCTCACCATTAACCTCAGTGACAGATCTCACCATTAACCTCAGTGACAGATCTCACCATTAACCTCAGTGACAGATCTCACCATTAACCTCAGTGACAGATCTCACCATTAACCTCAGTGACAGATCTCACCATTAACCTCAGTGACAGATCTCACCATTAACCTTAGTGACAGATCTCACCATTAACCTTAGTGACAGATCTCACCATTAACCTCTGTGACAGATCTCACGATTGACCTCTGTGACAGATCTCACCATTAACCTTAATGACAGATCTCATCATTAACCTTAGTGACAGATCCCACCATCAACCTTGGTGACAGATCTTTCCATTAACCTCTGTGAAAAGTCTCACCATTAAACTCTGTGACAGATTTCACTTTTAAACTCAATGACAAATTTCACCATTAACATCAGTGACAGATCTCACGAGTAACCACAGTGACAGATCTCACCATTAACCTCAGTACCAGATCTCACCTTTAACTTCGGTGACAGATCTCACCATTAACCTCAGTGGCGAATTCACCATTAACCTCAGTGACAGATCTCACCATTAAGCTCAGTTACAGATCTCACCATTAACCTCAGTGACACACCTCACCATTAACCTCAGTGAAAGATCTCACCATTATGCTCTGTTACAGATCTCACCATTAACCTCAGTGACACATCTCACCATTAACCTCAGTGAAAGATCTCACCATTATGCTCAGTTACAGATCTCACGATTAACCTCTGTGACAGATCTCACCATTAACCTTAATGACAGATCTCATCATTAACCTTAGTGACAGATCCCACCATCAACCTTGGTGACAGATCTCACCATTAACCTCTGTGACAGATTTCATCATTAACCTTAGTGACAGATCTCCCCATTAACCTCAGTGACAGATCTCATCATTAACCTCTGTGACAGATCTCACCATTAACCTTAGTGACAGATCTCACCATTAACCTCAGTGACATATCTCACCATTAACCTTAGTGACAGATCACACCATTAAGCTAAGTGACAGATCTCACCATTAACCTTAGTGACAGATCTCACCATTAACCGCAGTGAAAGATCTCACCATTAACCTCAGTGACAGATCTCACCATTAACCTTAGTGACAGATCTCACCATTAACCTCAGTGACAGATCTCACCATTAACCTTAGTGACAGATCTCACCATTAACCTCAGTGACAGATCTCACCATTAACCTCAGTGACAGATCTAACCATTAACGTCAGTGACAGATCTCACCATTAACATCAGTGACAGATCTCACCATTAACCTCAGTGACAAATCTCATCATTAACCTCAGTGACAGATCTCACCATTAACCTCAGTGACAGATCTCACCATTAAGCTCAGTGACAGATCTCACCATTAACCTTAGTGACAGATCTCACCATTAACCTCAGTGACAGATCTCACCATTAATTTCAGTGACAGATCTCATCATTAACCTCAGTGACAGATCTCACCATTAACCTCAGTGACAGATCTCACCATTAACCTCAGTGAAGATCTCATCATCAATCTCAGTGACAGATCTCACCATTAACCTTAGTGACAGATCTCACCATTAACCTCAGTGACAGATCTCACCATTAACCTCAGTGACAGATCTCACCATTAACCTCAGTGACAGATCTCACCATTAACCTTAGTGTCAGATTTTACCATTAACCTTAGTGACAGATCTCACCATTAACCTTAGTGACAGATCTCACCATTAACCTCAGTGACAGATCTAACCATTAACCTCAGTGACAGATTTAACCATTATCGTCAGTGACAGATCTCACCATTAACCTCAGTGACAGATCTCACCATTAACCTCAGTGACAGATCTCATCATTAACCTCAGTGACAGATCTCACCATTAACCTTAGTGACAGATCTCACCATTAACCTCAGTGACAGATCTAACCATTAACGTCAGTGACAGATCTCACCATTAACCTCAGTGACAGATCTCACCATTAACCTCAGTGACAGATCTCATCATTAACCTCAGTGACAGATCTCACCATTAACCTCAGTGACAGATCTCACCATTAACCTCTGTGACAGATTTTACCATTAACCTATGTGACAGATCCTATCATTAACCTTAGTTACAGATCTCAACCTTAACCTCAGTGACAGATCTCACCATTAACCTATGTGACAGATCCTATCATTAACCTTAGTTACAGATCTCAACCTTAACCTAAGTGACAGATCTCACCATTAACCTAAGTGACTGTTCTCAACCTCAATGACAAATTTCACCATTAACATCAGTGTCAGATCTCACCATTAACCTCAGTGACAGATCTCACCATTAACTTCGGTGACAGATCTCACCATTAACCTCAGTGGCGAACTCACCATTAACCTTAGTGACAGATCTCACCATTAAGCTCAGTGACAGATCTCACCATTAACCTTAGTGACAGATCTCACCATTAACCTCAGTGAAAGATCTCACCATTAAGCTCAGTTACAGATCTCACCATTAAACTCAGTGACAGATCACAACATTAAGCTCAGTTATAGATCTCATCATTAACCTCAGTGACAGATTTCACCATTAACCTTAGTGACAGATCTCACCATTAACCTTAGTGACAGATCTCACCATTAACCTTGGTGACAGATCTCACGAGTAACCACAGTGACAGATCTCACCATTAACCTCAGTACCAGATCTCACCTTTAACTTCGGTGACAGATCTCACCATTAACCTCAGTGGCGAATTCACCATTAACCTCAGTGACAGATCTCACCATTAAGCTCAGTTACAGATCTCACCATTAACCTCAGTGACACACCTCACCATTAACCTCAGTGAAAGATCTCACCATTATGCTCTGTTACAGATCTCACCGTTAACCTCAGTGACACATCTCACCATTAACCTCAGTGAAAGATCTCACCATTATGCTCAGTTACAGATCTCACCATTAACCTCAGTGACAGATCTCACCATTAACCTCAGTTACAGATCTCATCATTAACCTCAGATACAGATCTCACAATTAAGCTCAGTTACAGATCTCACCTTTAACCTCAGTGACAGATCTCACCACTAACCTTAGTAACAGGTATCACCATTAACCTCAGTGACAGATTTTACCATTAACCTATGTGACAGATCCTATCATTAACCTTAGTTACAGATCTCAACCTTAACCTCAGTGACAGATCTCACCATTAACGTCAGTGACAGTTCTCATCATTAACCTCAGTGACAGTTCTCAACCTCAATGACAAATTTCACCATTACCATCAGTGTCAGATCTCAGAATTTACGTCAGTGACAGATCTCATCATTAACCTCAGTGACAGATCTCACCATTAACCTCAGTGACATATTTTACCATTAACCTATGTGACAGATCCTGTCATTAAACTTAGTTACAGATCTCACCATTAACCTAAGTGACAGTTCTCAACCTCAATGACAAATTTCACCATTAACATCAGTGTCAGATCTCACCATTAACCTCAGTGACAGATCTCACCATTAACTTCGGTGACGGATCTCACCATTAACCTCAGTGGCGAACTCACCATTAACCTCAGTGACAGAACTCACCATTAAGCTCAGTTACAGATCTCACCATTAACCTCTGTGACACATCTCACCATTAACCTCAGTGACAGATCTCACCATTTAGCTCAGTTACAGATCTCATCATTAACCTCAGTGACAGATCTCACCATTAACCTCAATGACAGATCTCACCATTAACATTAGTGACAGATCTCACCATTAACCTTGGTGACAGATCTCACCATTAAACTCTGTGACAGATCTCACGATTAACCTCTGTGACAGATCTCACCATTAACCTTAATGACAGATCTCATCATTAACCTTAGTGACAGATCCCACCATCAACCTTGGTGACAGATCTCACCATAAACCTCTGTGACAGATCTCATCATTAACCTTAGTGACAGATCTCCCCATTAACCTCAGTGACAGATCTCATCATTAACCTCTGTGACAGATCTCACCATTAACCTTAGTGACAGATCTCACCATTAACCTCAGTGACATATCTCACCATTAACCTTAGTGACAGATCACACCATTAAGCTAAGTGACAGATCTCACCATTAACCTTAGTGACAGATCTCACCATTAACCGCAGTGACAGATCTCACCATTAACCTCAGTGACAGATCTCACCATTAACCTCAGTGACAGATCTCACCATTAACCTCAGTGACAGATCTCACCATTAACCTTAGTGACAGATCTCACCATTAACCTCAGTGACAGATCTCACCATTAACCTCAGTGACAGATCTAACCATTAACGTCAGTGACAGATCTCACCATTAACATCAGTGACAGATCTCACCATTAACCTCAGTGACAAATCTCATCATTAACCTCAGTGACAGATCTCACCATTAACCTCAGTGACAGATCTCACCATTAAGCTCAGTGACAGATCTCACCATTAACCTTAGTGACAGATCTCACCATTAACCTCAGTGACAGATCTCACCATTAATTTCAGTGACAGATCTCATCATTAACCTCAGTGACAGATCTCACCATTAACCTCAGTGACAGATCTCACCATTAACCTCAGTGAAGATCTCATCATCAATCTCAGTGACAGATCTCACCATTAACCTTAGTGACAGATCTCACCATTAACCTCAGTGACAGATCTCACCATTAACCTCAGTGACAGATCTCACCATTAACCTCAGTGACAGATCTCACCATTAACCTTAGTGTCAGATTTTACCATTAACCTTAGTGACAGATCTCACCATTAACCTTAGTGACAGATCTCACCATTAACCTCAGTGACAGATCTAACATTAACCTCAGTGACAGATTTAACCATTATCGTCAGTGACAGATCTCACCATTAACCTCAGTGACAGATCTCACCATTAACCTCAGTGACAGATCTCATCATTAACCTCAGTGACAGATCTCACCATTAACCTTAGTGACAGATCTCACCATTAACCTCAGTGACAGATCTAACCATTAACGTCAGTGACAGATCTCACAATTAACCTCAGTGACAGATCTCACCATTAACCTCAGTGACAGATCTCATCATTAACCTCAGTGACAGATCTCACCATTAACCTCAGTGACAGATCTCACCATTAACCTCTGTGACAGATTTTACCATTAACCTATGTGACAGATCCTATCATTAACCTTATTTACAGATCTCAACCTTAACCTCAGTGACAGATCTCACCATTAACCTATGTGACAGATCCTATCATTAACCTTAGTTACAGATCTCAACCTTAACCTAAGTGACAGATCTCACCATTAACCTAAGTGACTGTTCTCAACCTCAATGACAAATTTCACCATTAACATCAGTGTCAGATCTCACCATTAACCTCAGTGACAGATCTCACCATTAACTTCGGTGACAGATCTCACCATTAACCTCAGTGGCGAAATCACCATTAACCTTAGTGACAGATCTCACCATTAAGCTCAGTGACAGATCTCACCATTAACCTTAGTGACAGATCTCACCAATAACCTCAGTGAAAGATCTCACCATTAAGCTCAGTTACAGATCTCACCATTAAACTCAGTGACAGATCACAACATTAAGCTCAGTTATAGATCTCATCATTAACCTCAGTGACAGATTTCACCATTAACCTTAGTGACAGATCTCACCATTAACCTTAGTGACAGATCTCACCATTAACCTTGGTGACAGATCTCACCATTAACCTTAGTGACAGATCTCACCATTAACCTCAGCGACAGATCTCACCATTAACCTTAGTGACAGATCTCACCACTAACCTTGGTGACAGATCTCACCATTAACCTTAGTGACAGATCTCATCCTTAACCTTGTTGACAGATCTTACCATTAACCTAAGTGACAGATCTCACAATTAACCTTAGTGACAGATCTCACCATTAACCTCAGTGACAGATCTCACCATTAACCTCAGTGACAGATCTCACCATTAACCTCAGTGATAGATCTCTCCATTAACCTTAGTGACAGATCTCACCATTAACCTTAGTGACAGATATCACCATTAACCTCTGTGACAGATCTCACGATTAACCTCTGTGACAGATCTCACCATTAACCTTAATGACAGATCTCATCATTAACCTTAGTGACAGATCACACCATCAACCTTGGTGACAGATCTCACCATTAACCTCTGTGACAGATCTCATCATTAACCTTAGTGACAGATCTCCCCATTAACCTCAGTGACAGATCTCATCATTAACCTCTGTGACAGATCTCACCATTAACCTCAGTGACAGATCTCACCATTAACCTCAGTGACAGATCTCACCATTAACCTTAGTGACAGATCTCACCATTAACCTTAGTGACAGATCTCACCATTAACCTCAGTGACAGATCTCACCATTAACCTCAGTGACAGATCTCACCATTAACGTCAGTGACAGATCTCACCATAAACCTCAGTGTCAGATCTCACCATTAACCTCAGTGACAAATCTCATCATTAACCTCAGTGACAGATCTCACCATTAACCTCAGTGACAGATCTCACCATTAAGCTCAGTGACAGATCTCACCATTAACCTTAGTGACAGATCTCACCATTAACCTCAGTGACAGATCTCACCATTAACCTCAGTGACAGATCTCACCATTAACCTCAGTGACAGATCTCACCATTAACCTCAGTGAAAGATCTCACCATTAACCTTAGTGACAGATCTTACCATTAACCTCAGTGACAGATCTCATCATCAATCTCAGTGACAGATCTCACCATTAACCTTAGTGACAGATCTCACCATTAACCTCAATGACAGATCTCACCATTAAGCTCAGTGACAGATCTCACCATTAACCTTAGTGACAGATCTCACTATTAACCTCAGTGACAGATCTCACCATTAACCTCAGTGACAGATCTCACCATTAACCTCAGTGACAGATCTCACCATTAACCTCAGTGACAGATCTCACCAATAACCTTAGTGACAGATCTCACCATTCACCTTAGTGACAGATCTCACCATTAACCTCAGTGACAGATCTAACCATTAACGTCAGTGACAGATCACACCATTAACCTCAGTGACAGATCTCACCATTAACCTCAGTGACAGATCACACCATTAACATCAGTGACAAACCTCAACATTAAGTTCAGTGACAGATCTCACCATTAACCTCAGTGACAAATCTCACCATTAACCTTAGTGACAGATCTCACCATTAACCTTAGTGACAGATCTCACCATTAACCTCAGTGACAGATCTCACCATTAACGTCAGTGACAGATCTCACCGTAAACCTCAGTGACAGATCTCACCATTAACCTCAGTGACAAATCTCATCATTAACCTCAGTGACAGATCTCACCATTAACCTCAGTGACAGATCTCACCATTAAGCTCAGTGACAGATCTCACCATTAACCTAAGTGAAAGATCTCACCATTAACCTCAGTGTCAGATCTCACCATTAACCACAGTGACAGATCTCACCATTAACCTCAGTGACAGATCTCACCATTAACCTCAGTGACAGATCTCACAATTAACCTTAGTGACAGATCTTACCATTAACCTCAGTGACAGATCTCATCATCAATCTCAGTGACAGATCTCACCATTAACCTTAGTGACAGATCTCACCATTAACCTCAGTAACAGATCTCACCATTAACCTCAGTGACAGATCTCACCATTAACCTCAGTGACAGATCTCACCATTAACCTCAGTGACAGATCTCACCATTAACCTTAGTGACAGATCTCACCATTAACCTTAGTGACAGATCTCACCATTAACCTCAGTGACAGATCTCACCATTAACCTCAGTGACAGATCTCACCATTAACGTCAGTGACAGATCTCACCATAAACCTCAGTGTCAGATCTCACCATTAACCTCAGTGACAAATCTCATCATTAACCTCAGTGACAGATCTCACCATTAACCTCAGTGACAGATCTCACCATTAAGCTCAGTGACAGATCTCACCATTAACCTTAGTGACAGATCTCACCATTAACCTCAGTGACAGATCTCATCATTAACCTCAGTGACAGATCTCACCATTAACCTCAGTGACAGATCTCACCATTAACCTCAGTGACAGATCTCACCATTAACCTTAGTGACAGATCTTACCATTAACCTCAGTGACAGATCTCATCATCAATCTCAGTGACAGATCTCACCATTAACCTTAGTGACAGATCTCACCATTAACCTCAATGACAGATCTCACAATTAACCTCAGTGACAGATCTCACCATTAACCTCAGTGACAGATCTCACCATGAACCTCAGTGACAGATCACACCATTAACATCAGTGACAGATCTCACCATTAAGCTCAGTGACAGATCTCACCATTAACCTCAGTGACAGATCTCACCATTAACCTTAGTGACAGATCTCACCATTAACCTTAGTGACAGATCTCACCATTAACCTCAGTGACAGATCTCACCATTAACGTCAGTGACAGATCTCACCATTAACCTCAGTGACAGATCTCACCATTAACCTCAGTGACAAATCTCATCATTAACCTCAGTGACAGATCTCACCATTAACCTCAGTGACAGATCTCACCATTAACCTCAGTGACAGATCTCACCATTAACCTTAGTGACAGATCTCACCATTAACCTTAGTGACAGATCTCACCATTAACCTCAGTGACAGATCTCACCATTAACCTCAGTGACAGATCTCACCATTAACGTCAGTGACAGATCTCACCATAAACCTCAGTGTCAGATCTCACCATTAACCTCAGTGACAAATCTCATCATTAACCTCAGTGACAGATCTCACCATTAACCTCAGTGACAGATCTCACCATTAAGCTCAGTGACAGATCTCACCATTAACCTTAGTGACAGATCTCACCATTAACCTCAGTGACAGATCTCATCATTAACCTCAGTGACAGATCTCACCATTAACCTCAGTGACAGATCTCACCATTAACCTCAGTGACAGATCTCACCATTAACCTTAGTGACAGATCTTACCATTAACCTCAGTGACAGATCTCATCATCAATCTCAGTGACAGATCTCACCATTAACCTTAGTGACAGATCTCACCATTAACCTCAATGACAGATCTCACAATTAACCTCAGTGACAGATCTCACCATTAACCTCAGTGACAGATCTCACCATGAACCTCAGTGACAGATCACACCATTAACATCAGTGACAGATCTCACCATTAAGCTCAGTGACAGATCTCACCATTAACCTCAGTGACAGATCTCACCATTAACCTTAGTGACAGATCTCACCATTAACCTTAGTGACAGATCTCACCATTAACCTCAGTGACAGATCTCACCATTAACGTCAGTGACAGATCTCACCATTAACCTCAGTGACAGATCTCACCATTAACCTCAGTGACAAATCTCATCATTAACCTCAGTGACAGATCTCACCATTAACCTCAGTGACAGATCTCACCATTAAGCTCAGTGACAAATCTCACCATTAACCTTAGTGACAGATCTCACCATTAACCTCAGTGACAGATCTCACCATTAACCTCAGTGACAGATCTCGCCATTAACCTCAGTGACAGATCTCACCATTATCCTCAGTGACAGATCTCACCATTAACCTTAGTGACAGATCTCACCATTAACCTTAGTGACAGATCTCATCATTAACCTCAGTGACAGATCTCACCATTCACCTTAGTGACAGATCTCACCATTAACCTCAGTGACAGATCTCATCATTAACCTCTGTGACAGATCTCACCATTAACCTCAGTGACAGATCTCACCATTAACATCAGTGACAGATCTCACCATTATCCTCAGTGACAGATCTCACCATTAACCTCAGTGACAGATCTCACCATTAACCTCAGTGACAGATCTCACCATTAACCTTAGTGACAGATCTCACCATTAACCTCAGTGACAGATATCATCATCAATCTCAGTGACAGATCTCATGTCTCTCTAGCCATGGATGACAGGATCAAGATCTGGAGAGCACGAGCATACCTGAAGATTAGTGCAGATAAAGAGCACCCATTGCACCAAGAGCTCAACACAGGGAAAGGTGCCAGGCTAAAAAGAGGCAAATCATGGGTTGGCCGAGCAGAAGATGGCATCAAACAGGTCTGTGGGTTTACCAATATCAACACTGGCAAGGAGTGATTACCTGTGCCTACGTCATTCAGGGGGACATTCTCGTGAATTTTTACACTGGACAGGAATTAAAGGGAACAGAACCCGGTCGTGGTCAATGCGGAGGTCAACGGTCTCATCTGCGATAACACCGATGAGAAAGATGTTGTCATCTATACAGACGGATCTGTAATACGACACCAAAGAAGTGCATGGGCATTTACAGCACGCTCGGCAGGCAGAATAGTCAAGGAAGACAGTGGTGCATACGTCATGACCACGAGTAGCATGAAGATGGAGTTGATGGCAGTGACCAGGGCATTCAAATGGTTAGAGTCACAAGACTACACCCACGCCTGTATACTGAGTGATTCGATGAGCATAAGAAAAGTGGAGGCAGGATTTGCACGCATGCAATGGTTAGAGTCACTGCAGATGTCAAAAATGCGTAAGGTCACCTTTGTCTAATTCTCAGGACATTCGGGAGTACGGGGAAATGAAAGAGCGGACAGGTTGGCTAGCTGCGCTGTCGTTGAGGACGGGCAACCAATGGATCGGGCGGACATCATCAATGGCCTCCGGGAAGTGGGAAGGACACAGGACTTCGATAACCATGAGTCAACGTCACTCCTTCTAATGAAAGAGATGGGGGTTAAGATGGGCACAGCCAGAAACGGAGTTAAGATGGGCACAGCCAGAAACGGAGTTAAGATGGGCACAGCCAGAAACGGAGTTAAGATGGGCACAACCAGAAACGGAGTTAAGATGGGCACAGCCAGAAACGGAGTTAAGATGGGCACAGCCAGAAACGAGAAACTTAGTGGGTATATAAGACTAATCTGCCAACACAACTGGAGTCGTCAGTCGCTGGACACTGCGAGACTTGCTGAGGAGGGGATCTGAGCACCTATGGACATGTTCGGAGTGCAATGATGATGACCCGCTAATAAATCATTAGCATCTAATCTGTTCTATGTTCTACAATCTTGAATGTTCACTGTGATACTTCTAATCTGTTCTCTTTCACAAATATCGAATGATGAAAGTGACTGTTCTAATTTGTTCTACATACAAAGTGATTGTTCTAATTTGTTCTACCTACAAAGTGACTGTTCTAATTTGTTCTACCTACAAAGTGATTGTTCTAATTTGTTCTACCTACAAAGTGATTGCTCTAATTTGTTCTACCTACAAAGTGATTGTTCTAATTTGTTCTACCTACAAAGTGATTGTTCTAATTTGTTCTACCTACAAAGTGATTGTTCTAATTTGTTCTACATACAAAGTGATTGTTCTAATTTGTTCTACTTACAAAGTGATTGTTCTAATTTGTTCTACCTATAAAGTGATTGTTCTAATTTGTTCTACTTACAAAGTGATTGTTCTAATTTGTTCTACTTACAAAGTGATTGTTCTAATTTGTTCTACCTACAAAGTGACTGTTCTAATTTGTTCTACTTACAAAGTGATTGTTCTAATTTGTTCTACGTACAAAGTGATTGTTCTAATTTGTTCTATCTACAAAGTGATTGTTCTAATTTGTTCTACTTACAAAGTGATTGTTCTAATTTGTTCTACCTACAAAGTGATTGTTCTAATTTGTTCTACCTACAAAGTGATTGTTCTAATTTGTTCTACCTACAAAGTGATTGTTCTAATTTGTTCTACCTTTATAGTGATTGTTCTAATTTGTTCTACTTACAAAGTGATTGTTCTAATTTGTTCTACCTACAAAGTGATTGTTCTAATTTGTTCTACCTACAAAGTGATTGTTCTAATTTGTTCTACTTACAAAGTGATTGTTCTAATTTGTTCTACTTACAAAGTGATTGTTCTAATTTGTTCTACATACAAAGTGATTGTTCTAATTTGTTCTACCTACAAAGTGATTGTTCTAATTTGTTCTACCTACAAAGTGATTGTTCTAATTTGTTCTACTTACAAAGTGATTGTTCTAATTTGTTCTACTTTCAGCAATGCAAATGTTTCAACCCTGACCCCAGACCGACAGGCATGACCTCAGATTCCAGTCGTAAAAAACTTGACCACAGAAGTTCCTCTAAATTCTTTGTTGTGCAATTATCTAGCCCTAAATCACATCTTCACGTCTGTCCTTCTGCCCACATCGACCCCGCCACCTCAGTTACTCACGTGTCATTTCAGTCCCAGTACAAAGTATCTCCACCCTTCGTTCGTTCAGTAAAATTTATTTGTCTTATCTCAGTAACAACCCGGGTTGTCTCATTGGAACACCTTTGTCATCTCCAAATTTATGGATCCTCGTAATGTCTTTAGTTACCTTGTTGACATCCACGGGTTCACTATGTTAATTTACTTCTGGCAATTTAAGAAGCTCAATCTCCTGAAACGTGCCCAAGTTCGGCATCCATAAATCTGTCAGCGAGCTCTGAATGTCTTCACGTTGGTAGCTGTGGAGACTAGTTCAATGACAGCAAGTTTAGGTTACAAGTTACACAGGCCAGTGACATCCATTTGTTTGGTAAAGTGTCCTCTGTCGGTTCATGACCTAGTTCATTAGATTGGCTTTTAACCTTACACGTAACACTTCCCTATATGATGGTCACTTCACTTCATTGTTATCGCTTCCCGCTATTGCTGTCGATTCACTTCACATTTATCACTTCCCTCCAATTCCCTTCACTATTATAACTTCATCTCTATTCACTTCACTATTATAACTTCATCTCTATTCTCTCACTATTATAACTTCATCTCAATTCACTTTACTATTTAAACTTCATCTCAATTCCCTTCACTATTATAACTTCATCTCAATTCACTTTACTATTATAACTTCATCTCAATTCCCGCTAATAAATCATTAGCATCTAATCTGTTCTATGTTCTACAATCTTGAATGTTCACTGTGATACTTCTAATCTGTTCTCTTTCACAAATATCGAATGATGAAAGTGACTGTTCTAATTTGTTCTACATACAAAGTGATTGTTCTAATTTGTTCTACCTACAAAGTGACTGTTCTAATTTGTTCTACCTACAAAGTGATTGTTCTAATTTGTTCTACCTACAAAGTGATTGCTCTAATTTGTTCTACCTACAAAGTGATTGTTCTAATTTGTTCTACCTACAAAGTGATTGTTCTAATTTGTTCTACCTACAAAGTGATTGTTCTAATTTGTTCTACATACAAAGTGATTGTTCTAATTTGTTCTACTTACAAAGTGATTGTTCTAATTTGTTCTACATACAAAGTGATTGTTCTAATTTGTTCTACTTTCAGCAATGCAAATGTTTCAACCCTGACCCCAGACCGACAGGCATGACCTCAGATTCCAGTCGTAAAAAACTTGACCACAGAAGTTCCTCTAAATTCTTTGTTGTGCAATTATCTAGCCCTAAATCACATCTTCACGTCTGTCCTTCTGCCCACATCGACCCCGCCACCTCAGTTACTCACGTGTCATTTCAGTCCCAGTACAAAGTATCTCCACCCTTCGTTCGTTCAGTAAAATTTATTTGTCTTATCTCAGTAACAACCCGGGTTGTCTCATTGGAACACCTTTGTCATCTCCAAATTTATGGATCCTCGTAATGTCTTTAGTTACCTTGTTGACATCCACGGGTTCACTATGTTAATTTACTTCTGGCAATTTAAGAAGCTCAATCTCCTGGTACGTGCCCAAGTTCGGCATCCATAAATCTGTCAGCGAGCTCTGAATGTCTTCACGTTGGTAGCTGTGGAGACTAGTTCAATGACAGCAAGTTTAGGTTACAAGTTACACAGGCCAGTGACATCCATTTGTTTGGTAAAGTGTCCTCTGTCGGTTCATGACCTAGTTCATTAGATTGGCTTTTAACCTTACACGTAACACTTCCCTATATGATGGTCACTTCACTTCATTGTTATCGCTTCCCGCTATTGCTGTCGATTCACTTCACATTTATCACTTCCCTCCAATTCCCTTCACTATTATAACTTCATCTCTATTCACTTCACTATTATAACTTCATCTCTATTCTCTCACTATTATAACTTCATCTCAATTCACTTTACTATTATAACTTCATCTCAATTCCCTTCACTATTATAACTTCATCTCAATTCACTTTACTATTATAACTTCATCTCAATTCCCTTCACTATTATAACTTCATCTCAATTCCCTTCACTATTATAACTTCATCTCTATTCCCTTTACTATTATAACTTCATCTTTATTCCCTTCACTATTATAACTTCATTTCAATTCCCTTCACTATTATAACTTCATCTCAATTCCCTTCACTATTATAACTTCATCTCAATTCACTTCACTATTATAACTTCATTTCAATTCCCTTCACTATTATAACTTCATCTCAATTCCCTTCACTATTATAACTTCATCTCTATTCCCTTCACTATTATAACTTCATCTCTATTCCCTTCACTATTATAACTTCATCTCTATTCCCTTCACTATTATAACTTCATCTCAATTCCCTTCACTATTATAACTTCATCTCAATTCACTTTACTACTATAACTTCATCTCAATTCACTTCACTATTATCACTCCAACCTCACCTCCCATCACCTTTTTCACTTTCCATCACCCTTGTCATTTCTCTGAACTATTGTCACTCCATTCACAATCATTATTCGCTTCAGTATCGTCACTTCCTTTCACTATTGTAACTTCTTTTCACCCTTTTCACGTTCCTTCACAATTGTCAATTATCTTCACCTTCGTCACTTCCCTTATACTATTGTCACTTCCCTTCACTACTATCACTTCCCTTCACTACTATCACTTCCCTCACTACTATCACTTCCCTCACTACTATCACTTCCTTAACATTTGTCACTTCCCTTCACTACTATCACTTCCCTCATACTATCACTTCCCTCACTACTATCACTTCCTTAACATTTGTCACTTCCCTTCACTACTATCACTTCCCTGTACTACTGTCACTTCCCTGCACTGCTTTCACTTCAATTCACAACTATCAATTCACTTCACTACTATCACTTCCCTTCACTACTATAACTCCCATTCACTACTATCACTTCCTTTCACTACTATTTTCACTTAGCTTCACTGCTATCGCTTCCCTTCACTACTATCACTTCCCTTCACTATTATCACTTCACTTCACTACTACCACTTCCCTTCACTATTATCACTTCCCTTTACTATTATCACTTCACTTCACTACTACCACTTCCCTTCACTATTATCACTTCCCTTCACTATTATCACTTCCCTTCACTATTATCACTTCCCTTCACTACTATCACTTATCTTCACTATTCCCATTACTACTGTCACTTCCCTTCAATAGTATCACTTCCCTTCACTATTATCACTTCACTTCACTATTACCACTTCCCTTCACTATTATCACTTCCCTTCACTATTATCACTTCCCTTCACTACTTTCACTTAACTTCACTATTCCCTTTACTACTGTCATTTCCCTTCAATAGTATCACTTCCCTTCAATAGTATCACTTCCCTTCACTAATATCACTTCACTCCACTATAATCACTTCCCTTCACTATTATCACTTCCCTTCACTACTATCACTTATTTTCACTATTCCCTTTACTACTGTCACTTCCCCTCAATAGTATCACTTCCCTTCACTATTATCACTTCACTTCCCTATTACCACTTCCCTTCACTATTATCACTTCCCTTCACTATTATCACTTCCCTTCAATAGTTTCACTTCCCTTCACTATTATCACTTCCCTTCAATAGTATCACTTCCCTTCACTATTATCACTTTCCTTCACTATTATCACTTCCCTTCACTATTATCACTTCCCCTTCACTATTATCACTTCCCTTCACTATTATCACTTCCCTTCACCATTATCACTTCCCTTCACTATTATCACTTTCCTTCACTACTACCACTTCCCTTCACTAATATCACTTCCCTTTACCGGTGTCACTTTCTTCACATTTATCTTTTTTTCACCTTTGTCACTTCCCTTTACAGGTGTCACTTCCTTCACATTTATCTTTTTTCACCCTTGTCACTTCCCTTTACAGGTGTCACTTCCTTCACATTTATCTTTTTTTCACCCTTGTCACTTCCTTTTGGTGAAGAATTGGATGGAAACAAAAGATAACAAACGATAAAGTTTTAAAACAACTGAAAATAAAAACTACTAAACACAATTAAGACAAGACAAATGAAATTTTTGGGGCATGTTAAAAGACACAACAGCCTACTAAAAGTAATATTGGAAGGAAAAATACAAGGTAAAAGAGGCAGAGGCAGACCAAGATTAACATGGACGAGTAACATCAAAAGATGGACAAGTCAATCTATGTCAGCCTGCATCATCAAAGCAAGAAACAGAGTAGAATGGCGATCTATGGTAGCCAACCTTCGTTGCGGAGAAGGCACACGATGGTGATATCACTTCCCTTCACTACTATCAGTTCCCTTAATATTTGTCACTTCCCTTCACTACTATCAGTTCCCTTAATATTTGTCACTTCCCTTCACTACTATCAGTTCCCTTAATATTTGTCACTTCCCTTCACTACTATCAGTTCCCTTAATATTTGTCACTTCCCTTCACTACTATCAGTTCCCTTAATATTTGTCACTTTCCTTCACTACTATCAGTTCCCTTAATATTTGTCACTTCCCTTCACTACTATCAGTTCCCTTAATATTTGTCACTTTCCTTCAATACTATCAGTTCCCTTAATATTTGTCACATTCCTTCACTACTGTCAGTTCCCTAAATATTTGTCACTTTACTTCACTACTATCAGTTCCCTTAATATTTGTCACTTTCCTTCACTACTATCAGTTCCCTTAATATTTGTCACTTTCCTTCACTACTATCAGTTCCCTTAATATTTGTCACTTTCCGTCACTACTATCAGTTCCCTTAATATTTGTCACTTCCCTTCACTACTGTCACTTTCCTTCACTACTATCAGTTCCCTTAATATTTGTCACTTTCCTTCACTACTATCAGTTCCCTTAATATTTGTCACTTCCCTTCACTACTATCAGTTCCCTTAATATTTGTCACTTCCCTTCACTACTATCAGTTCCCTTAATATTTGTCACTTCCCTTCACTACTATCAGTTCCCTTAATATTTGTCACTTCCCTTCACTACTGTCACTTTCCTTCACTACTATCAGTTCCCTTAATATTTGTCACTTTCCTTCACTACTATCAGTTCCCTTAATATTTGTCACTTCCCTTCACTACTATCAGTTCCCTTAATATTTGTCACTTCCCTTCACTACTATCAGTTCCCTTAATATTTGTCACTTCCCTTCACTACTATCAGTTCCCTTAATATTTGTCACTTTCCTTCACTATTATCAGTTCCCTTAATATATGTCACTTTCCTTCACTACTGTCAGTTCCCTTAATATTTGTCACTTTCCTTCACTACTATCAGTTCCCTTAATATTTGTCACTTCCCTTCACTACTATCAGTTCCCTTAATATTTGTCACTTTCCTTCACTACTATCAGTTCCCTTAATATTTGTCACTTCCCTTCACTACTATCAGTTCCCTTAATATTTGTCACTTTCCTTCACTACTATCAGTTCCCTTAATATTTGTCAATTCCCTTCACTACTGTCACTTCCCTTCACTACTATCAGTTCCCTTAATATTTGTCACTTCCCTTCACTATTGTCACTTTCTTTCACACAGATCATTTTACTTCTCCATTGTCATTTCTTTTCAAACTTGTCACTTCAATTCGACCTTGTCGCTTCCCTGCACCTTTGTCACTTCCTTTCACACTGGTCACTTCCCTTCGCCCTTGTCACTTCCCTGCACCTTTGTCACTTCCCTTCACCTTTGTTTTTTAGGAACATGATCGCCTACGCCAACCGGCATGGCACATGATGATGACACTTGCCTTTACAGGTGTCACTTCCTTCACAATTAATTTTTTTTTTCACCCTTGTCACTTCCCTTCACTACTATCAGTTCCCTTAATATTTGTCACTTCCCTTCACTATTGTCACTTTCTTTCACAACAAAAGAAAGACTCAAAATGTATGCACAATCAGTTAAATGAATTAACAGGAAGAAAAGAAGTCAAAGTTTCAGGATGTGTGAAATCAAAGGAAGGAAATATAATAACGGGACAGGAGAAGACAATGGAAAGATGGACAGAATATATCAGTCAACTCTATGATGATGAAAGACCAGAATTAAACAATTCAAATGAAGACACAGGACCACCAATAATGCAGAGTGAAGTGGAGGACGCAATTCAACACATGAAAAGAGGCAAAGCTCCAGGTCCTGACAATATAACAATCGAAGAGATAATGCATTAGGAGAGCTGGGAGTACAAGTCACAACAAAACTACTCAATGACATATATAAAACTGGACATATACCCGAAGATCTACTAAAATCTATCTTTGTAGCCACACCGAAGAAGTCAGGCGCCACTGATTGTGAAGACCATCGCACTATTAAAGCTCGTTTCAAATCACGTGCCCAACTTCAAAACGCTATTACTCAGTAATCGTTTGTTAAAAACTGTTGAAATTGTCCAAATGTTATTAGAATGCAAAAGACCCTTTAAATGTATATTTAACAAATATCTTGCAGCTGCAGTTTTCTTAAAGCGGCGAATTTCTTTGATTTTTGTCAAAATTGTAAATTGTGAACCCCTAAATAATAGAAATTACCGTAGTTGCTGGTCTATGATTAATTTTCACTAGGTAAAGGCGTGACCGTAATGGGGAAATAACCTAATAAGACAAAACACCAGGAGAATTATTGTCTTCTCAGTTCGAGGACGGACGATAATATCAAGGTATACCTGTATGTCCAATTTTCATAGTTATGTGGTCCTGATAAGGACCGTTTGTTGAACTAATTTAAGGTAATATAGGGGCCAACATTGTGGGGGCTATTTACTTTCATTCTGAATCAGACGAGTCTAAAAGATTAATAACTGTTTGGGGTTGAACATTCCACAAACCATCATTTTTCCAATATTCCTCTTCCTGTTTTAAGACGTGGTCTTCACATTTAGCCCAATAATCTTTGTCTATATTTAATAAAACGAGATTAGCAAGAGTCTTTACATCGCATATTTTGAATGTTGTATTTTCATCTGCCACTTGTCCTTTTAATTTTGCCCAGATTAGTTCTATTGGATTTAAATGAGCATGGTAAGGTGGCAGCCTCAAACTTATATGACCGTGCTCTTGGATAATCGTATATATTTGAAAAATCTGTATCCTTTGTTTTTGCTTTACTAGAGATAGTAATTCAGGTTTTAAGTACATGTTATTAAATTGTATGTGCTCCTTTGTGAGCCATATCTTAATAGCATTTTTTGTACTCGATGACGTCGGGACTTTATCTTCAAGTGCAACAATGTTGTGGTACGTTGCATTGTCCATTATTAGGCAAGATGGTCGATCTAGTGATGGGAGAACAGAATTTTCAATCCAATGTCTAAATATGTGACCATTCATCTCAGAGTGATAATCCCGATTGTCTATGGATTTTGAAAGATAAATGAGCTCTGCATTCTGTATTAGTCCATGTTGCCGACTACCTGCATGAGCAATTATCAAGCGATGTCCTTTGCTGCTAGGTATTAATCTCTTAATCTTTCCATCTGATGACTGACATTCCCTTTGGTTAGTGTGGTGAGCATTGATCCATGTTTCATCCAAGTACACAATATCATAACCTTGCTTGCGCACCTCTTTTACTTCACGTAAGTACTTGCTTCTCATGACTACTATATGTGGCTTCTCACAGATGATGTTTCGTCCATTGGAATACTTTCTGAATGTAAAGCCTGCAGCTCTCACATTCCTCCATAATGTAGACTTTGATATTTCAATACTGTTGTTCTTTTTCAGCGACACTTTTAATTTTCTTATTGTAACTGTTTCATTCATACCCAACATTTTGCGAATTTCACTTCTAATAAGTTCACTGTCGAAATTATCCAACATTTTTGCTCTTCCTTGTGATTTTGTATATTTTGAACATTGACGGTCACGTGCTTGAATCCAGCGATTAAATGACCGTTTAGATAAATCCAAAATGTGTCTTGTCCTATTCTCAGGGTTTTCTAAAGAATGAAATAATCTTCCTCGTTTAGCCTCTTTGCAAAAATAGTCATACATTTTTATTGCGATGTTTTGTAAACTGCAGAATTTCATTTTAAGACTCATGATAAATGTTATCGTTCCACGTTTCCACCTATGAATGAACGGAAATGGAACACACAATTTCTCGTGTTTTTTACAAGTGTCTAATTGTGTAAAAAAAACCACGGTAAAAGCTTGCAAACACGTCAATTGACCGTGTATGGATTTTTACTCGCTATTTTTAACTTAAAATACTGTAAACATTAAGTTTTGACTACATCAATGGGTCGTTATAAATTTATATAAATCAAATAAGCAACAATAATAACCAAATGTTTTTTTTTTAATGAAATTAATTCCCTGTTGGGTTCTAATCATTATAACTTTACATGCAAATTTTGAACAACTTACAACAAGCGGTTAAAAAGCTATCGATTTGGGCACGAGTTATGAAACAAGCTATAGTCTCATGAGCCATATGACTAAAATATTACTAAGAATAATCATGAGACATGTAAAGAGCAAAATAAAACCAGAAATAAGTGAGGAACAATGTGGATTTGTGGAAGGAAAGGGCACCAATAATGCAATATGCATCTTAAGAACGGGAGCCGCGATAGCTCAGTGATTAGTGAACTGGACTACCACGGACAAGTGGTAGGGTTCGATCCCAACCGACGGCTTCCGGGTTCACCCAGCCTTAAATGGGTACCGGATTTTTATCTGGGAAAGTAAAGCAGCACGGGCGTAATACTGACCACATTACCCCAAAAATCATGTGCTGAAGGTCTGTAAAATATAGGGTCACTAACACCATATTTCCCTATACGCCACTTGGCGTGACGGGGGTACTTTACTTTACTTACATCTTAAGAACATTGATAGAAAGACCTATATATCTGCTTTATAGACTACACGAAAGCATTTGACAAAGTAAAGCATGTGGAAATAATCAATATGCTGGAGAAATTAAACATTGATGGCAAGGATCTGCGAATCATAAAAAAACATGTACTGGCAAAAAACAGCAGTTATACGAATTAACAACCAAACAGGACAATTACAACATATAAAACAAGGAGTCAGACAAGGCTGTGTTCTGTCACCAGATTTGTTTTCACTTTACAGCGAATATATTATGAGATCAATAGTAGACAAAAAAGGAATTGAAGTCAACGGTCACAACATAAATAATTTGCGATATCCGAATGACACAGTCTTAATAGCAGATACAGAGAAGGAACTACAAGAAATGATAGACATAATAGTAAAAGAAAGCAACAAGAAAGGTCTCAGTCTGAATAGTAAGAAAACAGAGGTAATGGTTATATCGAAGAAACAATCATCACCATCATGCAGCATAAAAATAAACGAGACAAATCTGAAACAAGTGTAACGTTTCAAATATTTGGGCACAATAATAACATCAGATGGGAGATGCACCACAGAAATAAAAAGCAGAATAGCTCAGGCCAAAACAGCATTTAAGAAAATGAAAAATATCTTATGCAACAAATCTATGTCAATGAAAATGAGAAAGAGAGTTCATCGGTGCTATATAGAACCAATTCTGACATATGGAAGCGAATCATGGACAGTAGATAAACAAACGAAAAGACGATTACAGGCCACAGAGATGGGATTTCTCAGAAGGATGTTGAAAATTCCCTGGACAGCTAAAAAGACCAATGAGGAAGTTTTCAAAGAGGCCAGCACAAAAAGGGAGCCCTTAAAAAACATCAGAAAGAAGCAATCAACATTTTTCGGGCACATCATGAGAAGAGGATAGTTGGAATACTTGGTTACAACTGGCAAAATAAAAGGAAAGAGAGATCGCGGACGACAAAGAGAGAAAATACTGGATAGCTTGGTGTCATGGCATGGAAAACAGTCAAGAACAGAACTGATACTATGCACTGTAGATAGAAGCTTGTGGAGGGACATGATCGCCTACGCCAACCGGTATGGCACATGATGATGTCACTTCCCTTTACAGGCGTCACTTCCTTCACATTTGTCTTTTTTTCACCCTTGCCACTTCCCTTCACTACTATCAGTTCCCTTAATATTTGTCACTTCCCTTCACTACTATCAGTTCCCTTAATATTTGTCACTTTCCTTCACTATTGTCACTTTCCTTCACTACTATCAGTTCCCTTAATATTTGTCACTTTCCTTCACTACTATCAGTTCCCTTAATATTTGTCACTTCCCTTCACTACTATCAGTTCCCTTAATATTTGTCACTTCCCTTCACTACTATCAGTTCCCTTAATATTTGTCACTTCCCTTCACTATTGTCACTTCCCTTCACTACTACGTAGGGAGGTCAAAAAGTAATGCACACCAATTTTTTTCTCGGAAACTATTCGGGCAAAATGTGTGAAATTTTCACAGATTGTAGCTGAACATCCCCTTTACACTACCTATTTTTCAACATAATCTCCGTCCAAGCGTATTGCCTTACGCCAACGCGAAACTAGGTCATGAGTGCCTCGTTTGTGCCAAGTTTTGTCCTGCTCGCGTAGCCATTTTTTAACTGCACGGATCACATCCTCATCATTGTCAAAGTGTGTCCCACGCAGGAATTTTTTGAGTGGTCCAAACAGATGGAAATCTGAGGGAGCCAGATCAGGGCTGTAAGGAGGATGGGGCAGTACAGTCTAACCAAATTTGTTGATTGCTTCCCGTGTTACCAGACTGGTGTGAGGGCGTGCATTGTCATGTTGAAGCAACAAATCTGCAGATGGCTTATTAGGCCGAACTCTGTGGAACCGATTTTTGAGTTTTGTCAGTGTATTGATGTAAGCTGTCGAGTTGATTGTCTCACCTCTTGTCATTACATCAACAAGAATCACACCATCAATGTCCCAGAAGACAGTGATCATCACCTTTCCGGCTGATGGAGATGTTTTGAATTTTTTTCTTTTTGGTGCCTATCCTTACGAATAATGGCATCAGCCCGGTTTAACATGTCTGTGCTGGTAGCCGAGGCAACACGTCCAGAACGCGGTAAATCATGCAGCTCCACTCGTACACTTTCTGCAGCTTTAATTCTCTGAACCCAGCGACTAACTGTGCTCCTATCGACTGCAGAACATGTGTACACTGCACACAGTCGTTTATGAATGTTTGCCACAGTTTCTTTTTCCGCAACCAGAAATTCTATGACGATTCGCTGTTTGTAACGGACATTGTTGACAAGCTCCATTTTAACGGTTCATAGATTGCGTAATATTTATCAGAATGCTGTGCAATTTGGTGCACATAATTGGAACATGTCATATTCCAAGTGTGCAAAATTTCATATTCCTATCTTTATTATTAGCCGAGAAAAAAATTGGTGTGCATTACTTTTGACCTCCCCTGTATCAGTTCCCTTAATATTTGTCACTTCCCCTCACTATTGTCACTTTCCTTCACTACTATCAGTTCCCTTAATATTTGTCACTTCCCTTCACTATTGTCACTTCCCTTCACTACTATCAGTTCCTTTAATATTTGTCACTTCCCTTCACTACTATCAGTTCCCTTAATATTTGTCACTTCCCTTCACTACTATCAGTTCCCTTAATATTTGTCACTTTCCTTCACTACTATCAGTTACCTTAATATTTGTCACTTCCCTTCACTATTGTCACTTTCTTTCACACCGATCATTTTACTTCCCCATTGTCATTTCTTTTCAAACTTGTCACTTCAATTCGACCTTGTCACTTCCGTGCACCTTTGTCACTTCCTTTCACACTTGTTACTTGCCTTCATCATAGTGATTCCTTTCACACTGGTCACTTCCCTTCGCCCTTGTCACTTCCCTGCACCTTTGTCACTTCCCTTCACCTTTGTCACTCCCTTTCACACTGGTCACTTCCCTTCACCCTTGTCACTTCCCGTCACTACTGTCACGTCCCTTCCCAATCGTCATTTGTTCAGGAGGCTTGGCTGGTGTAGACATATGACGTCAACAAAGAGCTCATTGCCTTCAAATCCTGACCCAAGCGGTGGCACTTGCCCTGCTCGACTCCGTCTTTCCTTCCTGGCCTTCCTCATGGTAGTGTTTCCTTATCTATATATCGAGAAGTCAAATATGTCCGCTGTTCTTGTAATCATCATTCACAAATATGTCCGTTGTTCTTGTAATCATCATTCACAAATATGTCCGTTGTTCTTGTAATCATCATTCACAAATATGTCCGCTGCTCTTGTACTCATCATTCACAAATATGTCCGCTGTTCTTGTACTCATCATTCACAAATATGTCCGCTGTTCTTGTACTCATCATTCACAAATATGTCCGCTGTTCTTGTACTCATCATTCACAAATATGTCCGCTGTTCTTGTAATCATCAATCACAAATATGGCCGCTATCATTGTACTCATCAATCACAAATGTACCCACCTACACCCCCCCCCTCTCCAGTTTCAAAGTCTTCACCGGTGTTACAGAGTTCGTGCATGTGAAACTGAGACCATCTTCAATGCTCTCGTTATTTTCTTGGGGCGGAGCGTTGACTGGCATCATCTGTTGTTCCGCGGTCAGTGACGTCATGGTGTAGGGGGGGGGGGCGAACATTCAAGAGTTGTCCGGCAGTCATCATGACCTGGCTACACTAGAACTCAATTGTCACTTCCCTTCATTGCTGTCACTTCCCTTCATTGCTGTCACTATCCTTCATTGCTGTCACTACCCTTCATTGTTATCACTTCCCTTCATTGTTATCACTTCCCTTCATTGCTGTCACTATCGTTCATTGTTATCACTTCCCTTCATTGTTATCACTTCCCTTCATTGCTGTCACTATCCTTCATTGTTATCACTTCCCTTCATTGTTATCACTTCCCTTCATTGCTATTACTATCCTTCATTGTTATCACTTCCCTTCATTGGTATCACTTCCCTTCATTGCTGTCACTTCCCTTCATTGCTGTCACTACCCTTCATTGCTGTCACTATCCTTCATTGTTATCACTTCCCTTCATTGCTGTCACTATCCTTCATTGTTATCCCTTCCCTTCATTGTTATCACTTCCCTTCATTGCTGTCACTATCCTTCATTGCTCTCACTATACTTCATTGTTATCACTTCCCTTCATTGCTGTCACTATCCTTCATTGCTGTCACTATCCTTCATTGTTATCACTTCCCTTCATTGCTGTCACTATCCTTCATTGCTGTCACTATCCTTCATTATTATCCCTTCACTTCATTGCTGTCACTTCACTTCATTGCTGTCACTATCCTTCATTGCTGTCACTATCCTTCATTGTTATCACTTCCCTTCATTGCTGTCACTACCCGTCATTGTTATCACTTCCCTTCATTGCTGTCACTATCCTTCATTGCTGTCACTACCCTTCATTGTTATCACTTCCCTTCATTGCTATCACTACCCTTCATTGTTATCACATCGCATCATTGCTGTCACTATCCTTCATTGCTATCACTACCCTTCATTGTTATCACTTCCCTTCATTGCTGTCACTATCCTTCATTGTTATCACTTCCCTTCATTGCTGTCACTATCCTTCTTTGCTGTAACTACCCTTCATTGCTGTCACTTCCCTTCATTGCTGTCACTACCCTTCATTGCTGTCATTACCCTTCATTGCTGTTACTACCCTTCATTGCTGTCACTATCCTTCATTGCTGTCACTACCCTTCATTGTTATCACTTCCCTTCATTGCTGTCACTATCCTTCATTGCTGTCACTTCCCTTCATTGCTGTCACTATCCTTCATTGCTGTCACTTCCCTTCATTGCTGTCACTTCACTTCATTGCTGTCACTTCCCTTCATTGCTGTCACTACCCGTCATTGCTGTCACTTCCCTTCATTGCTGTCACTTCCCTTCATTGCTGTCACTATCCTTCATAGCTGTCACTTCCCTTCATTGCTGTCACTTCCCTTCATTGCTGTCACTTCCCTTCATTGCTGTCACTTCCCTTCATTGCTGTCACTTCCCTTCATTGCTGTCACTATCCTTCATTGCTGTCACTTCCCTTCATTGCTGTCACTACCCTTCATTGTTATCACTTCCCTTCATTGCTGTCACTATCCTTCATTGCTGTAACTACCCTTCATTGCTGTCACTTCCCTTCATTGCTGTCACTACCCTTCATTGCTGTCATTACCCTTCATTGCTGTCACTACCCTTCATTGCTGTTACTTCCCTTCATTGCTGTCACTACCCTTCATTGCTGTCACTTCCCTTCATTGCTGTCACTACCCTTCATTGCTATCTCTTCCCTTCATTGCTGTCACTACCCTTCATTGCTGTCACTTCCCTTCATTGCTGTCACTTCCCTTCATTGCTGTCACTTCCCTTCATTGCTGTCACTTCACTTTATTGCTACTACTTCCCTTCATTGTTATCACTTCCCTTCATTGCTATCACTTCCATTCATTGCTGTCACTAACCTTCATTGCTGTCACTTCCCTTCATTGATGTCACTTCCGTTCATTGCTGTCACTTCCATCCATCGCTGTCACTTCCCTTCATTGCTGTCACTATCCTTCATTGCTATCGCGTCCAATCATTGTAGTCACTTCGTTTCATTGCTATCACTTCCATTCATTGCTGTCACAACCCTTCATTGCTGTCACTTCTCTTCATTGCTGTCACTTCTCTTCAAAGCTGCCACTTCTCTTCAATGCTGCCACTTCTTTTCATTGCTGTGACTTCCCTTCATTGCTGTCATTTCTCTTCATTGCTGTCATTTCCCTTCATTGCTGTCACTTCCCTTCATTGCTGTCAACTCTCTTCACTGCTGTCACTTCCCTTCATTGCTGTCACAATTACCTTTGTTCGTCACAATTGTCACTTCCCTTAATTGCTGTCACTTCCCTTCATTGCTGTCACTATCCTTCATTGCTGTCACTACCCTTCATTGTTATCACTTCCCTTCATTGTTATCACTTCCCTTCATTGCTGTCACTATCCTTCATTGCTGTAACTATTTTTCATTGCTGTCGCTACCCTTCATTGCTGTCACTTCCCTTCATTGCTGTCACTACCCTTCATTGATGTCACTTCTCTTCATTGCTGTCACTACCGTTAATTGTTATCACTTCCCTTCATTGCTATCACTACCCTTCATTGTTATCACTTCGCATCATTGCTGTCACTACCCTTCATTGTTATCACTTCCCTTCATTGCTGTCACTACCCTTCATTGTTATCACTTCCCTTTATTGCTGTCACTACACTTCATTGTTATCACTTCCCTTCATTGCTGTCACTATCCTTCATTGTTATCACTTCCCTTTATTGCTGTCACTACCCTTCATTGTTATCACTTCCCTTCATTGCTGTCACTATCCTTCATTGTTATCACTTCCCTTTATTGTTGTCACTACCCTTCAATTTTATCACTTCCCTTCATTGCTGTCACTATCCTTCATTGTTATCACTTCCCTTTATTGCTGTCACTACCCTTCATTGTTATCACTTCCCTTCATTGCTGTCACTATCCTTCATTGTTATCACTTCCCTTCATTGCTGTCACTATCCTTCATTGTTATCACTTCCCTTTATTGCTGTCACTACCCTTCATTGTTATCACTTCCCTTTATTGCTGTCACTACCCTTCATTGTTATCACTTCCCTTCATTGCTATCACTACCCTTCTTTTTTATCACTTCGCATCATTGCTGTCACTACCCTTCATTGTTATCACTTCCCTTCATTGCTGTCACTACCCTTCATTGTTATCACTTCCCTTTATTGCTGTCACTATCCTTCATTGTTATCACTTCCCTTCATTGCTGTCACTACCCTTCATTGTTATCACTTCCCTTCATTGCTGTCACTATCCTTCATTGTTATCACTTCCCTTTATTGCTGTCACTACCCTTCATTGTTATCACTTCCCTTTATTGCTGTCACTATCCTTCATTGTTATCACTTCCCTTCATTGCTGTCACTATCCTTCATTGCTGTCACTACCCTTCATTGCTGTCACTATCCTTCATTGCTGTCACTATCCTTCATTGCTGTCACTATCCTTCATTGCTGCGCTGCCACTATTCTTCATTGCTGTCACTATCCTTCATTGCTGTCACTACCCTTCATTGCTGTCACTATCCTTCACTGCTGTCACTATCCTTCATTGCTGTCACTATCCTTCATTGCTGCCCTGCCACTATTTTTCATTGCTGTCACTATCCTTCATTGCTGTCACTACCCTTCATTGTTATCACTTCCCTTCATTGCTGTCACTTCACTTTATTGCTACTACTTCCCTTCATTGTTATCACTTCCCTTCATTGTTATCACTTCCCTTCATTGCTGTCACTACCCTTCATTGCTGTCACTATCCTTCATTGCTGTCACTATCCTTCATTGCTGTCACTATCCTTCATTGCTGCGCTGCCACTATTCTTCATTGCTGTCACTACCCTTCATTGTTATCACTTCCCTTCATTGCTGCGCTGCCACTATTCTTCATTGCTATCATTACCCTTCATTGCTGTCACTACCCTTCATTGTTATCACTTCCCTTCATTGCTGTCACTACCCTTCATTGCTATCACTTCCCTTCATTGCTATCACTTCCATTCATTGCTGTCACTAACCTTCATTGCTGTCACTTCCCTTCATTGATGTCACTTCCGTTCATTGCTGTCACTTCCATCCATCGCTGTCACTTCCCTTCATTGCTGTCACTTCCCTTCATTGCTATCGCGTCCAATCATTGTAGTCACTTCGCTTCATTGCTATCACTTCCATTCATTGCTGTCACAACCCTTAATTTGCTGTCACTTCTCTTCATTGCTGTCACTTCTCTTCAAAGCTGCCACTTCTCTTCAATGCTGCCACTTCTTTTCATTGCTGTGACTTCCCTTCATTGCTGTCATTTCTCTTCATTGCTGTCATTTCTCTTCATTGCTATCACTTCCCTTCATTGCTGTCAACTCTCTTCACTGCTGTCACTTCCCTTCATTGCTGTCACAATTACCTTTGTTCGTCACAATTGTCACTTCCCTTAATTGCTGTCACTTCCCTTCATTGCTGTCACTATCCTTCATTGCTGTCACTATTTTTCATTACTGTCACTACCCTTCATTGCTGTCACTATCCTTCATTGCTGTCACTACCCTTCATTGTTATCACTTCCCTTCATTGTTATCACTTCCCTTCATTGCTGTCACTATCCTTCATTGCTGTCACTATTTTTCATTGCTGTCACTACCCTTCATTGCTGTCACTACCCTTCATTGATGTCACTTCTCTTCATTGCTGTCACTACCCTTAATTGTTATCACTTCCCTTCATTGCTATCACTACCCTTCATTGTTATCACTTCGCATCATTGCTGTCACTACCCTTCATTGTTATCACTTCCCTTCATTGCTGTCACTACCCTTCATTGTTATCACTTCCCTTTATTGCTGTCACTACACTTCATTGTTATCACTTCCCTTCATTGCTGTCACTATCCTTCATTGTTATCACTTCCCTTTATTGCTGTCACTACCCTTCATTGTTATCACTTCCCTTCATTGCTGTCACTATCCTTCATTGTTATCACTTCCCTTTATTGTTGTCACTACCCTTCATTGTTATCACTTCCCTTCATTGCTGTCACTATCCTTCATTGTTATCACTTCCCTTTATTGCTGTCACTACCCTTCATTGTTATCACTTCCCTTCATTGCTATCACTACCCTTCATTGTTATCACTTCGCATCATTGCTGTCACTACCCTTCATTGTTATCACTTCCCTTCATTGCTGTCACTACCCTTCATTGTTATCACTTCCCTTTATTGCTGTCACTATCCTTCATTGTTATCACTTCCCTTCATTGCTGTCACTACCCTTCATTGTTATCACTTCCCTTCATTGCTGTCACTATCCTTCATTGTTATCACTTCCCTTTATTGCTGTCTCTACCCTTCATTGTTATCACTTCCCTTTATTGCTGTCACTATCCTTCATTGTTATCACTTCCCTTCATTGCTGTCACTATCCTTCATTGCTGTCACTACCCTTCATTGCTGTCACTATCCTTCATTGCTGTCACTATCCTTCATTGCTATCACTATCCTTCATTGCTGCTCTGCCACTATCCTTCATTGCTGTCACTATCCTTCATTGATGTCACTACCCTTCATTGCTGTCACTATCCTTCATTGCTGTCACTATCCTTCATTGATGCGCTGCCACTATTCTTCATTGCTGTCACTATCCTTCATTGCTGTCACTACCCTTCATTGTTATCACTTCCCTTCATTGCTGTCACTTCACTTTATTGCTACTACTTCCCTTCATTGTTATCACTTCCCTTCATTGTTATCACTTCCCTTCATTGCTGTCACTACCCTTCATTGCTGTCACTATCCTTCATTGCTGTCACTATCCTTCATTGTTATCACTTCCCTTCATTGCTGTCACTATCCTTAATTGTTATCACTTCCCTTCATTGTTATCACTTCCCTTCATTGCTGTCACTATCCTTCATTGTTATCACTTCCCTTCATTGTTATCACTTCCCTTCATTGCTGTCACTTCCTTCATTGCTGTCACTACCCTTCATTGCTGTCACTACACTTCATTGTTATCACTTCCCTTCATTGCTGTCACTATCCTTCATTGTTATCCCTTCCCTTCATTGTTATCACTTACCTTCATTGCTGTCACTATCCTTCATTGCTGTCACTATCCTTCATTGTTATCACTTCCCTTCATTGCTGTCACTATCCTTCATTGCTGTCACTATCCTTTATTGCTGTCACTATCCTTCATTGCTGTCACTATCCTTCATTGCTGTCACTATCCTTCATTGTTATCCCTTCCCTTCATTGCTGTCACTTCACTTCATTGCTGTCACTATCCTTCATTGCTGTCACTATCCTTCATTGTTATCACTTCCCTTCATTGCTGTCACTACCCGTCATTGTTATCACTTCCCTTCATTGCTGTCACTATCCTTCATTGCTGTCACTACCCTTCATTGTTATCACTTCCCTTCATTGCTTTCACTACCCTTCATTGTTATCACTTCGCATCATTGCTGTCACTATCCTTCATTGCTATCACTACCCTTCATTGTTATCACTTCCCTTCATTGCTGTCACTATCCTTCATTGCTGTCACTACCCTTCATTGTTATCACTTCCCTTTATTGCTGTCACTAACCTTCATTGTTATCACTTCCCTTCATTGCTGTCACTATACTTCATTGCTATCACTACCCTTCATTGTTATCACTTCGCATCATTGCTGTCACTACCCTTAATTGTTATCACTTCCCTTTATTGCTGTCACTACCCTTCATTGTTATCACTTCCCTTCATTGCTGTCACTATCCTTCATTGTTATCACTTCCCTTCATTGCTGTCACTATCCTTCATTGCTGTAACTACCCTTCATTGCTGTCACTTCCCTTCATTGCTGTCACTACCCTTCATTGCTGTCATTACCCTTCATTGCTGTCACTACCCTTCATTGCTGTCACTATCCTTCTTTGCTGTCACTACCCTTCATTGTTATCACTTCCCTTCATTGCTGTCACTATCCTTCATTGCTGTCACTATCCTTCATTGCTGTCACTACCCTTCATTGTTATCACTTCCCTTCATTGTTATCACTTCCCTTCATTGCTGTCACTATCCTTCATTGCTGTCACTATTTTTCATTGCTGTCACTACCCTTCATTGCTGTCACTACCCTTCATTGATGTCACTTCTCTTCATTGCTGTCACTACCCTTAATTGTTATCACTTCCCTTCATTGCTATCACTACCCTTCATTGTTATCACTTCGCATCATTGCTGTCACTACCCTTCATTGTTATCACTTCCCTTCATTGCTGTCACTACCCTTCATTGTTATCACTTCCCTTTATTGCTGTCACTACACTTCATTGTTATCACTTCCCTTCATTGCTGTCACTATCCTTCATTGTTATCACTTCCCTTTATTGCTGTCACTACCCTTCATTGTTATCACTTCCCTTCATTGCTGTCACTATCCTTCATTGTTATCACTTCCCTTTATTGTTGTCACTACCCTTCATTGTTATCACTTCCCTTCATTGCTGTCACTATCCTTCATTGTTATCACTTCCCTTTATTGCTGTCACTACCCTTCATTGTTATCACTTCCCTTCATTGCTGTCACTATCCTTCATTGTTATCACTTCCCTTCATTGCTGTCACTATCCTTCATTGTTATCACTTCCCTTTATTGCTGTCACTACCCTTCATTGTTATCACTTCCCTTTATTGCTGTCACTACCCTTCATTGTTATCACTTCCCTTCATTGCTATCACTACCCTTCATTGTTATCACTTCGCATCATTGCTGTCACTACCCTTCATTGTTATCACTTCCCTTCATTGCTGTCACTACCCTTCATTGTTATCACTTCCCTTTATTGCTGTCACTATCCTTCATTGTTATCACTTCCCTTCATTGCTGTAACTACCCTTCATTGTTATCACTTCCCTTCATTGCTGTCACTATCCTTCATTGTTATCACTTCCCTTTATTGCTGTCACTACCCTTCATTGTTATCACTTCCCTTTATTGCTGTCACTATCCTTCATTGTTATCACTTCCCTTCATTGCTGTCACTATCCTTCATTGCTGTCACTACCCTTCATTGCTGTCACTATCCTTCATTGCTGTCACTATCCTTCATTGCTGTCACTATCCTTCATTGCTGCGCTGCCACTATTCTTCATTGCTGTCACTATCCTTCATTGCTGTCACTACCCTTCATTGCTGTCACTATCCTTCACTGCTGTCACTATCCTTCATTGCTGTCACTATCCTTCATTGCTGCCCTGCCACTATTTTTCATTGCTGTCACTATCCTTCATTGCTGTCACTACCCTTCATTGTTATCACTTCCTTTCATTGCTGTCACTTCACTTTATTGCTACTACTTCCCTTCATTGTTATCACTTCCCTTCATTGTTATCACTTCCCTTCATTGCTGTCACTACCCTTCATTGCTGTCACTATCCTTCATTGCTGTCACTATCCTTCATTGCTGTCACTATCCTTCATTGCTGCGCTGCCACTATTCTTCATTGCTGTCACTACCCTTCATTGTTATCACTTCCCTTCATTGCTGCGCTGCCACTATTCTTCATTGCTATCATTACCCTTCATTGCTGTCACAACCCTTCATTGTTATCAATTCCCTTCATTGCTGTCACTACCCTTCATTGCTATCACTTCTCTTCATTGCTGTCACTACCCTTCATTGCTGTCACTTCCCTTCATTGCTGTCACTTCCCTTCATTGCTGTCACTTCCCTTCATTGCTGTCACTTCACTTTATTGCTACTACTTCCCTTCATTGTTATCACTTCCCTTCATTGCTATCACTTCCATTCATTGCTGTCACTAACCTTCATTGCTGTCACTTCCCTTCATTGATGTCACTTCCGTTCATTGCTGTCACTTCCATCCATCGCTGTCACTTCCCTTCATTGCTGTCACTTCCCTTCATTGCTATCGCGTCCAATCATTGTAGTCACTTCGCTTCATTGCTATCACTTCCATTCATTGCTGTCACAACCCTTAATTGCTGTCACTTCTCTTCATTGCTGTCACTTCTCTTCAAAGCTGCCACTTCTCTTCAAAGCTGCCACTTCTCTTCAATGCTGCCACTTCTTTTCATTGCTGTGACTTCCCTTCATTGCTGTCATTTCTCTTCATTGCTGTCATTTCTCTTCATTGCTGTCACTTCCCTTCATTGCTGTCAACTCTCTTCACTGCTGTCACTTCCCTTCATTGCTGTCACAATTACCTTTGTTCGTCACAATTGTCACTTCCCTTAATTGCTGTCACTTCCCTTCATTGCTGTCACTATCCTTCATTGCTGTCACTATTTTTCATTACTGTCACTACCCTTCATTGCTGTCACTATCCTTCATTGCTGTCACTACCCTTCATTGTTATCACTTCCCTTCATTGTTATCACTTCCCTTCATTGCTGTCACTATCCTTCATTGCTGTCACTATTTTTCATTGCTGTCACTACCCTTCATTGCTGTCACTACCCTTCATTGATGTCACTTCTCTTCATTGCTGTCACTACCCTTAATTGTTATCACTTCCCTTCATTGCTATCACTACCCTTCATTGTTATCACTTCGCTTCATTGCTGTCACTACCCTTCATTGTTATCACTTCCCTTTATTGCTGTCACTACCCTTCATTGTTATCACTTCCCTTTATTGCTGTCACTACACTTCATTGTTATCACTTCCCTTCATTGCTGTCACTATCCTTCATTGTTATCACTTCCCTTTATTGCTGTCACTACCCTTCATTGTTATCACTTCCCTTCATTGCTGTCACTATCCTTCATTGTTATCACTTCCCTTTATTGTTGTCACTACCCTTCATTGTTATCACTTCCCTTCATTGCTGTCACTATCCTTCATGTTATCACTTCCCTTTATTGCTGTCACTACCCTTCATTGTTATCACTTCCCTTCATTGCTATCACTACCCTTCATTGTTATCACTTCGCATCATTGCTGTCACTACCCTTCATTGTTATCACTTCCCTTCATTGCTGTCACTACCCTTCATTGTTATCACTTCCCTTTATTGCTGTCACTATCCTTCATTGTTATCACTTCCCTTCATTGCTGTCACTACCCTTCATTGTTATCACTTCCCTTCATTGCTGTCACTATCCTTCATTGTTATCACTTCCTTTATTGCTGTCACTACCCTTCATTGTTATCACTTCCCTTTATTGCTGTCACTATCCTTCATTGTTATCACTTCCCTTCATTGCTGTCACTATCCTTCATTGCTGTCACTACCCTTCATTGCTGTCACTATCCTTCATTGCTGTCACTATCCTTCATTGCTGTCACTACCCTTCATTGTTATCACTTCCTTTCATTGCTGTCACTTCACTTTATTGCTACTACTTCCCTTCATTGTTATCACTTCCCTTCATTGTTATCACTTCCCTTCATTGCTGTCACTACCCTTCATTGCTGTCACTATCCTTCATTGCTGTCACTATCCTTCATTGCTGTCACTATCCTTCATTGCTGCGCTGCCACTATTCTTCATTGCTGTCACTACCCTTCATTGTTATCACTTCCCTTCATTGCTGCGCTGCCACTATTCTTCATTGCTATCATTACCCTTCATTGCTGTCACAACCCTTCATTGTTATCAATTCCCTTCATTGCTGTCACTACCCTTCATTGCTATCACTTCTCTTCATTGCTGTCACTACCCTTCATTGCTGTCACTTCCCTTCATTGCTGTCACTTCCCTTCATTGCTGTCACTTCCCTTCATTGCTGTCACTTCACTTTATTGCTACTACTTCCCTTCATTGTTATCACTTCCCTTCATTGCTATCACTTCCATTCATTGCTGTCACTAACCTTCATTGCTGTCACTTCCCTTCATTGATGTCACTTCCGTTCATTGCTGTCACTTCCATCCATCGCTGTCACTTCCCTTCATTGCTGTCACTTCCCTTCATTGCTATCGCGTCCAATCATTGTAGTCACTTCGCTTCATTGCTATCACTTCCATTCATTGCTGTCACAACCCTTAATTTGCTGTCACTTCTCTTCATTGCTGTCACTTCTCTTCAAAGCTGCCACTTCTCTTCAAAGCTGCCACTTCTCTTCAATGCTGCCACTTCTTTTCATTGCTGTGACTTCCCTTCATTGCTGTCATTTCTCTTCATTGCTGTCATTTCTCTTCATTGCTGTCACTTCCCTTCATTGCTGTCAACTCTCTTCACTGCTGTCACTTCCCTTCATTGCTGTCACAATTACCTTTGTTCGTCACAATTGTCACTTCCCTTAATTGCTGTCACTTCCCTTCATTGCTGTCACTATCCTTCATTGCTGTCACTATTTTTCATTACTGTCACTACCCTTCATTGCTGTCACTATCCTTCATTGCTGTCACTACCCTTCATTGTTATCACTTCCCTTCATTGTTATCACTTCCCTTCATTGCTGTCACTATCCTTCATTGCTGTCACTATTTTTCATTGCTGTCACTACCCTTCATTGCTGTCACTACCCTTCATTGATGTCACTTCTCTTCATTGCTGTCACTACCCTTAATTGTTATCACTTCCCTTCATTGCTATCACTACCCTTCATTGTTATCACTTCGCATCATTGCTGTCACTACCCTTCATTGTTATCACTTCCCTTTATTGCTGTCACTACCCTTCATTGTTATCACTTCCCTTTATTGCTGTCACTACACTTCATTGTTATCACTTCCCTTCATTGCTGTCACTATCCTTCATTGTTATCACTTCCCTTTATTGCTGTCACTACCCTTCATTGTTATCACTTCCCTTCATTGCTGTCACTATCCTTCATTGTTATCACTTCCCTTTATTGTTGTCACTACCCTTCATTGTTATCACTTCCCTTCATTGCTGTCACTATCCTTCATGTTATCACTTCCCTTTATTGCTGTCACTACCCTTCATTGTTATCACTTCCCTTCATTGCTATCACTACCCTTCATTGTTATCACTTCGCATCATTGCTGTCACTACCCTTCATTGTTATCACTTCCCTTCATTGCTGTCACTACCCTTCATTGTTATCACTTCCCTTTATTGCTGTCACTATCCTTCATTGTTATCACTTCCCTTCATTGCTGTCACTCCTTCATTGTTATCACTTCCCTTCATTGCTGTCACTATCCTTCATTGTTATCACTTCCCTTTATTGCTGTCACTACCCTTCATTGTTATCACTTCCCTTTATTGCTGTCACTATCCTTCATTGTTATCACTTCCCTTCATTGCTGTCACTATCCTTCATTGCTGTCACTACCCTTCATTGCTGTCACTATCCTTCATTGCTGTCACTATCCTTCATTGCTATCACTATCCTTCATTGCTGCTCTGCCACTATCCTTCATTGCTGTCACTATCCTTCATTGATGTCACTACCCTTCATTGCTGTCACTATCCTTCATTGCTGTCACTATCCTTCATTGATGCGCTGCCACTATTCTTCATTGCTGTCACTATCCTTCATTGCTGTCACTACCCTTCATTGTTATCACTTCCCTTCATTGCTGTCACTTCACTTTATTGCTACTACTTCCCTTCATTGTTATCACTTCCCTTCATTGTTATCACTTCCCTTCATTGCTGTCACTACCCTTCATTGCTGTCACTATCCTTCATTGCTGTCACTATCCTTCATTGTTATCACTTCCCTTCATTGCTGTCACTATCCTTAATTGTTATCACTTCCCTTCATTGTTATCACTTCCCTTCATTGCTGTCACTATCCTTCATTGTTATCACTTCCCTTCATTGTTATCACTTCCCTTCATTGCTGTCACTTCCCTTCATTGCTGTCACTACCCTTCATTGCTGTCACTACACTTCATTGTTATCACTTCCCTTCATTGCTGTCACTATCCTTCATTGTTATCCCTTCCCTTCATTGTTATCACTTACCTTCATTGCTGTCACTATCCTTCATTGCTGTCACTATCCTTCATTGTTATCACTTCCCTTCATTGCTGTCACTATCCTTCATTGCTGTCACTATCCTTTATTGCTGTCACTATCCTTCATTGCTGTCACTATCCTTCATTGCTGTCACTATCCTTCATTGTTATCCCTTCCCTTCATTGCTGTCACTTCACTTCATTGCTGTCACTATCCTTCATTGCTGTCACTATCCTTCATTGTTATCACTTCCCTTCATTGCTGTCACTACCCGTCATTGTTATCACTTCCCTTCATTGCTGTCACTATCCTTCATTGCTGTCACTACCCTTCATTGTTATCACTTCCCTTCATTGCTTTCACTACCCTTCATTGTTATCACTTCGCATCATTGCTGTCACTATCCTTCATTGCTATCACTACCCTTCATTGTTATCACTTCCCTTCATTGCTGTCACTATCCTTCATTGCTGTCACTACCCTTCATTGTTATCACTTCCCTTTATTGCTGTCACTAACCTTCATTGTTATCACTTCCCTTCATTGCTGTCACTATACTTCATTGCTATCACTACCCTTCATTGTTATCACTTCGCATCATTGCTGTCACTACCCTTAATTGTTATCACTTCCCTTTATTGCTGTCACTACCCTTCATTGTTATCACTTCCCTTCATTGCTGTCACTATCCTTCATTGTTATCACTTCCCTTCATTGCTGTCACTATCCTTCATTGCTGTAACTACCCTTCATTGCTGTCACTTCCCTTCATTGCTGTCACTACCCTTCATTGCTGTCATTACCCTTCATTGCTGTCACTACCCTTCATTGCTGTCACTATCCTTCTTTGCTGTCACTACCCTTCATTGTTATCACTTCCCTTCATTGCTGTCACTATCCTTCATTGCTGTCACTATCCTTCATTGCTGTCACTACCCTTCATTGTTATCACTTCCCTTCATTGTTATCACTTCCCTTCATTGCTGTCACTATCCTTCATTGCTGTCACTATTTTTCATTGCTGTCACTACCCTTCATTGCTGTCACTACCCTTCATTGATGTCACTTCTCTTCATTGCTGTCACTACCCTTAATTGTTATCACTTCCCTTCATTGCTATCACTACCCTTCATTGTTATCACTTCGCATCATTGCTGTCACTACCCTTCATTGTTATCACTTCCCTTCATTGCTGTCACTACCCTTCATTGTTATCACTTCCCTTTATTGCTGTCACTACACTTCATTGTTATCACTTCCCTTCATTGCTGTCACTATCCTTCATTGTTATCACTTCCCTTTATTGCTGTCACTACCCTTCATTGTTATCACTTCCCTTCATTGCTGTCACTATCCTTCATTGTTATCACTTCCCTTTATTGTTGTCACTACCCTTCATTGTTATCACTTCCCTTCATTGCTGTCACTATCCTTCATTGTTATCACTTCCCTTTATTGCTGTCACTACCCTTCATTGTTATCACTTCCCTTCATTGCTGTCACTATCCTTCATTGTTATCACTTCCCTTCATTGCTGTCACTATCCTTCATTGTTATCACTTCCCTTTATTGCTGTCACTACCCTTCATTGTTATCACTTCCCTTTATTGCTGTCACTACCCTTCATTGTTATCACTTCCCTTCATTGCTATCACTACCCTTCATTGTTATCACTTCGCATCATTGCTGTCACTACCCTTCATTGTTATCACTTCCCTTCATTGCTGTCACTACCCTTCATTGTTATCACTTCCCTTTATTGCTGTCACTATCCTTCATTGTTATCACTTCCCTTCATTGCTGTAACTACCCTTCATTGTTATCACTTCCCTTCATTGCTGTCACTATCCTTCATTGTTATCACTTCCCTTTATTGCTGTCACTACCCTTCATTGTTATCACTTCCCTTTATTGCTGTCACTATCCTTCATTGTTATCACTTCCCTTCATTGCTGTCACTATCCTTCATTGCTGTCACTACCCTTCATTGCTGTCACTATCCTTCATTGCTGTCACTATCCTTCATTGCTGTCACTATCCTTCATTGCTGCGCTGCCACTATTCTTCATTGCTGTCACTATCCTTCATTGCTGTCACTACCCTTCATTGCTGTCACTATCCTTCACTGCTGTCACTATCCTTCATTGCTGTCACTATCCTTCATTGCTGCCCTGCCACTATTTTTCATTGCTGTCACTATCCTTCATTGCTGTCACTACCCTTCATTGTTATCACTTCCTTTCATTGCTGTCACTTCACTTTATTGCTACTACTTCCCTTCATTGTTATCACTTCCCTTCATTGTTATCACTTCCCTTCATTGCTGTCACTACCCTTCATTGCTGTCACTATCCTTCATTGCTGTCACTATCCTTCATTGCTGTCACTATCCTTCATTGCTGCGCTGCCACTATTCTTCATTGCTGTCACTACCCTTCATTGTTATCACTTCCCTTCATTGCTGCGCTGCCACTATTCTTCATTGCTATCATTACCCTTCATTGCTGTCACAACCCTTCATTGTTATCAATTCCCTTCATTGCTGTCACTACCCTTCATTGCTATCACTTCCCTTCATTGCTGTCACTACCCTTCATTGCTGTCACTTCCCTTCATTGCTGTCACTTCCCTTCATTGCTGTCACTTCCCTTCATTGCTGTCACTTCACTTTATTGCTACTACTTCCCTTCATTGTTATCACTTCCCTTCATTGCTATCACTTCCATTCATTGCTGTCACTAACCTTCATTGCTGTCACTTCCCTTCATTGATGTCACTTCCGTTCATTGCTGTCACTTCCATCCATCGCTGTCACTTCCCTTCATTGCTGTCACTTCCCTTCATTGCTATCGCGTCCAATCATTGTAGTCACTTCGCTTCATTGCTATCACTTCCATTCATTGCTGTCACAACCCTTAATTTGCTGTCACTTCTCTTCATTGCTGTCACTTCTCTTCAAAGCTGCCACTTCTCTTCAATGCTGCCACTTCTTTTCATTGCTGTGACTTCCCTTCATTGCTGTCATTTCTCTTCATTGCTGTCATTTCTCTTCATTGCTGTCACTTCCCTTCATTGCTGTCAACTCTCTTCACTGCTGTCACTTCCCTTCATTGCTGTCACAATTACCTTTGTTCGTCACAATTGTCACTTCCCTTAATTGCTGTCACTTCCCTTCATTGCTGTAACTACCCTTCATTGCTGTCACTATTTTTCATTGCTGTCACTACCCTTCATTGCTGTCACTATCCTTCATTGCTGACACTACCCTTCATTGTTATCACTTCCCTTCATTGTTATCACTTCCCTTCATTGCTGTCACTATCCTTCATTGCTGTCACTATTTTTCATTGCTGTCACTACCCTTCATTGCTGTCACTACCCTTCATTGATGTCACTTCTCTTCATTGCTGTCACTACCCTTAATTGTTATCACTTCCCTTCATTGCTATCACTACCCTTCATTGTTATCACTTCCCTTCATTGCTGTCACTATCCTTCATTGTTATCACTTCCCTTTATTGCTGTCACTACCCTTCATTGTTATCACTTCCCTTCATTGCTGTCACTATCCTTCATTGTTATCACCTCCCTTTATTGTTGTCACTACCCTTCATTGTTATCACTTCCCTTCATTGCTGTCACTATCCTTCATTGTTATCACTTTCCTTTATTGCTGTCACTACCCTTCATTGTTATCACTTCCCTTCATTGCTGTCACTATCCTTCATTGTTATCACTTCCCTTCATTGCTGTCACTATCCTTCATTGTTATCACTTCCCTTTATTGCTGTCACTACCCTTCATTGTTATCACTTCCCTTTATTGCTGTCACTACCCTTCATTGTTATCACTTCGCATCATTGCTATCATTACCCTTCATTGTTATCACTTCGCATCATTGCTGTCACTACCCTTCATTGTTATCACTTCCCTTCATTGCTGTCACTACCCTTCATTGTTATCACTTCCCTTTATTGCTGTCACTATCCTTCATTGTTATCACTTCCCTTCATTGCTGTCACTACCCTTCATTGTTATCACTTCCCTTCATTGCTGTCACTATCCTTCATTGTTATCACTTCCCTTTATTGCTGTCACTACCCTTCATTGTTATCACTTCCCTTTATTGCTGTCACTATCCTTCATTGTTATCACTTCCCTTCATTGCTGTCACTATCCTTCATTGCTGTCACTACCCTTCATTGCTGTCACTATCCTTCATTGCTGTCACTATCCTTCATTGCTATCACTATCCTTCATTGCTGCGCTGCCACTATCCTTCATTGCTGTCACTATCCTTCATTGATGTCACTACCCTTCATTGCTGTCACTATCCTTCATTGCTGTCACTATCCTTCATTGATGCGCTGCCACTATTCTTCATTGCTGTCACTATCCTTCATTGCTGTCACTACCCTTCATTGTTATCACTTCCCTTCATTGCTGTCACTTCACTTTATTGCTACTACTTCCCTTCATTGTTATCACTTCCCTTCATTGTTATCACTTCCCTTCATTGCTGTCACTACCCTTCATTGCTGTCACTATCCTTCATTGCTGTCACTATCCTTCATTGTTATCACTTCCCTTCATTGCTGTCACTATCCTTAATTGTTATCACTTCCCTTCATTGTTATCACTTCCCTTCATTGCTGTCACTATCCTTCATTGTTATCACTTCCATTCATTGTTATCACTTCCCTCCATTGCTGTCACTTCCCTTCATTGCTGTCACTACCCTTCATTGCTGTCACTACACTTCATTGTTATCACTTCCCTTCATTGCTGTCACTATCCTTCATTGTTATCCCTTCCCTTCATTGTTATCACTTCCCTTCATTGCTGTCACTATCCTTCATTGCTGTCACTATCCTTCATTGTTATCACTTCCCTTCATTGCTGTCACTATCCTTCATTGCTGTCACTATCCTTCATTGTTATCACTTCCCTTCATTGCTGTCACTATCCTTCATTGCTGTCACTATCCTTCATTGTTATCCCTTCCCTTCATTGCTGTCACTTCACTTCATTGCTGTCACTATCCTTCATTGCTGTCACTATCCTTCATTGTTATCACTTCCCTTCATTGCTGTCACTACCCGTCATTGTTATCACTTCCCTTCATTGCTGTCACTATCCTTCATTGCTGTCACTACCCTTCATTGTTATCACTTCCCTTCATTGCTTTCACTACCCTTCATTGTTATCACTTCGCATCATTGCTGTCACTATCCTTCATTGCTATCACTACCCTTCATTGTTATCACTTCCCTTCATTGCTGTCACTATCCTTCATTGCTGTCACTACCCTTCATTGTTATCACTTCCCTTTATTGCTGTCACTAACCTTCATTGTTGTCACTTCCCTTCATTGCTGTCACTATACTTCATTGCTATCACTACCCTTCATTGTTATCACTTCGCATCATTGCTGTCACTACCCTTAATTGTTATCACTTCCCTTTATTGCTGTCACTACCCTTCATTGTTATCACTTCCCTTCATTGCTGTCACTATCCTTCATTGTTATCACTTCCCTTCATTGCTGTCACTATCCTTCATTGCTGTAACTACCCTTCATTGCTGTCACTTCCCTTCATTGCTGTCACTACCCTTCATTGCTGTCATTACCCTTCATTGCTGTCACTACCCTTCATTGCTGTCACTATGCTTCTTTGCTGTCACTACCCTTCATTGTTATCACTTCCCTTCATTGCTGTCACTATCCTTCATTGCTGTCACTATCCTTCATTGCTGTCACTACCCTTCATTGTTATCACTTCCCTTCATTGTTATCACTTCCCTTCATTGCTGTCACTATCCTTCATTGCTGTCACTATTTTTCATTGCTGTCACTACCCTTTATTGCTGTCACTACCCTTCATTGTTATCACTTCCCTTCATTGCTATCACTACCCTTCATTGTTATCACTTCGCTTCATTGCTGTCACTACCCTTCATTGTTATCACTTCCCTTCATTGCTGTCACTACCCTTCATTGTTATCACTTCCCTTTATTGCTGTCACTATCCTTCATTGTTATCACTTCCCTTCATTGCTGTCACTACCCTTCATTGTTATCACTTCCCTTCATTGCTGTCACTATCCTTCATTGCTGTCACTACCCTTCATTGCTGTCACTATCCTTCATTGCTGTCACTATCCTTCATTGCTGTCACTATCCTTCATTGCTGCGCTGCCACTATCCTTCATTGCTGTCACTATCCTTCATTGCTGTCACTACCCTTCATTGCTGTCACTATCCTTCATTGCTGTCACTACCCTTCATTGTTATCACTTCCCTTCATTGCTGTCACTTCACTTTATTGCTACTACTTCCCTTCATTGTTATCACTTCCCTTCATTGTTATCACTTCCCTTCATTGCTGTCACTACCCTTCGTTGCTGCCACTATTCTTCATTGCTGTCCCTACCCTTCATTGTTATCACTTCCCTTCATTGCTGCGCTGCCACTATTCTTCATTGCTGTCACTACCCTTCATTGCTGTCACTACCCTTCATTGTTATCACTTCCCTTCATTGCTGTCACTACCCTTCATTGTTATCACTTCCCTTCATTGCTGTCACTACTCTTCATTGTTATCACTTCCCTTCATTGCTGCGCTGCCACTATTCTTCATTGCTGTCACTACCCTTCATTGTTATCACTTCCCATCATTGCTGCGCTGCCACTATTCTTCATTGCTGTCACTACCCTTCATTGTTATCACTTCCCTTCATTGCTGTCACTACCCTTCATTGTTATCACTTCCCTTCATTGCTGCGCTGCCACTATTCTTCATTGCTGTCACTACCCTTCATTGCTGTCACTACCCTTCATTGTTATCACTTCCCTTCATTGCTGTCACTATCCTTCATTGCTGTAACTACCCTTCATTGCTGTCACTTCCCTTCATTGCTGTCAATTCCCTTCATTGCTGTCACTACCCTTCATTGCTGTCACTTCCCTTCATTGCTGTCACTACCCTTCATTGCTATCATTATTCTTCATTGCTGTCACTACCCTTCATTGCTGTCACTTCCCTTCATTGCTGTCACTTCCCTTCATTGTTGTCACTTCCCTTCATTGCTGTCACTATCCTTCATTGTTATCACTTCCCTTCATTGTTATCACTTCCCTTCATTGCTGTCACTATCCTTCATTGTTATCACTTCCCTTCATTGTTATCACTTCCCTTTATTGCTGTCACTATCCTTCATTGTTATCACTTCCCTTCATTGTTATCACTTCCCTTTATTGCTGTCACTTCCCTTCATTGCTGTCACTACCCTTCATTGCTGTCACTACACTTCATTGTTATCACTTCCCTTCATTGCTGTCACTATCCTTCATTGTTATCCCTTCCCTTCATTGTTATCACTTCCCTTCATTGCTGTCACTATCCTTCATTGCTGTCACTATCCTTCATTGTTATCACTTCCCTTCATTGCTGTCACTATCCTTCATTGCTGTCACTATCCTTCATTGTTATCACTTCCCTTCATTGCTGTCACTATCCTTCATTGCTGTCACTATCCTTCATTGTTATCACTTCCCTTCATTGCTGTCACTTCACTTCATTGCTGTCACTATCCTTCATTGCTGTCACTATCCTTCATTGTTATCACTTCCCTTCATTGCTGTCACTACCCTTCATTGTTATCACTTCCCTTCATTGCTGTCACTATCCTTCATTGCTGTCACTACCCTTCATTGTTATCACTTCCCTTCATTGCTTTCACTACCCTTCATTGTTATCACTTCGCATCATTGCTGTCACTATCCTTCATTGCTATCACTACCCTTCATTGTTATCACTTCCCTTCATTGCTGTCACTATCCTTCATTGCTGTCACTACCCTTCATTGTTATCACTTCCCTTTATTGCTGTCACTAACCTTCATTGTTATCACTTCCCTTCATTGCTGTCACTATACTTCATTGCTATCACTACCCTTCATTGTTATCACTTCGCATCATTGCTGTCACTACCCTTCATTGCTGTCATTACCCTTCATTGCTGTCACTACCCTTCATTGCTGTCACTATCCTTCATTGCTGTCACTACCCTTCATTGTTATCACTTCCCTTCATTGCTGTCACTATCCTTCATTGCTGTCACTTCCCTTCATTGCTGTCAATACCCTTCATTGTTATCACTTCCCTTCATTGCTGTCACTATCCTTCATTGCTGTCACTTCCCTTCATTGCTGTCACTATCCTTCATTGCTGTCACTTCCCTTCATTGCTGTCACTTCCCTTCATTGCTGTCACTTCCCTTCATTGCTGTCACTACCCTTCATTGCTGTCACTTCCCTTCATTGCTGTCACTTCCCTTCATTGCTGTCACTATCCTTCATTGCTGTCACTTCCCTTCATTGCTTTCACTTCCCTTCATTGCTGTCACTTCCCTTCATTGCTGTCACTTCCCTTCATTGCTGTCACTTCCCTTCATTGCTGTCACTATCCTTCATTGCTGTCACTTCCCTTCATTGATGTCACTACCCTTCATTGCTATCACTTCCCTTCATTGCTGTCACTACCCTTCATTGCTGTCACTTCCCTTCATTGCTGTCACTTCCCTTCATTGCTGTCACTTCCCTTCATTGCTGTCACTTCACTTTATTGCTACTACTTCCCTTCATTGTTATCACTTCCCTTCATTGCTATCACTTCCATTCATTGCTGTCACTAACCTTCATTGCTGTCACTTTCTTCATTGATGTCACTTCCGTTCATTGCTGTCACTTCCATCCATCGCTGTCACTTCCCTTCATTGCTGTCACTATCCTTCATTGCTATCGCGTCCAATCATTGTAGTCACTTCGCTTCATTGCTATCACTTCCATTCATTGCTGTCACAACCCTTCATTGCTGTCACTTCTCTTCATTGCTGTCACTTCTCTTCAAAGCTGCCACTTCTCTTCAATGCTGCCACTTCTTTTCATTGCTGTGACTTCCCTTCATTGCTGTCATTTCTCTTCATTGCTGTCATTTCTCTTCATTGCTGTCACTTCCCTTCATTGCTGTCAACTCTCTTCACTGCTGTCACTTCCCTTCATTGTTATCACTTCCCTTCATTGTTATCACTTCCCTTCATTGCTGTCACTATCCTTCATTGCTGTCACTATTTTTCATTGCTGTCACTACCCTTCATTGCTGTCACTTCCCTTCATTGCTGTCACTACCCTTCATTGATGTCACTTCTCTTCATTGCTGTCACTACCGTTAATTGTTATCACTTCCCTTCATTGCTATCACTACCCTTCATTGTTATCTCTTCGCATCATTGCTGTCACTACCCTTCATTGTTATCACTTCCCTTCATTGCTGTCACTACTCTTCATTGTTATCACTTCCCTTCATTGCTGCGCTGCCACTATTCTTCATTGCTGTCACTACCCTTCATTGTTATCACTTCCCTTCATTGCTGCGCTGCCACTATTCTTCATTGCTGTCACTACCCTTCATTGTTATCACTTCCCTTCATTGCTGTCACTACCCTTCATTGTTATCACTTCCCTTCATTGCTGCGCTGCCACTATTCTTCATTGCTGTCACTACCCTTCATTGTTATCACTTCCCTTTATTGCTGTCACTACACTTCATTGTTATCACTTCCCTTCATTGCTGTCACTATCCTTCATTGTTATCACTTCCCTTTATTGCTGTCACTACCCTTCATTGTTATCACTTCCCTTCATTGCTGTCACTATCCTTCATTGTTATCACTTCCCTTTATTGTTGTCACTACCCTTCATTGTTATCACTTCCCTTCATTGCTGTCACTATCCTTCATTGTTATCACTTCCCTTTATTGCTGTCACTACCCTTCATTGTTATCACTTCCCTTTATTGCTGTCACTACCCTTCATTGTTATCACTTCCCTTCATTGCTGTCACTATCCTTCATTGTTATCACTTGCCTTTATTGCTGTCACTACCCTTCATTGTTATCACTTCCCTTCATTGCTGTCACTATCCTTCATTGTTATCACTTCCCTTTATTGCTGTCACTACCCTTCATTGTTATCACTTCCCTTCATTGCTGTCACTATCCTTCATTGTTATCATTTCCCTTCATTGCTGTCACTATCCTTCATTGTTATCACGCCCCTTTATTGCTGTCACTACCCTTCATTGTTATCACTTCCCTTTATTGCTGTCACTACCCTTCATTGTTATCACTTCCCTTCATTGCTGTCACTACCCTTCATTGTTATCACTTCCCTTTATTGCTGTCACTATCCTTCATTGTTATCACTTCCCTTCATTGCTGTCACTACCCTTCATTGTTATCACTTCCCTTCATTGCTGTCACTATCCTTCATTGTTATCACTTCCCTTTATTGCTGTCACTACCCTTCATTGTTATCACTTCCCTTTATTGCTGTCACTATCCTTCATTGTTATCACTTCCCTTCATTGCTGTCACTATCCTTCATTGCTGTCACTACCCTTCATTGCTGTCACTATCCTTCATTGCTGTCACTATCCTTCATTGCTTTCACTATCCTTCATTGATGCGCTGCCACTATCCTTCATTGCTGTCACTATCCTTCATTGCTGTCACTACCCTTCATTGCTGTCACTATCCTTCATTGCTGTCACTATCCTTCATTGCTGTCACTATCCTTCATTGCTGCGCTGCCACTATTCTTCATTGCTGTCACTATCCTTCATTGCTGTCACTACCTTTCATTGTTATCACTTCCCTTCATTGCTGTCACTTCACTTTATTGCTGTACTTCACTTCATTGTTATCACTTCCCTTCATTGCTATCACTTCCCTTCATTGCTGTCACTACCCTTCATTGCTGTCACTATCATTCATTGCTGTCACTATCCTTCATTGCTGTCACTACCCTTCATTGTTATCACTTCCCTTCATTGTTATCACTTCCCTTCATTGCTGTCACTACCCTTCATTGTTATCACTTCCCTTCATTGTTGTCACTTCCCTTCATTTCTGTCACTTCACTTTATTGCTGTCACTACCCTTCATTGTTATCACTTCCCTTCATTGTTATCACTTCCCTTCATTGCTGTCACTATCCTTCATTGTTATCACTTCCCTTCATTGTTATCACTTCCCTTCATTGCTGTCACTATCCTTAATTGTTATCACTTCCCTTCATTGTTATCACTTCCCTTCATTGCTGTCACTATCCTTCATTGTTATCACTTCCCTTCATTGTTATCACTTCCCTTCATTGCTGTCACTTCCCTTCATTGCTGTCACTACCCTTCATTGCTGTCACTACACTTCATTGTTACACTTCCCTTCATTGCTGTCACTATCCTTCATTGTTATCCCTTCCCTTCATTGTTATCACTTCCTTCATTGCTGTCACTATCCTTCATTGCTGTCACTATCCTTCATTGTTATCACTTCCCTTCATTGCTGTCACTATTCTTCATTGCTGTCACTATCCTTCATTGTTATCACTTCCCTTCATTGCTGTCACTATCCTTCATTGCTGTCACTATCCTTCATTGTTATCCCTTCCCTTCATTGCTGTCACTTCACTTCATTGCTGTCACTATCCTTCATTGCTGTCACTATCCTTCATTGTTATCACTTCCCTTCATTGCTGTCACTACCCGTCATTGTTATCACTTCCCTTCATTGCTGTCACTATCCTTCATTGCTGTCACTACCCTTCATTGTTATCACTTCCCTTCATTGCTATCACTACACTTCATTGTTATCACTTCGCATCATTGCTGTCACTATCCTTCATTGCTATCACTACCCTTCATTGTTATCACTTCCCTTCATTGCTGTCACTATCCTTCATTGCTGTCACTACTCTTCATTGTTATCACTTCCCTTTATTGCTGTCACTAACCTTCATTGTTATCACTTCCCTTCATTGCTGTCACTATACTTTATTGCTATCACTACCCTTCATTGTTATCACTTCGCATCATTGCTGTCACTACCCTTAATTGTTATCACTTCCCTTTATTGCTGTCACTACCCTTCATTGTTATCACTTCCCTTCATTGCTGTCACTATCCTTCATTGTTATCACTTCCCTTCATTGCTGTCACTATCCTTCATTGCTGTAACTACCCTTCATTGCTGTCACTTCCCTTCATTGCTGTCACTACCCTTCATTGCTGTCATTACCCTTCATTGCTGTCACTACCCTTCATTGCTGTCACTATCCTTCATTGCTGTCACTACCCTTCATTGTTATCACTTCCCTTCATTGCTGTCACTATCCTTCATTGCTGTCACTTCCCTACATTGCTGTCACTATTCTTCATTGCTGTCACTATCCTTCATTGCTGTCACTTCCCTTCATTGCTGTCACTTCCCTTCATTGCTGTCACTACCCTTCATTGCTGTCACTTCCCTTCATTGCTGTCACTATCCTTCATTGCTGTCACTTCCCTTCATTGCTGTCACTACCCTTCATTGTTATCACTTCCCTTCATTGCTGTCACTATCCTTCATTGCTGTAACTACCCTTCATTGCTGTCACTTCCCTTCATTGCTGTCACTTCTTTTCATTGCTGTCACTTCACTTTATTGCTACTACTTCCCTTCATTGTTATCACTTCCCTTCATTGATATCACTTCCTTCATTGCTGTCACTAACCTTCATTGCTATCACTTCCCTTCATTGATGTCACTTCCGTTCATTGCTGTCACTTCCATCCATCGCTGTCACTTCCCTTCATTGCTGTCACTATCCTTCATTGCTATCGCGTCCAATCATTGTAGTCACTTCGCTTCATTGCTATCACTTCCATTCATTGCTGTCACAACCCTTCATTGCTGTCACTTCTCTTCATTGCTGTCACTTCTCTTCAAAGCTGCCACTTCTCTTCAATGCTGCCACTTCTTTTCATTGCTGTCACTTCCCTTCATTGCTGTCACTATCCTTCATTGCTGTCACTACCCTTCATTGTTATCACTTCCCTTCATTGTTATCACTTCCCTCATTGCTGTCACTATGTCACTATCCTTCATTGCTGTCACTATTTATCATTGCTGTCACTACCCTTCATTGCTGTCACTTCCCTTCATTGCTGTCACTACCCTTCATTGATGTCACTTCTCTTCATTGCTGTCACTACCGTTAATTGTTATCACTTCCCTTCATTGCTATCACTACCCTTCATTGTTATCACTTCGCATCATTGCTGTCACTACCCTTCATTGTTATCACTTCCCTTCATTGCTGCGCTGCCACTATTCTTCATTGCTGTCACTACCCTTCATTGCTGTCACTACCCTTCATTGTTATCACTTCCCTTCATTGCTGTCACTACCCTTCATTGTTATCACTTCCCTTCATTGCTGTCACTACCCTTCATTGTTATCACTTCCCTTCATTGCTGCGCTGCCACTATTCTTCATTGCTGTCACTACCCTTCATTGTTATCACTTCCTTCATTGCTGCGCTGCCACTATTCTTCATTGCTGTCACTACCCTTCATTGTTATCACTTCCCTTCATTGCTGTCACTACCTTCATTGTTATCACTTCCCTTCATTGCTGCGCTGCCACTATTCTTCATTGCTGTCACTACCCTTCATTGTTATCACTTCCCTTCATTGCTGCGCTGCCACTATTCTTCATTGCTGTCACTACCCTTCATTGTTATCACTTCCCTTCATTGCTGTCACTACCCTTCATTGTTATCACTTCCCTTCATTGCTGCGCTGCCACTATTCTTCATTGCTGTCACTACCCTTCATTGCTGTCACTACCCTTCATTGTTATCACTTCCCTTCATTGCTGTCACTATCCTTCATTGCTGTAACTACCCTTCATTGCTGTCACTTCCCTTCATTGCTGTCACTATCCTTCATTGCTGTCACTACCCTTCATTGTTATCACTTCCCTTCATTGCTGTCACTATCCTTCATTGCTGTCACTTCCCTACATTGCTGTCACTATTCTTCATTGCTGTCACTATCCTTCATTGCTGTCACTTCCCTTCATTGCTGTCACTTCCCTTCATTGCTGTCACTACCCTTCATTGCTGTCACTTCCCTTCATTGCTGTCACTATCCTTCATTGCTGTAACTACCCTTCATTGCTGTCACTTCCCTTCATTGCTGTCACTTCTTTTCATTGCTGTCACTTCACTTTATTGCTACTACTTCCCTTCATTGTTATCACTTCCCTTCATTGATATCACTTCCATTCATTGCTGTCACTAACCTTCATTGCTATCACTTCCCTTCATTGATGTCACTTCCGTTCATTGCTGTCACTTCCATCCATCGCTGTCACTTCCCTTCATTGCTGTCACTATCCTTCATTGCTATCGCGTCCAATCATTGTAGTCACTTCGCTTCATTGCTATCACTTCCATTCATTGCTGTCACAACCCTTCATTGCTGTCACTTCTCTTCATTGCTGTCACTTCTCTTCAAAGCTGCCACTTCTCTTCAATGCTGCCACTTCTTTTCATTGCTGTGACTTCCCTTCATTGCTGTCACTATCCTTCATTGCTGTCACTACCCTTCATTGTTATCACTTCCCTTCATTGTTATCACTTCCCTTCATTGCTGTCACTATGTCACTATCCTTCATTGCTGTCACTATTTATCATTGCTGTCACTACCCTTCATTGCTGTCACTTCCCTTCATTGCTGTCACTACCCTTCATTGATGTCACTTCTCTTCATTGCTGTCACTACCGTTAATTGTTATCACTTCCCTTCATTGCTATCACTACCCTTCATTGTTATCACTTCGCATCATTGCTGTCACTACCCTTCATTGTTATCACTTCCCTTCATTGCTGCGCTGCCACTATTCTTCATTGCTGTCACTACCCTTCATTGCTGTCACTACCCTTCATTGTTATCACTTCCCTTCATTGCTGTCACTACCCTTCATTGTTATCACTTCCCTTCATTGCTGTCACTACCCTTCATTGTTATCACTTCCCTTCATTGCTGCGCTGCCACTATTCTTCATTGCTGTCACTACCCTTCATTGTTATCACTTCCCTTCATTGCTGCGCTGCCACTATTCTTCATTGCTGTCACTACCCTTCATTGTTATCACTTCCCTTCATTGCTGTCACTACCTTCATTGTTATCACTTCCCTTCATTGCTGCGCTGCCACTATTCTTCATTGCTGTCACTACCCTTCATTGTTATCACTTCCCTTCATTGCTGCGCTGCCACTATTCTTCATTGCTGTCACTACCCTTCATTGTTATCACTTCCCTTCATTGCTGTCACTACCCTTCATTGTTATCACTTCCCTTCATTGCTGCGCTGCCACTATTCTTCATTGCTGTCACTACCCTTCATTGCTGTCACTACCCTTCATTGTTATCACTTCCCTTCATTGCTGTCACTATCCTTCATTGCTGTAACTACCCTTCATTGCTGTCACTTCCCTTCATTGCTGTCACTATCCTTCATTGCTGTCACTATTCTTCATTGCTGTCACTACCCTTCATTGCTGTCACTACCCTTCATTGTTATCACTTCCCTTCATTGCAGTCACTATCCTTCATTGCTGTCACTACCCTTCATTGTTATCACTTCCCTTCATTGCTATCACTACCCTTCATTGTTATCACTTCGCATCATTGCTGTCACTATCCTTCATTGCTATCACTACCCTTCATTGTTATCACTTCCCTTCATTGCTGTCACTATCCTTCATTGCTGTCACTACTCTTCATTGTTATCACTTCCCTTTATTGCTGTCACTAACCTTCATTGTTATCACTTCCCTTCATTGCTGTCACTATACTTTATTGCTATCACTACCCTTCATTGTTATCACTTCGCATCATTGCTGTCACTACCCTTATTGTTATCACTTCCCTTTATTGCTGTCACTACCCTTCATTGTTATCACTTCCCTTCATTGCTGTCACTATCCTTCATTGTTATCACTTCCCTTCATTGCTGTCACTATCCTTCATTGCTGTAACTACCCTTCATTGCTGTCACTTCCCTTCATTGCTGTCACTACCCTTCATTGCTGTCATTACCCTTCATTGCTGTCACTACCCTTCATTGCTGTCACTATCCTTCATTGCTGTCACTACCCTTCATTGTTATCACTTCCCTTCATTGCTGTCACTATCCTTCATTGTTATCACTTCCCTTTATTGTTGTCACTACACTTCATTGTTATCACTTCCCTTCATTGCTGTCACTATCCTTCATTGTTATCACTTCCCTTTATTGCTGTCACTACCCTTCATTGTTATCACTTCCCTTCATTGCTGTCACTATCCTTCATTGTTATCACTTCCCTTAATTGCTGTCACTATCCTTCATTGTTATCACGCCCCTTTATTGCTGTCACTACACTTCATTGTTATCACTTCCCTTTATTGCTGTCACTACCCTTCATTGTTATCACTTCCCTTCATTGCTGTCACTACCCTTCATTGTTATCACTTCCCTTTATTGCTGTCACTATCCTTCATTGTTATCACTTCCCTTCATTGCTGTCACTACCCTTCATTGTTATCACTTCCCTTCATTGCTGTCACTATCCTTCATTGTTATCACTTCCCTTTATTGCTGTCACTACCCTTCATTGTTATCACTTCCCTTTATTGCTGTCACTATCCTTCATTGTTATCACTTCCCTTCATTGCTGTCACTATCCTTCATTGCTGTCAATACCCTTCATTGCTGTCACAATCCTTCTTTGCTGTCACTATCCTTCATTGCATTCACTATCCTTCATTGCTGCGCTGCCACTATCCTTCATTGCTGTCACTATCCTTCATTGCTGTCACTACCCTTCATTGCTGTCACTATCCTTCATTGCTGTCACTATCCTTCATTGCTGTCACTATCCTTCATTGCTGCGCTGCCACTATTCTTCATTGCTGTCACTATCCTTCATTGCTGTCACTACCTTTCATTGTTATCACTTCCCTTCATTGCTGTCACTTCACTTTATTGCTACTACTTCCCTTCATTGTTATCACTTCCCTTCATTGTTATCACTTCCCTTCATTGCTGTCACTACCCTTCATTGCTGTCACTATCATTCATTGCTGTCACTATCCTTCATTGCTGTCACTATCCTTCATTGCTGCGCTGCCACTATTCTTCATTGCTGTCACTACCCTTCATTGTTATCACTTCCCTTCATTGCTGTCACTACCCTTCATTGTTATCACTTCCCTTCGTTGCTGTCACTACCCTTCATTGTTATCACTTCCCTTCATTGTTGTCACTTCCCTTCATTGCTGTCACTTCACTTTATTGCTGTCACTACCCTTCATTGTTATCACTTCCCTTCATTGTTATCACTTCCCTTCATTGCTGTTACTATCCTTCATTGTTATCACTTCCCTTCATTGTTATCACTTCCCTTCATTGCTGTCACTATCCTTAATTGTTATCACTTCCCTTCATTGTTATCACTTCCCTTCATTGCTGTCACTATCCTTCATTGTTATCACTTCCCTTCATTGCTGTCACTTCCCTTCATTGCTGTCACTTCCCTTCATTGCTGTCACTACCCTTCATTGCTGTCACTACACTTCATTGTTACCACTTCCCTTCATTGCTGTCACTATCCTTCATTGTTATCCCTTCCCTTCATTGTTATCACTTCCCTTCATTGCTGTCACTATCCTTCATTGCTGTCACTATCCTTCATTGTTATCACTTCCCTTGATTGCTGTCACTATCCTTCATTGCTGTCACTATCCTTCATTGTTATCACTTCCCTTCATTGCTGTCACTATCCTTCATTGCTGTCACTATCCTTCATTGTTATCCCTTCCCTTCATTGCTGTCACTTCACTTCATTGCTGTCACTATCCTTCATTGCTGTCACTATCCTTCATTGTTATCACTTCCCTTCATTGCTGTCACTACCCGTCATTGTTATCACTTCCCTTCATTGCTGTCACTATCCTTCATTGCTGTCACTACCCTTCATTGTTATCACTTCCCTTCATTGCTATCACTACCCTTCATTGTTATCACTTCGCATCATTGCTGTCACTATCCTTCATTGCTATCACTACCCTTCATTGTTATCACTTCCCTTCATTGCTGTCACTATCCTTCATTGCTGTCACTACTCTTCATTGTTATCACTTCCCTTATTGCTGTCACTAACCTTCATTGTTATCACTTCCCTTCATTGCTGTCACTATACTTTATTGCTATCACTACCCTTCATTGTTATCACTTCGCATCATTGCTGTCACTACCCTTAATTGTTATCACTTCCCTTTATTGCTGTCACTACCCTTCATTGTTATCACTTCCCTTCATTGCTGTCACTATCCTTCATTGTTATCACTTCCCTTCATTGCTGTCACTATCCTTCATTGCTGTAACTACCCTTCATTGCTGTCACTTCCCTTCATTGCTGTCACTACCCTTCATTGCTGTCATTACCCTTCATTGCTGTCACTACCCTTCATTGCTGTCACTATCCTTCATTGCTGTCACTACCCTTCATTGTTATCACTTCCCTTCATTGCTGTCACTATCCTTCATTGCTGTCACTTCCCTACATTGCTGTCACTATCCTTCATTGCTGTCACTTCCCTTCATTGCTGTCACTTCCCTTCATTGCTGTCACTTCCCTTCATTGCTGTCACTACCCTTCATTGCTGTCACTTCCCTTCATTGCTGTCACTATCCTTCATTGCTGTCACTTCCCTTCATTGCTGTCACTACCCTTCATTGTTATCACTTCCCTTCATTGCTGTCACTATCCTTCATTGCTGTAACTACCCTTCATTGCTGTCACTTCCCTTCATTGCTGTCACTACCCTTCATTGCTGTCAATACCCTTCATTGCTGTCACTACCCTTCATTGCTGTTACTTCCCTTCATTGCTGTCACTACCCTTCATTGCTGTCACTTCCCTTCATTGCTGTCACTACCCTTCATTGCTATCACTTCCCTTCATTGCTGTCACTACCCTTCATTGCTGTCACTTCCCTTCATTGCTGTCACTTCCCTTCATTGCTGTCACTTCCCTTCATTGCTGTCACTTCCCTTCATTGCTGTCACTACCCTTCATTGCTATCACTTCCCTTCATTGCTGTCACTACCCTTCATTGCTGTCACTTCCCTTCATTGCTGTCACTTCCCTTCATTGCTGTCACTTCCCTTCATTGCTGTCACTTCCCTTCATTGCTGTCACTTCACTTTATTGCTACTACTTCCCTTCATTGTTATCACTTCCCTTCATTGCTATCACTTCCATTCATTGCTGTCACTAACCTTCATTGCTGTCACTTCCCTTCATTGATGTCACTTCCGTTCATTGCTGTCACTTCCATCCATCGCTGTCACTTCCCTTCATTGCTGTCACTATCCTTCATTGCTATCGCGTCCAATCATTGTAGTCACTTCGCTTCATTGCTATCACTTCCATTCATTGCTGTCACAACCCTTCATTGCTGTCACTTCTCTTCAAAGCTGCCACTTCTCTTCAATGCTGCCACTTCTTTTCATTGCTGTGACTTCCCTTCATTGCTGTCATTTCTCTTCATTGCTGTCATTTCTCTTTATTGCTGTCACTTCCCTTCATTGCTGTCAACTCTCTTCACTGCTGTCACTTCCCTTCATTGCTGTCACAATTACCTTTGTTCGTCACAATTGTCACTTCCCTTAATTGCTGTCACTTCCCTTCATTGCTGTCACTATCCTTCATTGCTGTCACTACCCTTCATTGTTATCACTTCCCTTCATTGTTATCACTTCCCTTCATTGCTGTCACTATGTCACTATCCTTCATTGCTGTCACTATTTATCATTGCTGTCACTACCCTTCATTGCTGTCACTTCCCTTCATTGCTGTCACTACCCTTCATTGATGT